>JARHVA010000858.1:1247500-1825000 GCA_037957365.1 Torreya grandis | reverse complement strand
TGTGTATGCCTTCTCATGGTAAGGAGATGGTAGAATAAGTGTCATTATTTCCCCATGTTCTTCTTCTCATTCATTGGGACTAATTGTGTTGTAAATGTGTAAGGTTTCCTTGTGATATTTTAACATTTTAAATGTTATCTTTATTTCCTTGTATTTTATTTTTAAGGAATGTAATACTCTTTTGTGTAGATGAGTTTACAAACTCCTAGACATATTTCCTAGTGAGTGTTCCTTGTCTAGACTTGTTACCATCTAAACCTATATTTACCAACTCATACACCTTAAACCATGATGTGATGATGTCCAAATATGGGATTATTAGGATTAAGGGCATGTAGGGTATCCACATGATAATGTAAAATGGATGGGATGAGAGCCCTCCTTAAGTTTGCCTTGTAGATAACTGTGGAATCCATGTGAAGACCAACTTGTTCAACATTTTTTATATACTTGTAAATAAATTATATTGTCTATTTGAGAGCCATTATTATTATTATTTTTAGATAGATATAAATGTTTTAACTAGAACAACAACTAGTTATAATTCAATGGACACAACCTACCAATACCAACAATATGACTGTAACTAGTCAATACCGCCATAACTAGAGAATACCAATAATACCACATAATACCACCAAAACTAGTGAATACCAACAATACTACCAAAACTAGTTAATACCATGGAAATGGCCACAACCAACCTCAAATACCTATGAGATTTGAACCTGGGTGGTGCATGTGATAACAAAGTTGCTTTACTAACACACCCCCATCTCATTATTATTATTATTATTATTATTAATATTATTATTATTATTATTATTATTATTATTATTATTATTATTATTATTATTATTATTATTATAGTTAAAAATGTGAATTTACTGGGAGAAAGTTTTTAGTAATTCATTGGAAATAGCATGATGTTTCTTTAACACTTACATACTCTTCCTATTGAGTGAATTAGGGTGTACAAATAATGAAATGATTATCTTATGTTTAAATTAAAAATTTATATTTTTTATTGGACAATTAATTCTCTATATTTATATAGTTTACTAAAAATAAATGTTTTCTCTTTCCTAAAATTTCAAAATTCATTGATTAGTGTGATGTTAAGGAAGGCTAGATGTATTTGTATAGTTTTTATGAAATTAAAAGTAATCCAATTTATCCCTAATTTTTTTGTAATGTAAATTAAGTAATTTATGCAATTTACAACATAATTTATGGAGTTACTAGTGAAATTAAATTAGCTGTAAAAAATTATATACTAAATCTCTTCATATTTCTTTTTTTTAATTCTCCTTCACTACATATAATTATTTGGCATGTAAAATGGTGCATTGAAAGGTTAAAAATAAATTTAATATGAAATTATGGAAAATTTTATCATGTAGCTACTCATATCAAAAATCATTTCTTACTTTTTCTCTAGTTGTGATTTTTTGAAAAAATTACCTATGTAGGGTAGTTACATTCACCCACAGGCCCTATGGGAGGGCACTGGACACTTATCATAGGTAAGTTGGATATTAATTGTATGTGGTACCATATAATAATACTTTTTATAGTTTTAATCCCCTAGGTGATGGGGTTGATTTTTTTTAGTGGCTTGAATGTTGCATGGGCATGGCCAATCACTCCATGTGAGAGTTTTGGCAGTTTAAACTATTGGCATTAAAGTTTGTTATCCAAGAAGATATTAAGCCATTAAGCCTTAAAAAATTAGATATGGTGGTTAGTAACACTAATTTATATCCATTTAAAATTTAATAAAACAAATTTATATTATTAAATTTAAGCTTTAGTTTTATATAGTTATTTAGACACTATTTGTTTTTTTCAAAACTAGAAATATCTGTTCAACTTGGTTATGATTTTTAACAACCAATTTGGATGAGAATAAAGATAGGAAGTGGGATGAATATAAAAGGTACCTAATCCATTTTTCCTTTTATTTTATATAATTTAAATTTTATGCCTTGAAACAACATAATTTTTTTATTATGACTTATTTTTATCATATGTGTGTTATTAGACCATTTTCAAACTTGTATACATGTCTTTTTCCTTTGATTGTGGAAACTCTATGGATAGGAGGTGGAGGAATCCAAAAGGGATCCCTTCCTCAATTTTACATCACATTCTACATGGATGTGGTTTCATGACCAAAAACTTCATATTTTTTGCTTTATGCATGTTTTATCCTAGGGAGGCCATTTAGGGCCTTATTATCTATCATGAGCTCCTAAGAGATCTAAAAAAAAGTTGAAAAAAAATGGTAACTATATTATTTTTTTCACCTTCATTATAATATATAATTAAAAATATAAAACTAAAAAAAATCTTAAATTTCACCTTAAACCTCGTGGTGTTCATTAATGAGTACAGTGGAGCTGGATGTTTTTGAGACCTATTTTGAATCTAGAGGAGACCAAGACCTCCTATGAGATTTAAATTAAACTATGTACTTGATTAAAAAAACTCAAGTATATTTTCATCACATTTTAAATATATTAAAAGTGAAATAGATATATTTGACTAAAAGCTTAGAGACTCAATTAATGACATTCATTTAGGGCTAAAGAAGAAGATGATGGATGATAATTTGAAAAGTCATCCTCCAACACCTTCTCCCTCATTAAAAACTATAATTTTTCAACTCAATGAATAATTTAGAGACATTATGGCCTCCATAAGGTTATTTAGGTCACCTTTTACTTTGACTAGATTTCACGGTCATGATTAATTTAATTTGATAGTGGAGATAGGTTACTCTAATCTTAGAGAGCTCAAACAAGATAGTTTTAGTCACATTTTAGGTCCTATGGACACTAATTGATATTTATTTAAATGAATTTCCTCTAATATAATTCAACATGAGATTAGAATTATTTTACCACTTAAGTGCAAACCAACCCCTATAATTGGTCAAAATCTCTTAGAACACACCTTGAACTATATTATGAGTTCAAACATCTCATTCAAGCAAGTGGTTTCTTAAATCCACCTCCATTTAGTTATGTACCTTTTATTCCTTATGGTCATGGGACCCACTATGACTAGTAAGAAAGTTTTATGCTTGTGTGAGAGCTTATATGTTGATTAGATCAAGCAAGAGCTAAATGGTTGTGTAGTGACAATGTACCCACTTGAGCATTGCTTCTTTGTTGATTTGGAAATTTAGTTGTGTATAATATACATTATACTTTCTCAACAAAAAATTATAGCCTATTTTTTTGCCTTTTCCATTGTGTTAGTTTTTAGGCATGACATTCTAGTATTAGAGCATGATTTATACATCAAGAGCTCTAGGTAAATTATTTGTTTTGTTTTGGTTTAATACTTACACTGAGATATAATAATCATCCTTTCCTTGTCCAGTATGGCATGGGGATGGTGACTACTTAAAGACGTTGAAAACATCATGTAGCATAAGGAACCATTGTTAGTTCCACAACCACCTCCCATTATGTAGGGTCCTATAGATTCATGACCTCATAATCTTCAATTCATGAAATAAATGTTTGGCATCCTATAATATAGATTTCTAATAGTTCATGAGGTAACAAAGAGATAATATCCATAGTATTCATGCCATAAATAGAGATTAGTATAGATTTAGAGATAGAGGTCACATAACTTAGTTTATTAAATTATAGAGAGATATGGAGAGAGGATTAGGTATCATATCCATTTGTACCAACATGTAAAGGGAGATAGAGATGAGTTGCACCACATATGAGAGCACTCGAAGAGGTGAGACTATTACTACCCTCCTAGGCTAGCACCTTAGGATTTGGTTAATGGTTATATTAGACTTCATCTAATGACATTTGATGGTACCCAATATGATTTTGCATTAGAGTCTTGGATAGATAGCATGCAAGGGTGTTTCATCCTAAATGAGTGTGACTCTAACAATAAGTCTCATATGGGTACTCATTTAAAAAGATATGTAGTGAATATCTGATTAGAAAAAGAGGAGAAAAAACTCCATTTGAAACTATCTTTCCCCAACCTAGGATAATTTTTAGGAGTATTTATGAGCTCTTTATTTATCTCCCCACTAGGTTCAGAAAATGATGGATGATTTCCATGACCTACGATAGGGGATCAAAATAAAGGCAAAATATGAGTGCCATTTAATAAACCTAATATAATATGTGTAGGGATATAAGATGATTATATTTAGACTAACATGTTTATCATAGGCATAAACATGGATCTATATAGTGTGGTGAACATTTTATCTCAACCAAAATTGGTAGTCATAGTGGAGAAGTCATATCTAGAAGAGAATTATCAATGGAATACTTAGGATTTTCAATAAAGGTTTTGATTCAATATACATATCTAGTGTGATGTTATATCATAGGGTGCATAACCCAAACCTAGGGGAGATTAGGTACCTACCTAGTATACTCTAGGACCCTCTCAATAAAAATAATAGAGTAACCATTCTAGCCACACTCAATTTAGGCAAATCATGAATCAAGGTTAGAATAATTTTAGGTATTTGGATCGACAAAAAACTAGACTTGAACAAACTCAATATTGTATAAAGGTATGACATTTAGGGCCTACAACAATAGTTGGATGGAGGACACTTAGAGTACCTTTAACTTGAGATTAAATTAGAGTAATTTTATTTACTTATGGATCTCCTAATCATCATGCATGTGAGTTACCTATGATACCATATGCTACTTCTAGGTTAAAGGATCTAATGTTAGAGAAGACAATGAAATAGGCAATGGTAATAAAGACTAAAATATTTATTAATGGAGTTTACATTACATTATTATTTAATTATAGAGCCTCAAATTATTTTATATTCCATTAACTCATTGACCATTATAGGTTTGTGGATATTAAACAACTTTAGAGTTGGGAGTTGAGTTGGCCATTGGGGCCAAGATGCCCATTAACTCCTTAGTTATTTGTTGCATCCTAGATCTAGGTGTTTTCCCTATTACCATAGATTTGTAGAGAATATCATTGGTTAATTTTAGAGTTTTCTTGGGTAGGCATTAGATCATGAATCATATAGAGAATTGAACTGCCACATCAAGGTTAATGAGTGTGTTAATAACCTTGGTATTAGCATAGTTATCTAAGGGGTCAAGACAAAAAAAATTCTTCACATGATTTTAGTGATGCATCTCAAGTGGATCATATAGAAGGGTTGTTAGGTGTTCACTATCATAATGAGTGATAAGTCAAAGGAGGAGTCATACAAAGATTCATTATATGATCATACAATACTATGGTATTTTTCTAATGTGTTTCTAGATGATTTCTAAAATGAGTTCTTAGGCATGACCCCACAGAGAGGGATTCACTTCCTAATAGACCTAGTAACTAGGGTTGAGCTGATTTCAAAAACACCATATCAAATGAACACACAAGAGCTATGTGATATCAAGTTACATCTTGAATAAATATGGGATAAATGTCTAGTTTTTCCTATTTTTTATCCATGGGGATCACATATTATCTTCATGAAGATGAAGGATGGATCCCTTCAATTATGCACTGATTTTTTCCAGTTGACAAAAGTAATGATAAAAAAACATTACCCATTACCCAAGAGTGATGATTTTTTATTCTCCAAGATACACCTAAAGTCTATGTATCATCATTTGTGAGTTATAGAGTCCAAATTTCACATGACTATGTTTCAAATGCAATATTGGCATTATGAGTTTATAGTTGTACCCTTTGGTTTGAGTAATGCCATAGAAGTGTTTATGATCCCCATGAATGGAGTTTTACATACCTACTTAGACCATTTAATGTTGATATTCCTTGATTATTTCTTGATCTATTCATGGAATAGGGAGGAGTATAAGGACCACTTACTCTAGTTCTACAAATTTTGAGAGAGAACCAGGTGTCAAAAACTTGGGGAAGTGTGTTTTTGCAAAGTTAAATGTGGAATATCTTGGGAACTTTATTTATATGGAGGGATTTTTAGTATACCCATATAATATTTATGTGATCATAGAGTGTTCATCACCTATAAGTGTCACAAATTTTGTAGCTTCATGGGTTTGGTAGGTTACTATCATTACTTTGTTGAGAACTTTTCTCTCATGTGAACCCCATCACTTCAATTCAGAGGAAAGGGGAAAATGTTGTATTGATATAGGAGTGTGAGGAGGCATTTTAGATTTCGAAATGGACTTTAACTAGTGCCCCTATATTAATCTTATGGAAGATTTCTTTGTTTACACTATTGCATTTCATGTTTGGTTAGGAGCCATCCTCATGTAGAATAGTAGATTAATTATGTATGAGTCTAAAAATCTCAAGGATTATGAATTAAAATACCAAAATCATAATATTTAGTTTTTATGCATCATTCATTATTGTTTGATATGGTGAAATTTATCACTTGGTCACCACTTTGTTATGAAGATAGACCACTTGATTTTGCAAAACATTTTTAATTAGCCTAACCTCAATGCCCATCAATGATGTTGGATGGAGCTTAAGTGTGATTAATAATATGAGATGTTATATATCAAGGTAAAGGATAATATATTTACATATTCCTTTATAATTATATTTTATGATTTTTAAGTGATGAGGCTACACACTAATTTGCAGAGCCAAATTCTTGAGTGGCTTCCTAAGGATAATCTATAAAATGTGGTGTGATAGATGCTAGGTTATGATGTGGACCTTAAAGGAAAATTTTATGGATATTAAATTGATTAGGAATACCATTTACAACATTGATAACATATATGTGTTTATAATAGGTGGCTTATGTGATTTTTTTTGTTAGATACTTATTGAGCCCCTTATCAAGCACACCCTAAAGTGAAGAATATGTATGAAAATTTGAGGTAGTTGTATCATTGGGTTGGTTTATGATGTGAAATTATATGTTTTGTATCTTTATTCCTTGAGTATCATAGGGTAAAGGTCAAGCATCAACATCTAGAAGGGTTTTTATACCCTGACAAGATTTTAGAATAGAAATGGGACACCATTTCCATGGACTTCATAGATAAACTACTTACCTCATCATATCATCATTACATAATCATAATTAATATGGATAATTTGATGAATCTAGATCACTTTTATCCTAAAATACTACTTATAATGATACATCAATCACAAGTGTCTTCTTGGATGATATTTTTTAACTAAATAGGATTCTATGTAGTATTATCTCAAGTTAGGATTCTATGTACACATCCATTAATTGGACTAATTTGTATAAGTCATTATGAACTCAATTTATTTTCACTACCTCTTACTATCTTGAATGGACAAACTGAGAAAGTCAATTAAGGTTTACCAGACATATTTTACATGTACATTATGGATCAACAATCCCATTGGGAAAACTTATTTTTCCTTACATATTTTGATTACTATAACAACTATATAGTTCAATCAATATGGAACCCTTAGAGGAACTATATGGTAGATAATTTAGGACCCCCTTGAGTTAGGATCATATTTAGGATCGATTCATGATGATCTCACCAATTATATGATATGGAGTGACATTATTTAGATTCAAGAGCACCTAGATATTTTTCAAGATTGATAGAAGAAGTATGTAGATGTAAAGAGGATTTATCATCACTTCAATGTTGGCAAAAAGGTGTTTTTAGAGTGAGACCCAACAAGATCCCTATCTATTATGGATAAGGTTATAAGTTAGAACCTCATTTTTTGGGCCATTTGAGATCTTGGAGATCATCAGCCCTATCACTTATCATCTACCATTGCCACCTAGCCTATTATGTGTTTAAAATAAGTTTCATGTTTTATTTTTTTGTCAATATGTTCCATTATCTACCCATTTTATATATTATACAACCTTGTAGTTTGAGATAGAAAGATTTTTTTTTTTCAAGCTCATTGGGATTATAGTACATATGACATTGGGCCTTTGAAGTAGAAATTTGGACTAGGCCAAGGTCTAATGGGATAGATATTATGATATTTTGTCTACTTTGGAGGATGTAATATCTTTTATGGTTTAGTATCCCCACCTATTTCAGTGACTTCTAGGAGGAATTATAACATATAGGGAGGGAGATGTGATACCCATATTTTCATAGTGCTCATATTAGATGTGTTTTACACATCTTATTGAGACATGTTTTATGTATTATTGAGACATGATATGTTATTAATTCCTTTTTAATAAGACAAATATTCTATATATTATGATATTTTAAGTTTTTCTCATGTAAGAATAGTTATACATGTAGATTATATGATTATTAAATGCATTATGATATCAATTTAAGTACACTATTTGTTTGTTCATTATGATGCTTATTGATTCTATATCACTAGAATTATTATTATTATTATTATTATTATTATTATTATTATTATTATTATTATTATTATTATTATTATTATTATTATTATTATTATTATTATTATTATTATTATTAAGCATGTATTTGACTATACATATGTTTATATCACTTCTATTAGTTCATTACCATTAATATGTGATGTCATGAATATGTTGTATGCATGTTATGTTGATTAAGATCACTTTTGTTTTTATATTCTATAACTTTAATTATTTAGGATAGATAATTTTATGTGTGCAATGTTCTACAAGTGATATAAGAGGTTGAATAGGTAACTTTGAATACATCAGACATGATCACATCATTGGTAGAGTGGTGGCATGTTCACTTGACCCTATTGTGATCCAAATCACCCTTGTATCTTTATCAACCTAGTCAAAAGTGTAAATGTCCTTAACCCATTTAAAATTATTCCACCCTGGATATTATTCAAACCTTTCATTATTAACCTTAAGAGTTATATTTAATTTTTATTCCTTTTATAAAGTGTTTTTAATCCACTAAATTGGTCCCATTTGACTCAAAACTTGGATAGATTTAGAGAGCCAACTGTAGAAAGAGATAAAAAGTATTTATTAGATATTTTGTGTTGATTTTTTTTCTTGGACAAAGAAGGTTGGAGATTATATATAGGATCCTTAGAATACTTTTGATACATCCCATTTTCCATTTATTTCATGGGATAGTGGGTACATCTATTAGGTATGAGATTACTTTCTTTCCCACATGGGCTTGTAAGTGGAGTTATGGAGAGGGAAGGCATTTTGACCATGAGCCAAGGGATGGTAAGGGACACATGTCACCTTCCCATTGTATTTTAGATAATGGATTTGATTATATATGAATAAGGAAATATTTCCCTAAGAATACTTTTAATCATTTTGTAAATTTGTGAAATTGGAGTGGAGAAGAGGAGGAAGAGCTTGAGGGAGAGTGTAGAGAAGGAATAACTTAGCCATTGCTTGAGATTGTTGATGTGTTATTAAGTGGACCCAAGAAATAACTAAGGTAGGATTATATGATCCATTTGGTTTAAATTTATTTATAATTAAAGTATCCTTTCTTCCTTCCTTTGATTACAATTTTTAACAGGTGTAAGGCCATTTGGCTTACCCTATAAATTTTTATTCCATGGTTGTGCCAATGGCCACCATGTGGTTTTAATTCCCATTTTTGTAATTTGAGATGTAAAATACCTCCTAAATATTGGATATTTATTATGCTAAATTATTATCTTAAAAAATAAAATTTATGCTCTCAAAATTTATGTGATTTCACATACTTGATGTGCATTCATACATAGTGAAAGTGGTGGTGGAGTTAGGTTCCCATGCCCTCATATTTGGTTTTATTATACATCTTGGTAATTTCATGTGGGTCCAAAATCCCCATGCCCTCCTAAGTGTTATTTGGAATGGTATAAGTGTGTATACCCTCTCATGACCAAGAGATGGTAGAACAAGGGTAAGGAATTCCCCACATTCTTATTCTCATTTAGTGGGCCTAGTTATGTTGGAAATGTGTATGGATGCCCTATGATATTTTATAATTTTAAATGGTGTTTTCATTTATTTATATTATATTTTTTAGAAATGGAATCCTCTTTTGTATAGATGAGTTTATAACCTCATAGATGTACTTGCTAGTGTGATATGTGTCTAGTCTTGTTACCATCTAACCCTAATTTTACCAACTTGTCCACCTTAAAAATGACATGATGATGTCAAAATCTAAGATTGTTAGCATCAGGGGTGCCTAGGTTATCCACTTAATGATGTAAAAATTATGGGAGGCAAGCCCTCCTTTAATTGGCCTTGCAGATGTATGTGAAATCTATGTGAAGACCAACCTATTCAACATTTTAAACTTGTAAAGAAATTATATTATCCATTTGAGATCCATTATCATTGTTATTATTTCATGTGAAAATATGTATTTATTATTATAAAATTTGTAATAAGTCATTGGGATTAACATGATGTTTCCATATCACTTGCATACTCTTCCTAGTGAGTGCATCAAGTTTTAAAAATAATGAAATGATTATCTTATATTCAAATTAAAATTGTATATTCTATATATATATATATATATATATATATATATATATATATATAATTGAATAAAAATAAATCTTTTTTCTTTCTAAAAATTGATAAATTCATTGATTAGTCTGATTCCAAGGAAGGATAGATGGATTCATATAATATTTACATACTTAAAATCATTCTATTTTATCTCAATTTTTTATACTATAAATTATGGGTCATCAAGGAATTTATGCAAATTATGACATAATTTTTGGAATTACCAATGATTTTATATTAATTTTTTAAGTTTTAGTACTAAATATATTTTTATCTTGTTTCTAATTTTCCTTCACTTTGTATAACTATTTGGCACATAAAAAGGTGTATTATGTTGTTTCCAAAGTCTGTCACTCATTTTTGGGACAACACATGAACTATTTTTAGTCTTACAAGCCAAAAATTCTCTCTTCCCTTCTCAAAAATTTGTTTGAGCCTTCAAATTCTCTATTTTTCAAACTTTTTCAGCTAAGAGACTCTGTAGATACATTTCTACAGACTCTACAGGAGGAAATCTATAGACTCTACAGGAAGAAATCTATGAACTCTATAGGCAGAATTCTATGGACTCAAATCTATGGACTCAAAACTATGGACTTTGCAGGTTAGTTTCTAGTTTTTATGGACTGGGTTCTATGGACTCTGTAGATACATTTCTATGGACTCTGCAAGTTCATTTCTATGAACTCTATAGGAAAGAAATGAGCTCTCGACACTTAGGCATTTTCAATCAGTTGGTTCAATTTCAAAAGCCTGAAGGACAAGTGCCCTTGCGGAGGGCACTTTAAATCCAAAAGGACCCTTGAAACTTTTCTGAAAGAGAACCTTGGAGGTCAAATAGCCCTTTTAGAGGGTAGGCAAGGATCAAATGGACCATTTCAAAGGCTGAAAGGATCAAAGGAATTCCTTCAGAAGGATTTTTTATGGCAAAAATGCTAAGGAATTCCTTTGGACTTTTGTTCGAAGGAATAAGCCTGACCGAAAGCTCAACAAAAAGTGGAAACAAAAGCAAAAGGGACGTGAAGGAAGATTTCCTTCAGACATTTTGTCTGAAGGAATTGGAGCCAAAGGACCCCGAAGACCACCCAAAGGACCCAAAAGGGTAGGTACCCTTGTGAGGGGCTCTCACCGACCAAAAAATGAGCCTTTTTCTAGACCCCAAAGGGTAGGTCCCCTTCAGGAAGGATCAAATAAGAAAGCCAAAGGAATTGTCAAGGAGGGTGATGGGCCTGAAGATTTCAATGTTGAGCATTGTGAACTAGCCATTGAGATCTAGATGTCTGGTGACGTCCCCGTAGATGTCAAATTCATGGAAATAAAATAATCATTGATCTTTCAAGACTTGAGCATAGACCCAAATGCATTCAAAGGCCAAAATGCCAAAGGGAAGAACAACTAAGAGAAGGAGCTGAAAAGAGCTAGTAAAGCTAAGAATATATCCCTGAGGGCTCAAATTCTAGGAAAAGACAAAACTAGGAAGAGACAAAGAGGGAAATATCTACGTAGTAGTTATTCCAGTTGTTAGAATAGTTCAAAAAGTAGATATTCAAGCTTGCAAACATTAAAGGCATGCCCTGCTTGTCTCCCTTGGAGTAAAGGTGAGGTGGATATATATGCATACATTAGGTGAAACACCAGATGACTTAGACCCAAGAGGAGATATTTGAGATGACTTAGCATGGTCCTTTGACAAAATTGGAAATACATTCAAAGCATTGAATGCAACATGGGTCACTCCATGAAAAAAAGTTCCAAAAACCTTCCTTGGTGGCTGTAGATGGTAATATCTTGTCTAAGGCAAAAGGAGATCTTTTCATTTTTATGAAAGCAAAACTCTACCCAAATTGAAAGGGGAACACTAAGACTTTGAGCTCAGATTGTTGTTCATATTATTTTATCTGAATGAGAAAGCAAGTTACTTACAAACTTTTTAATATTATAGCTTGTGCCATTTTAGGAGATTGTTCTTATGTCTATCTTTTAGATGCATTCTTGTTTATTTAATTTAATAGGCAGAACTAGTGGAAGTGATAAGGAAGATGTCCTAAAGCCAGTTACTTTAAGACTTTACGTTGTCATAGTTGTCTTCAGTGTGTGTTTTTGTCTATTATTTGTTTCTATTTAAAGGATATTGGGATGACTTTGTGCCCCTATTATCCTTTATTTTTCACTCTTTGGGTAGCTGAAGTGTAGACTTTGTGTTACAGTTCATTTTGTTGGTTACTACACTTTGTTACTAGTTCCTTGTCACTACCTGAAAGAACTCTTGATGTTTCCTGCAAGATCACTTCTAAAAGAAGAGAAGTGCCTTCAGTATTTTCACCAAGATTTTTTCTTTTGTTTATGAACATCATCTCTAAAAAAAGAGAGATGGATGGTATTATCCTACTCCTGAGTGTTATTTTATGCTTATATATATAGTATATAGTCTCCTCCTATTTATAGGGAACCTCCCCTTGATGAGAGGAGAGATTTATCCCATATTGATGTGGTAAAACTACACATCTAGCTGACCAATATCCCTTGTTATGGTTGATGAGACCTATTTTGTTCACCAGTTAGCTGGTTGATAAAATATTCACCTAACAGTTTTTTGGCGACTCCACTGGGGATCTAACATGTAGTCTAAAGCCTCAAGTTTTAGATTGAAGTAGTCCCTATCCTTATCCATTTCCATTATCCATTTATAGCCTTATCCACCCCCATTATATACTCTAGAAACTCCATGCTACACTAGAAACCAGAGAGCCCAAGGTGTTGTTGACCCTATTTTTGAGTTGGTGTAGTAGGGCAATTTTAATTTATTCCCTCCCCAACTTCAAGTTCAATGATCCAGGAGTGTTCTTCCTACCCGTACTAGGTCACCAACACAAGGCAGAGCTTATTTTTATATTGTTAATAGAGATTTTCCTATACATACTCCACCTAAATTGTTTATCCCCCTTTTTAATAATCAAATCATGGCAGCTCAAGGCCCTTGGGGTAACTCTTTTGGTCCACTCAATCTTACTCCACCTCTACATGAGCTTCCACGCAATTCAAGGAAATTTTTTTCCAAATTATTTGGTGATGGGAAAGTTAATCTTGATAAACATATTATAGCCTTAAGAATAGCTTGTGGCATGATAGGTGTGGAATATGAAGACATAGTAGTCAGGTTGTTTGTAGAAACACTACAAGGTGCTACTGCAGATTGGTTCTACCATCTACAAGCTCAATCAGTGACTAATTGGGACACTCTTAAAGCTAAATTTGAATCCAAGTTCAAGCCTATAGAAGATACACATGCCTTGTTAGCCCAGGTCACACAGATGAAGAAAGAACCTCATGAACCTATGAAGGATTTCATAGCAAAGTTTGACATGCTAAGAAATATAATTCTTGCAATTACTCAGCCAACACCTGAAAACATTAAATGCTTCTTCATCAACTCATAACTACCTAAAGTGAGTTTTCTATTGAGATGTGCTGGCCACATAGACCTTGATGCTACTCAATACTTGGATACTGGGGTAGAAGATGACCTTATCTTTGCAAGAAAGATAAGGAGAGATCCAAACAGAGGTAAATCTTCTTCTTCCTCTGAATATCCACCTATAGTCACCACTAATCCAATCATGAAAAAGCTAGAAAATGAATTGCTAGCTCTTAGAAATAAATTAGTGTAAGGAATGTCATCTACTCCTTCATATAGAGATGTACCAAGAAGGACATTCCCTAATCAGTCTTACCAAGGTAATGCAGCCAGAAATCAAGGGCAAGAAAATCATCTCCCTCCCCCTTAGAGGAATAACCTTGCCATTAAAACACCTCCAACTAATTCAACAATTGGATATCTTGAAGTAGAATCAGATTTCTCTTTCCAACCTGAATTGAATCTTGAAGATGATGCTAATCTCTTCACATAGGGAGAAGAAGAATTAGCTGGCGACTCCAACATTGGTTTTTTAAATTATCAGGATGAACCCAAAAGTGAAGGTAAAGTAGATGAGGGATCATATGCTATGTTTACCTGGTCCAAGAATCAATCAAACAATCAAGCTGATAAAGAGAAGATAGAGGAGTGACATCAACCAATAATCTCAATTGCCAAGAGGGGAACCACTCTGCCTGTCCAGCTAAAGGACCCGGTGATTTCAAAAAAGGTAAGTACATCTAACATCCCTACACCTTCTACTTCAAATTCACAGACCAATCTTCCCCCTTTCAAAAATCAAAAGGATGAGCTCCCATCCTCTCTTCCTAGTTCATTTCAGACATTTGACATAATTGACCATATAAAGAAAACCATAATTCAAATGTCTAAATTTGAATTCCTACAATCTAACCCTGATTAGTTGGTTCAATATATAAAGAACCAAGTCATCCCTGTAGGATAATCAATTCCAAAGGTAACTCATGATCCTCCCAAGAACACATCTACCATGAATAACCTTGTCATTACTCCTCTTGCTACACCTGGAAGGAATGAACCATTCCATCTCTCCCTATTGATAAATGGACATCAGCTAAATAATTACATCATTGATTCCAAAGATTTAGACAATGTTATGCCTACCAAAGTGGTGGAATCCCTTGGTCTCACATTGACCAAGATATTTGGTAGATGTTTCTCCATGGAGAACAAATAAATACCACTACTAGGACAAATTAAGGATGCCCAATTTGTATTTTCAGTATTCCTAGACAAAAGAATCAAGATGACTATCCTAGTGGCTAATGTCTCATCTTCTTATGGCATCCTTCTTGGCTAAAATTTATGCAAAGATGTTGGTGGTGAGTTGAGCATGGAATTATTTGAAGCAAGGATCCCTATCAAAGGTGACATGAAGAGGTTGCTCCCTGAGAAGGAAGCAAAAACATGGTTACTCAAACATCAGCACCTGAAGCTTAAATTCTATTTGAGTCTTCAAGCATGGGTAATTATTTCTTGACCATAGAGGATGTCCATGTTTTAGCTAATGAAACTTCTAAAATTGATAGTTTGAAAATTGGCTCAGAAAGAACAGTAGAAGAATTAATGGAGCATAATGTAAGTGTATAAGAATCCCCCTCTCCAAACAAAGGAGAATCCAAAGAAAAATTAGTGTCTGAGGAGGTATGGATTATAGAATTTGATGGCAATTGCTCCTCTACTAGTTTAGGAGCCAATATTGTGTTGATATCTCCTCAAGGAGATATTTTTACTTCTTCATACAAGTTGCAGTTCAACAACACCAAAAACATAGCTGAGTATGAGTCTTTATTACTTAGATTGAAGGCTGCTCAAGATAAAAGCATCAAACTCCTTCATGCCAAAGGAGATATTGAACTAGTGGTTTGTTAGGTGAGGAACTTGTATCAAACCAAGAATGAGAGATTGCACTATTACTATAATATAGTCTAGGATCACATTGAAAGCTTTGATGCTTTTTATAATCTCTGTCATACCCAGGGAGTTCAATGATAGAGCTGATGTATTGGTTGTTTCAGCAACTCTCTTGGTTCCACGCTTAGACTTCAAAGGAGATAGGTATACTATTGAGCTGGTCTTTTGACCAAGTGTACTTGATAATGTCAGTCATTGGCAAGCATTTAATAATGACAACCAAATCATTACCTTCTTGGAGTAAAAAGTTAGCTTTGAATGGTTGCATTTTGAAGGTAGTGAGTCTCAAAAGCTTGAACCAATGCCTAAATCAAGTGCAGATGCAAGTGAAAAGTTATTGTAACTGAAAGGGAATAAAATTCCCAAAGGTCTAGTTTTGCTTGAGAAGCTACTTGACAAGCATGATAGATTGATCAAAGAGTAGAAAATGGATTCAAACTCCTCCCAAGAGTTTGATCAAATAAATTTGGGTACCAAGGAAGATCCCAAGATAATGAACATTGGGAAGTGATACATTCCTGAGGAGAGGTTCAAGTTAACTACTCTACTCCACCAGTATATGGATGTCCTAGCATACTCTTATGATGATCTAAAGTCACTCAGGCCTAAAGAAGTCTGCCATGACATTCCTCTCAAAAATAATTTAGTGCCTTACAAGCAAAAATCTAGATAGTACAATCTAAAGATATCAGGTACTATTCTATCTATAATATAGAAAATGTTGAATGCTAAGATAATTTTCCCAATCCATCATTCCACATGGATTACAAATATAGTCCCTATGAGGAAGAAGAATGGTGAAATTTTCCTTTGTGTGGATTTTCAGAACTTGAATCAGTCATCCTTAAAGGATAACTATCCTCTACCCATCATGGATCAAGTTCTTCAGATGGTGACTAGTTCAGAGATGTTATTAATGCTAGATGGCTTCTTAGGATACAATCAAGTTGAAGTTGGCAAAGCAGACCAGCATAAGACTACCTTCACCATACCTTGGGGTACCTTTGCCTATCAAAGGATGCCATTTGGACTGATAAATATTAGCACCACTTTTTAGAGAGAAACGGACCTTACTTTCAAAGATGAAATGGGTAAATTCATTGTAGTACACCTAGATGATTTAACAATCTTTTCTAAATGTCACCCTGACCATGTGTGCCACTTGCAACAAGTGCTGGAACACTGCCACCAAAATGGTATTCATTTAAATCTCAAGAAGTCTATTTTTGGGGTAAAAAAAGGGAAACTTCTCAAACACATTATGTCCAAAGAAGGAATAAAGATTGACTCAGAAAGAGTCAAGTCCATCTAGTAGCTTACTCTACCCATGAGTAAGACTGCAGTTCACTCTTTCTTCAAAAAAATAAATTTTTCACAAAGATTCATCCCTAAGTTCACTGAGAAGACTCGCCATATTATAAATATGATGAAGGGAAAGGCCACCTTCAATTGGACTAAAGAGGGCAAATTGGCATTCCAGGATATCAAGACAACTATTGCTCACACCCCAATTCTAGTTTGTCTAGACTATACCAAGGATTTCATCATGTATAGTTATGCTTCTAAATACACGCTTTCAAGAATTTTGGTTCAATAGAATGAAGAAGGTATGGAATCTCCCATATCCTTTATGAGCTATCCTTTCAAAGCTTATGAGCTGAATTATTCAAATATGGAAAAGCATGCTTATGTAGTGGTAAAGGCAATAAAACATTTCCATTTTTACATACTCAATTCACGCATTACCGCCCTAGTTCCTAATACCACTATTAAATCCATACTAACTCAATAGGAGTTCAGAACCAAAAGGGGGAATTGGATTGTTAAAATCTAGGAGTTTAACCTAGTCATCAAACCAATGAAGCTGGTGTAGGGAAAGGGCCTCTGTCAATTGATTGTTGACAACAAACCAGAACAAATAGAGCATGAAGAATTGGAAGAAGACACACCAATAGTCCTCTTTGTCTCCACCAAAAATGAGTGGTATTCGAATATTACTCATTTCTTTACATATGGTGAGTGTCCTGCTCACCTATCTCATAAAGAAAGTAAGACCGTCAAGTTGAAAGCTATCAATTTTGTCCTCTGGGATAACAACCTATACAAGAGGATCCTTGATGGAGTGTTTCTTCGTTGCATGGATAAAGAGCAGCAGAACCAACTTTTAAGGTCCTTCCACAATCTAGCCTATGAAGGACATTTTTTTGCTCCTGTAACTACCCATAAAATTCTATGAGCTAGGTACTACTAGCCCACTCTATTTCAAGATGCATACAAATGAGTAAGAAAATGTGAACTATGTCAGTAGTTCATGGGAAGGCCCAAGTTAGCTACTCTACCTCTCAAGCTAGTGGTGATAGAAGAGCCATTTCAGTAATAGGGAATTGATTTCATTGGTGATGTAAACCCATCTTCAAGTGTTAGACATGATTGTGTCCTCACAGCCATAGATTACTTCACCAAATGGGTGGAATCAATTCCAACCAAGCATGTTACTTCAGAAGTAGTATGTGATTTCCTCAAGGAGAACATCATTTCCAAGTTTGGGGTCCCAACCAAGATTATAATAGATAATGTTGCCTATTTCTCTTCTCATGAGATCACTCATTTCTATTTTTACTATGGGATTACCCTCTCCCACTCTTCTGATTATTTCCCACAAGGGATTGGTCAAGCTAAATCAAGCAACAAGAACCTGGTGACTATCATCAAGAAGCTGGTAGATGACAACCAAAAGACATGGCATAAAGCATTGGTTGATGCTCTATGGGAAGATAGAATTATACCAAAGAGGGAAATTGGTATGTCTCCTTTCCAACTTCTTTATGGCCTCAATGTTGAGATACCAATCACCCTGGAATTGGCAGCATTGAAATTGGCCAAGGCAATTGAAGATCAGACATATGAAAGCTCCATTGATAAGAGGATCATGTGCCTGACTAAGTTGGATGAGTAGTGGACTATGGTGGTGGACCAAATTTTTTCACATCAAAGTCTGGTGAAGAAGCTCTTCAACTAGAATGTAAAGAACCATGATTTCTAGATTGGAGATCAAGTCCTGTTATGGGACAAGAGAAGAGAATGAAATGGAATGCATGGGAAATTTGACTCCCTTTGGAGAGGCCCATTTATTATTCATCAACTCAATGGTGAAAATAGTTTCCTGTTGAAGTATCAAGATGGCACACTCTTTTCTCTACCTCATAATGGATAGCATCTGAAGCACTTCAATTCTTGAAGTATCAGATAAGTTCAGCTGTACATATGTATATTTGTATAGTCTTTAGTTTTTTTTTGTGCTTTTTTTTTGCTCATTTTCACTTTTGGTGCCTTTATTTTTGGTTAGCATGACTCCATAGCCCAATGGCACACTTCAAAACACTAGAGATTCTATTTTCTACTTCCCTCAGTTACTTCAAAATTTCAACTAAAGGAAGTTCCCCAACTGGAGCCAGTTGTTGTTCCCAAAGTCTATCACTCATTTTTGGGACAACACATGAACTATTTCTGGTTTTACAAGCCAAAAAATCTCTCTTCCCTTCTCAAAAATTATTTTGAGCCTTTAAATTCTCTATTTTTCAAACTTTTTCAGCTAAGAGACTCTTTAGATACATTTCTACATACTTTGCAAGAAGAAATATACAGACTCTGTAGGAAGAAATCTATGGACTCTATAGGCAAAATTCTATAGACTCAAATCTACAAACTCAAAAATATGAACTCTGTAGGTTAGTTTTTGGTTTTTATGGACTGGGTTCTATGGACTCTACAGATAAATTTTTATGGACTCTACAAGTTCATTTCTATGAACTCTATAGGAAAGAAATGAGCTCTCGACACTTAGGTGTTTTTAATCAGTCAGTTCAATTTCAAAATCCTGAAGGACAAGTGCCCTTATGGAGGGCACTTTAAAGCCAAAAGGACCCTTGTAAATTTTTCAAAAGATAACCTTGGAGGTCAAATAACACTTTTGGAGGGTAGGCAAGGATCAAATGGACCATTTCAAAGGCTGAAAGGAACAAAGGAATTCCTTCAAAAGGATTTTCCATGGCAAAAATGTGCATTCCTTCAGACTTTTGTCTAAAGGAATAAGCCTGACTGAAAGCCTGATAGAAAGTGGAAGCAAAAGTAAAAGGAACACAAAGGAAGATTTCCTTTAGATAAAATGTCCTAAGGAATTCCTTCAGACATTTTGTCTAAAGGAATTGGAGCCAAAGGACCCCGAAGACCACCCGAAGGACCCCAAAGGGTAGGTACCCTTGTGGGTGGCTCTCGCTGACCATAAAATGGGCCTTTCTCTAGACCCCAAAGGGAAAGTCCCCTTTAGGAAGGATCAAACAAGAAAGTTGAAGGAATTGTCAAGGAGGGTGATGGGCTTGAAGACATCAAAGTTGAGCATCGTGAACTAGCCGTTGAGATCTAGACATCTAGTGACGTCCCCACAGACATCAAATTCATGGAAATGAAATAGTTGTTAATCTTTCAAGGCTTGAGTGTGGACCCAAATGCATTCAAAGACCAAAATGCCAAAGGGAAGAACTATTGAGAGAAGGAGCTAAAAAGAGCTAGCAAAGCTGAGAATATAGCCCTAAGAGCTCAAATTCTTGGAAAAGACAAAACCAAGAAGAGACAAAGAGGGAAATATCTATGCAGTAGTTATTCCAATAGTTAGAATAGTCCACAAAGTAGATTTTAGAGCTTACAAACATTGAAGGTGTGCCTTATTTGTCTCCTTTGGAGTAAAGGTGAGGTGGATAGCTGTGCAGACATTAGGTGATAGACTAGATGACTCAGACCTAGGAGGAGACATTTGAGATGACTTAGCATGCCACTATTAAGGCAGATGCCCTATTTTTTAGCATGGTCATTTGAAAAAATTGGAGATGCATTCAAAGCATTGAATGCAACATGGGTGACTCCATGGAAGAAAGTTCCAAAAACCTTCCTTGGTGGCTATAGATGTTAATCTCTTGTCTAAGGCAAAAGGAGATATTTTCATTTTTATGGAAGCAAAATTCTACCCAAATTGAAAGGGGAATACTGAGACTTTGAGCTCAGATTATTGTTCACATTATTTTATCTGAATAGAAAACAAGTTACTTGCAAACTTTGTGTTGTTATATCTTGTGCCATTTTAAGAGATTATTCTTATGTCTATCTTCTAGATGCATTCTTGTTTATTTAATTTAACAGGCAGAACTAGTGGAAGTGGTAAGGAAGATGTCCTGAAGCTAGTTACTTTCAGACTTTGTGCTGTCATAGTTGTCTTCAGTGTGTGTTTTTGTCTATTTTCTATTTCTATGTGAAGTATCTTGGGATGAATTTATGCCCCCATTATCCTTTATTTTTTACTCTTTGGGTAGCTAAAGTGTAGACTTTGTGTTACAATTCATTCTATTGGTTACTACACTTTGTTACTAGTTCCTTGTCACTACTTGAAAGAACTCTTGTTGTTTCTTGCAAGATCACTTTTGAAAGAAGAGAAGTGCCTTTAGTATTTTCACCAAGATTTTCTCCTTTATTTGTGAACATCATCTATAAAAAAAGAGAGATGGAAGGTATTATCCTACCCCTGAGTGTTATTTTTTGCTTATATATATATATATATATATATATATATATATATATATATATATATAGTCTCCTCCTATTTATAGGGAACTTCCCCTTGATGAGAGGAGAGATATGTCCCCTCTTGATGTGGTAAACCTACACATTTGGCTAAGCAATCTCCCTTGCCATGGTTGATAAGACCTATTTTTTTCACCAGTTAGCTGGTTGACAAAATATTCACCCAACATATTGGAAGGTTAAAAATAAATTTAACATGAAATAATAGAAAATTTGATCATGTAACCACTTGTTTCAAAACAAAATTCTTAGTGGTTCTCTAGTTATTATTTTTTGAAAAAAAACCTTTGTATAATAGTTGAATGCACCCATAGGCTCTCTAAGAGAGAATTGGGCAATTTCCATTTAGTAGTTGTATAAAACTGAGTGGTGGTCCCCCATGGGACTCTGCACTATAGTGTTAAGCCCCTAGATGATGGGGTTAACATTTGTTTAGTGATTAGAATTTTGTGCATGCAAGGTCAACCATTCCATGTGAATATTTTGGCAGTTTAGACTATCCACATTAGAAGTTAATTAGTCAAATGGCTATTAAGTTTCTAAGCCTTCCAATCTTGGCTATAAAAGTTAGTCACACTAACTACCAATCATTTTAAATTTAATAAAACAAATTAATATTATTAAATTTAAACCTTAGTTTTATAAAGTTTTTTAGTATTTGTAATTTTTTTAAAACCATAAACATCTTTTCAACCTATTTATTAGTTGACAATCGATTTGGATGAGAATAAGGCTCAAAAGTGGGATGACCTGAAAATGGACCCCCCATCATTTTTTCATGATATTTTTAAATATGTAACTTTTATGGCATGAAACAACATAATTTTTCTATTTTGACTCATTTTTCCTTAGAGGTGTGTTATTAGACCATTTAAAAACTTGTACAACTATTTTTTTCCATTGATTATTGAGACGCAATGGCACACAGGTGTGCAAACACAAAATGGACACCCGCTTCCCCTAAATTTTACCCCCTCTTGTATGAACTTTATTTCAGGATCTAAAAATTCATATTTTCCACTTTGTTCTTGTCTTTTTGAAAAAATCATTTAGGGCCTTGTTGGTTATTACAAGATCCTATGAGACCTAAAATAGGCTAACCCAAAATGGGGACCATATTATTTTTGTTTCTCCTTCAATTTAAGATAATTTAAAGTTTGAAACTAAAAAAACTTAAATTTTACCTTGAAACTCATGGTGGTCATTAATGATTGTGGTGGCATTTGAAGCTCTAGAGACCTATTAGGAATCCATAGGAGATTGAGACCTCCTTATATATTTCCATCAAACTAGGTACTTGCATAGTAAAATCAAGCATATTTTCATCATGTTATAAAATTAAAAGTTAAATAATTTATTTTAACTAAATTGTAGAGGCTCTCCTAATGGTAGTCATTTAGGGCCAAGGAAGGAAAGGAGGGATGACTATAGCATAATTCATCATCCAACACATCCTACCTCCTTCAAAAAATTGATTTTTAAATGAAAGGACTAATGTTTAGACATTATGGCCTTCATAAGGTTATTTATGTCACCATTTACTTTGACTAGATTTGAAGGTCAAGATTAGTTTAATCTGATGGTAGAGATAGGTTGTTCCAATATCAGAGTGCTCAAATGAACTTTTTAAGCTACCTTTTTGGGTCCTATTGGGACTAATTGATACTTATTTAAATCACTTTCATCCAATATAAGTCAATGTTATATTATACTTATTTTATGACTTAAGTGTGAATCAAGCCCTATGATTGGCCAAAATCATTCAAAACTCTCTTTGAACTCCATTGTGAATAATGTGTCTCATTTAAGAAAGTGGGTTTTTGAACCCACCTCAATTTCCTTATGTATCCCTTTCAGTACTTAGGGCCATGGGGCCTACTAGGGATGATTATATATTTGTAGGTTTATGTGAGAAACTTTATGTAGCAACCATGCATATTTCTATGTATTGCTTCTTTGTCACTTAGGTAATGAAGTTATTTTGAATGTGCATTGTAATTTCTCATATTTTTGTGTGTTTTCTATTGTGTCATTTTTTAAACATGATACATAACATTCACATTTGGAGACATTCACTATAAAGGTCTGAATCAATCAAATCATTCCACATGTTGATCAAAAATATAATTGCATCTTTACACCTTAGCAATAAACTAATTTTAAAAAATTAACAACTAAAAAATTAAACCGAATCAAATCCTTAAAAGTGTCAATTTTCTATTTAGTCACAAATTTATAGTCTAATTTTATAAATTTGCAATTATATTATCAAAGTATATGGGATATGATTAAATTATAAATCACCATATTTCATGACCTCACATTTTCACAAAATAAAGCTATGGTTTAAATAAATTTGACCCTATCCTATATTTATAGTGTCTTTATTTCAAAGTGTCACAACATTGAATAGTCACATAGAATGCATGGTTTGTTTTAAATTTGACCCTATCTTGTATTTATAGTGTCTTTATTTGAAAGTGTCACAACATTAAATAGTCACATAGAATGCATGGTTTGTTTTTCCTTTACCAACTTCAATCAAATGAGCAAATTCCAATTTCATTGCCATGCTTATTTGAAAATAAAATAATATTTTATATCTAAACATTAAATAATTTTTTTGACCATGTGGTATGATGCCATGTGGCACTAATAATGAAATAATTATATGTGGACAATGATGATATACTCCATGCCCATCCTACACTAAAAATATTCCATCTAAACACTATCTAAGACTCAAAGTAAGCTATATTAGTTAGTGAACATAAGGTCAAATATGACAGTTATTACCACCCACAAAATTGTCACAAGATTTACAAAAATATATAACACTTTTATATAATTAGGAAACAAATGTAGAGATAATTCTAATTAAGATACATGTATAATTCTTAGTAAACATTTAAACCTGAGGTTGCATGGATATAAAAATGCCTAAACACTTCAAATGGTCAATCATGACCATGATTGGTCTAAATATAGACAAAGGATAAGTTTGAATGGCCTCAAAATGATGACAATGTCTTATTTTTTATTTGGATTTAGAGTTATTTTATTTAGGATTTTTATTTTTAATAATGTTTGCATTGATTTAAATTTATTTTATCTTATTTTTTAATAAGTGATCACATGCAATTGATTTTGAAAAATAAAAATAGTGACAACAAAACTCTTATAAATAAACTATATTGAAATAATTTTATTTATAAAGAAATGTTTTAAGAGACAATTTTCAAGATATGAAATTTTTGAGATGCTCTATGGGCTTGTTTTGTTTTATTATTTATTAAAATTTCATATTTATCATGTGTAATTTATGAAATTTAAGTAATCATATATTTATATTTTATTTGATTATCATGAGTAGATTAGATTTTCCAATTCTTTTATTTTGACCATTTCAATGAGTTAATATTTGACCTCTTTTTACATAGATAAATGTGTTGTTATTTTTTGTAGTGGATTTTGATCTTTATAAAAAAATTATGGATGAATTTGAAATTTTTATTCCTATGATCAATTTATATTTCAAAGAGATGTTACTAAAATTTACTCATATTTTATTATTACTTATATTTTTTCTCTATATTAATTCATGTTTATGTGCATGACTAGATTTGATGAATACTATTTGATTTTCAATAGATCTTAAAAAGTGTTGCTTAAGTGACAACATTACTCAATTAATATCTAACACCTTATTTTTTCCCCTACCCTTCCCTCTTTTATCATTTTTTATGAGATATTATTATTTTAAAATATCATCATTTCAAATATTCATCATTGGGTATTATTTTTATCACTTGGGTGAATTTCCTTTGATAGGTTGTAGGTAATGGATAACCACCTTGCTCAACCACTATTCCACCATGTGATTATTATAAAATGAAATACATATGAATTGTCACTTGGATTGGGTAACTACTGATCCTAAAATGATATGATTTATGCCCCGTAACTTTTTGGAGTGGCTACACAAACCTACATCAACATATCTCTTCTTCATGTTTCGGAAATTGTTAATCTGATTTTTTTTATATCATTGTGTTTATAAAATACTATTAGAATAGGTTGGTAGGGAAACTTTAGGGATTGAGATATGGAAGTAAATAATTTAATTTTATGTAGTTTGTGTAAATCCATTAATAATACTATGTAAGTTATGTATAGTCCTAATTTCACATTGACTTTATAGTGGATTAGTGAGCCTTGATGTGACAATGTAGACATGTTAATTCTTAAGTCTTGTGTCCATAAAAATGTGTAATTAGTGTATATTATAAATTTATTATTTACTATTTTAATATATATTAGTAATTTATCAGTCCTATCCCATAATACATTAAGAATGTTTTGTTTATTATTATGATTCACTTATGATATTTTTAGTATGTTGCATGGAGATAGCTACAATACACCTTGTATACACATTGTTATCTTCCTTATTTTCATTTTCATATCTACTTTTATTGTAAATTTTAGGGCCAATCTTAGTGGATGAGATGTGTGTGGGTTATCCAAAAGGTTTTTTGGTTGAAGGTAAATCCTTTGATGACAATCTCCCTCTTAACATTTTATACACGTATGACTCTAGTAGTGTTATCCTACATCATTGATGTTCACATTGAGAAAATTTGTTTTTTTGTATTCCTTTCATGGAAAAAATAATGTAATATATTTGTATATAATTTGAAAATATGTAATAAAGTAACATTTATAAATTATTGTGTAAATATAATTATTACATGTTGACATGATGGTTTGATAATTTTACTTATGGAAATATATTAATATACTATTTATTATTGATTCTTGGTCACTATATTGCAAATAGATTTTTATTTTGATTATGTAAAATAAACATTTTATGATAACATTCATTTGAATTATAAAGGATATAAATTTTTAAATATTTTTTGATGTTAAATCTATTATCATGGATGTTTTTGAAATGATATGTTATTTTAATTATTTTTCATGTTAATTCATATTAAAAGTGGTAGTAGTTTACTTTGATACATTGATGTTTAGTATTAGTTAAGTAAAATTTGGAAGGATAACTTAGAACCATAAGGGAAAATAAATTCAAGTCATTTTTTATCTCTGATTGGAGGTATTTTTATAGATACAAGAAGAAATAAGGAGAGAATAACCCCTACCAATTTAAAAATTCCCTTATAGCTATATGTACACTAGGATTTAATTCCTTGATATGTATATGATATCATTAATTTTTAAGTTCACATAGTATTTTAGAATGATAAAAATAATCAAAATAAAGGGTCAAAGAAATAATGTAATCAACATAAACCAAGAGACTAGAGGAATGACATATAAAATTAAAACATATGAAAGTAGAATGTAACTTCAAAATTCAAATAAGACAAATATCAAAATTATAAGAATCGAGCAAAAAAATCAAGAGAGAATGGCAATATAAGACTGGAATCAAGCACGATGAACCCAAAATCCATACATGGCACAAGAGATAAAAAAAGCACTAAGGATATACAAACAATATAATAAATAATAATAAGAATCTATATATAGCTAATTATTCAATCAAATATCATGAGATTAGAAAGTAATGATAACTAATAAAATAATCTATGTAATCATTTATGTGAGCATACTTTGCATATAAATATGCCATATTGTATTTATAATCAAGATAAGTAAATATCAAATATCATGAATATAAAGAGTCATATATATTACCCTAACTAGTGTCATCATGTTTATAATCATGAGCCATTAATTTAGTAGAATAATTATGACTATTATTGTAATCATTATCATGGTGAGTAGCTATAATAAAAAAAATATCCTCTTTTAAAAAGCATTTTTTTAGTTTGAATGGTATTTTTTTAAGTTAAACCATTTATAGTTGTTGGATATTGAATAGTCATAAGAGGTTTTTAGAATATTACCCTAGATTGTGGATGAGTAAGGGATTAAACTCTAGGTGTAGTCTTTTGAGATTATATGATTTGATTTTTTTATAGATTTTTAGGTAACACCTCTTGTTCATTTTATATTGGTGACATATAATGAGTGCCTTGACTAGTATTTTTTTTTCATGCACAAACTTTAACCATTGATGTAATGTAGATGGGAATTATCTTATTTGATCAAACCATGGTCATCTAGGTAATACATCGTATGTCCCATTATTGAGTAATACATGAAACCACACTAGATTAATATTAGAAACTATGGTGATACGTAATGTGATACCTTTGAGAGGTGTCTAAGTAAAAAATCATATAATTTTAACAATAGTGTGTGTACTATCTAAATCCTTATAAATGTATCCACGACTAGTAATAAACTACATTATACACATTTTTAGACTTAAACGATTATCAACCATTTTTCATTTTGTTAATTTCATATATGTATCTATGTGAAGATACTAAAATATCATATTAAGTAATTTAAAATGATAATATTGACAAACATTTACCACACATGAATTAAGGTCACAAATATGATCTTAATTTTCCATTTTATCACACCTAAATGATATGTTATGAATTTTGACCTTTCATTATTTTATTACAAATCTATAGGTACCTCACCATTTATTTTAAACATTCTTAATATCATGAACAAAGATATTCAAAACTTTAATTCATCCCTATTATACATAGGTCAATAGCATCAATTTCAGTCCTTATCTCTATCAATAAAAACATGATCTAGTTAGTATTGACCCTCTCTCAACATTGGATACTTTTTATAAAATTGAACTTTTCCTTAGGTTTGCCCATCCACCTAGCATGTGAGTGGCATGATATGATGTCTTGCAAGGACATAAGACATGGAAAAAACTAGTGACACAGTGACTACCCTAGGGTTATTCCATAATAGTAGGATCTTTCTATCCTCATAGAGGGGTGTATTGAGAATGTAACTCAACAACTATTAGTGGTAGAACAAGAAAATAGGGACTTAACACAAAAAAAATTATAACCTCATTAGTTGGGTTCCTCCTTTGACCCTATATTACTTCACTCATGAGTCCCTCATGGAATTGATACTTCCACTCCTCTAGATCACCCTCTTGACCCTAGAAAGTAATTGATTGATGTAACAAAATAGGAGGTGAATTCATTAGCATAAACAAACCTATTTCAAGTTACCCATGATTGAGATGATGGCTATCATTAAACCTAAGTTATACATGGGAAATGTGGTGAAATGCATAGAATAATAAATTATAGGATGTTTCCATGATAGGATCTTCAAGGACAATAACCTCCATAGATGGGCTGAAAATACATGAGAACCTCTGCTAGGCTATTCCCCCTTAATCCATAAAGGGGAAAAATGATTCATCATTTTTATTTTTAGATATTTGGAGGATAGGGAGAGGATCACCCTAAAAAGACCTTAGTTTTGGGGATGAATAACTCTCACCATTACCAAATTGAAAGTAGGTTTTGAGACAAATAGGTAGCTTATCAAATATTTATCCATACAGGTAAAGTTGCTTGGACTTTCCATCAAGCTAAGGGAGATCAGGATGTTTAAAATTATTAGGGACTCCCTTGGAAAGCACATTAAAATGAATCTCATCACTCTCAAGAACAAAAAAACCTTAGTTATTCATATCTACATGTAAATAGACATATCTTGTGGCCTACCTAACACCATGGAGCTCATAGCTAGTGATCCTCATATTCAACAAACTCTTGATTATTAGAATGTGCCATTCAGGTAAATAAAGTTTCATAAATATGGCCACCTCCAGTCTACATATGCACCTATCCACCAATAGTTTTCATAGGATATGGGTATTAACATAGGGCCTAAAGTTGGTAATAATAGTTTTCCCATCAACATGGATTCAAAATAGATCACCTTTGCTGAAGCTTCTCCTATTAGGACCTGAGCAAATTTTAGTAGTGTTTCACTAGAAAGGATGTTTTTTATTTGATTGACCTATCTTATCAAAGAGACACAAGGTGATTCACACATCAATATCTCTTTTACTATCCACCCCTCTCCCCCCATATTTAGGATGAAAGGATGGGATCCTTTAATGAATCTCTAGCTGATATTCCAGATTTATAACTAGGAGCATCTAACATTATAAATTATAAACCTTCCCCTTCTCCAAATGTTTTTACTCTATATCCATAAGGGATCATTAGGGTCAAACTTTTTTCTTCTATTGTCTCACCATTACATCTTCTTCAAGTTGTTCAGTCTCTCAATGGTGACATTTTGGAACCTATAGGAACCTTTTCAAAGTCCACTACTCCCTCTGTGGGTCTCAGGACTATTACATCCCATTCCTCTTCTCTTCTCCATTAAATTATTTCTCTAACCCTACGCAACAATCATATCTCAACTCTCCCTTATTCAAGATGCTTTCCTTATCTCATGGTTGAGCTAGCCCTATGTTTATAGGGGCAACATATTTCTATTCATAACTTTACCCCATCCATGGGAATATTCTCCTCTATTCTCAAACAAACCTCTCCTTTCACCCCTTAGTATATGTTGGATGAACAAGTGGATAGAAAAATTGACCTCTCTTCACTTTTTGGCTTTGGGTCATCCTATGTTATAAGATATCAGATTAGGTCTATCATGAAGGCTTCAAACAAGTAAAAAATTGACAACATGCATGTAGGAGGATTGGTTACTTCTAAAGCCTACCCTCCTTAGGAAGCAAAGGTTGACAATCAAACATGAAAAATGTAAAATTGGTCTCAAAATGTGAAGTTATTCTCTGCAAACAAGAAACTATCAAATGGACCCTTAGCAATGTAAACCACTAGAAGAAGTCTAGATGATTATCACATCCTACAATTATCAAGGCTTAGGGATATAAAAAAATTAAATGTTCCTAAAATATTGTCTTAACAAAATAATCCACATATTATGCTCCTTCAAGAAACTATGTTCTCAGAAGAATTGGCAAAAAAATAGCTCTCAATTTTTTTTCCAGATTAGTCTTTTCTGACTAGCAATTCCATTGGCAACTTAAGAGGCATGGCTCTTGGCTGAGATCACACATTGGACCTAAAATCTTTCCAACAGACTCCCAACAACATTCTAGTCACACTACACTCTAATGTTCTCAAGATAGACTTGGACACTCTCAACATCTATGCTCCCTCACATCACCAAAAAATTATTTTGGGACTCCATTATAGGTTTTGACATCCTCCAAATGCCCCACCTCATTCTTGATGAAGACTTGAAATTCACTACTCACCATAATGAGATTTGGGGAGAATCAACCTAATTGAATCTATAGGTAGATTTTTTCTTACACTTCATGGAAACTCATAGTTTATTAGATGTTTCTCCATTATGACTAAAGCCCACATGGTTGAATCATTACATGAGAACTTAATGTATATCCAAAATATTGGATTGATTCTTGATCAAGGAGGATCTCACACTATCTTTTAAGGCTTAGAAGGCATCTATTCTAAATCAATTCTCTTCAGATCACTTCCCTATCTTGCTAGAGTTATTCAATGGATTCAAGTAGCCACCCTCTACCTTTAAATTTAATACACATTGGGTCTCCTATGAAGACCTCAAAATACTTATTAAATATTATTATACCACTTTATCCTCTGTGGATGGGGAACCCGCCATGGTATGCCTAAAAATAAATCTCGTCAAGGCTAAGAAAGCTACCAAGTATTGGTCTAAATCAATTTTTGAGGACTCTAAAGGAAAACTATTAAAATTTTAATAAAAAATCAACATTTGTCTTTAATCCTATCAATAAGATGAATTTTAAGAAGAAACTCTAAGGGAACTTGAAGTTCTAGAAAAGGAAAAAAATTGCATCTTATCTTAACAAGAGGATAAATAGAGGATGAAAATTTAGTCAACTTGGCTCAATGAAAGAGATGAAAATACAAACTTCTTTCATGGACAATAACTTGATATGAGGGTAAAGAATACCATTTAGATCATCAAGGATAATAATGGAATAATTTTCTCTAATTTTGATTCTATATCAAAGGCTATGGTCTCTCATTGTCAACACATATCTATAGAACAACTAAATGAAAATATCAAAGACCTTATTTACATGGCCTCATTCTTTGATGATTGGGTGGAGAAAAATTAAAACCAACATCTTATTGATCCCATCTCACCCTAAGAGATGTTTAAAAATCTTAAATCCTTTTAAGTAGGGAAGGCACCAAGATCAAATGGATGGATGGTGGAATTATAAATTAGTTTTTGGGATCTCTTAGATGATTATTTACTTCATGTTGATGATGAATCATGAGTGACTAGAAGGATACATCCCCCTTTTTATTAAACCTTCATTTCTAAAATCTCCAAAAACCATAACTTTTCATGCTTTGATCACTTCTACACCATCTCTCTGTGTAATTGCATTTACAAAATCATTGCTAAAATAATTATTACCCACCTCAAACCCATCTTATCTTAGCACATTTACTTAGAACAATATAGTTTCCTTGACAACTAGATCATTCATGATGCCATTAGATCAACTCAAGAAGCTCTTCACACTATCAAAACAAAAATCCATCCAGCTTTTCTCTCAAATCTTGATTTATCCAAAGCCTTCAATAGGGTAAATTGGCTCTATCTTAGGTTCATCCTCACTCATGTGGGCTTCACTCTATATTTTATTTACTGGATTGAGGATTGTTATCAATTGACCTCCAATGCTAATCTTATTAATGGTTATGTATCATCATTTTCTCTCCTTTTTGTGGTCTTCAATAGGGCTGCCCTCTCTCCCCTCTTTTATTATTGTTGGTTATTGAAGCACTCAGTCATCACATTCATAGAGAGATTAATATTGGGCTCTTTAGAGGAGTACATATTGCCAAAATAATTCATCTTACTCATATTTTATTTGTTGATGACATTCTAATTTTTGGATATAGTTCCATCTTAGAGGCAAAGATGCTTAGATAAGATTTTAAATATTTTCTCATTGACTACTAGAATGGTCAAATATGTTCAAAATTTTTCTATATATTTTTTACACATTTCCCAAGCTACTCAAGAACACATTCTAGCAATGCTACCATTCCCCATCTCTGACTCGATTACTGATTTTAAATATTTGGGGTTTTTTATCAAACCAAATGATTATTGTATCAAAGAATAGATTTTGCATATGGATAAATTGAAAAGAAGGATTTCCTTTTGGTGAAATAGATGGATCTCCATGGTACGTCATTTTGTCTTGATTAAGAGTGTTTTTGAAGCCATTCTTATATATTGGCTCTCTCTCTCTCTCTCTCTCTCTCTCTCTCTCTCTCTCTCTCTCTCTCTCTCTCTCTCTCTCTCTCTCTCTCTCTCTCTCTCTCTCTCTCTCTCTCTCTCTCTCTCTCTCTCTCTCTCTCTCTCCTTATTTTTATGATCCTCAATAAGATCCAAAACCTTTGCCTACACTTATTATGGTTAGTAAATAAATAATAATAATGCATTCCTCTTATCAAATGGGACATTCTTACTCAACCCAAATTTGAGGGTGACTGGGGCATCAAATATCTTCCATCCTTATCCTCTATGTTAGTTGTTAAGTGGGTGTGGAGTCTTATTCATAAACCAAGCATTTAACAAATGATCTTATATCATAAATGCATCTACCCTCTCTCTATTGAGGAGTGGATCAAAACATATCCAAATAAGTTTTTTAGAACTTCTATATTCTGGAAAGGAATTGTGCATAGTTTTCCTGTCATTGTAAATCATATTATTTGGGAACATAGAGATGTTTCTAAGATTCAAATTGGTAGATATGTTATTTTTGGTGTCAATGGTGATCATAGACTCCCTACCACTCTTCAGTCCACCCTTGATCATCTATCTTTGAATTTTTTGGTAGATGTAAATGATTTATAAAAATGTAATAGTTGGAATGATGGTTGAAAGTCTACTTTTGACATTGGGTTGATTAGAAAGGATGATATTAATTAATATATTTAGGAAGGAGTTAATTTTTAGATCCATTTTCATTTTAGAAAATGATGATCATTTTCTTTGGGCATTAAATTAGAAGGGTGGTCTTTATGTGGTCAAATTGGGTTATCGAGCTTTTATAACTCCCATGATTCCTAAAATTCATTAGTGGTGGTATAGGGGTTTATGAAACATATAGGAACCACCAAAGGTAATAATTCAATTTTATATTTCACTAAGTAACAAATTATTCACCCGGGACAACCTGATGTAGAGGGGATGGACTAGACTAGGAAGGTGCCACCTTTGCATGGTACAGAATGAAACCATAAATCACATTTTTTTCCCTTGCTCCTTCATGAAGGATGTTTGTATTTCTTTATTAAATCATAATATTATTCATATATGGTATGGTTATATCTTTTTGAATGCTTTGTAAAATTGGTCTTCTATCAGAGGTTTATCATATGCACATAAGAAGATTCCACTCTAGTTATGTTGGAGTATATGGTTGACTCATAATGAGGATCTCTTTTCTAGTATTACTCCCTCATTTATCTCCACCATTATCCATTTAAAATAATCCTTCATGACATAGGATCCCTCTTTCATACTCAATATATATTCCAATCATATCTTTCCTCCCTTATAGCTTGAAAAATCAGCCCCATTCTTCTTTTTAGATGGAGCTTCTCATGGAAATCCTAGTCCTAATGATGTTAGAGGCATCACTAATTTTAATTCCATTTCTATCTCTTTCAAATAAGGGATGGGTATCCAATGAAATAACTATTCCAAACTCTAATCCATTCTTATAGCTATGAATGTTGCCTTGGATTGGGGTTTTTTTATTATCAATTTTTACCTAGATTCCAAGATTGTACGTGATTGGATGAATGACTTGGCTTCATGCATACATACCACTCTCTCTCACCTTTTCAACTGAGTGATGTAATGATATACACATTTCATGGCTACCACTTTCACACATGTCTATCACAAACATAAAAATGAGGTGTATGTTATTACCAAAAATGCATGTGATCTTGAAGAGGGTTCATTCTATCTCCAGTTAAAGGTAGACAATGGCCCCACCACTGTGAGAGTTTATTCACTCACATAATAATTGGTTGGACATTGTCTATTCTTATAAAAGTTTTTTATTTTATATATCCATTTTTAGGTCAAGAATTTGCTTCCCTGATTAACATTGCTATTGTGATTTGATACTTACCTTTGGTAAGTCTTTGATTTTTTGGCCATGGTCCTCTCTACTCTCTGCCAACTTGTTTTTTTCAATCTAGTTGTATCTTTTCACCTCCATTAGATGGAATAAAATATGATGATACTTTTTAACTTGAATGTGTGTGTGTGTGTGTGTGTGTGTGTGTGTTGTGTGTGTGTGTGTGTGTGTGTGTGTGTGTGTGTGTGTGTGTGTGTGTGTGTGTGTGTGTGTGTGTGTGTGTGTGTGTGTGTGTGTGTGTGTGTGTGTGTGTACATACATACATAAATACATAAATATAACAACGTCTCACTTAATATAAGAATTAAAACTTATGTGACACACATATACATTATTTTAAATTAAGAAAATATACCTTGTTCTTCACAAATTATGAATCTATCACTAGGAGAAGTTACAAGAAAATTCTGAGGCATACTAAATATACATCAAATAAAATATTTTCAATTATCTAATCCAATCACTAACTATATATATAGTTAATGAGAATAATTTTAAATTCACACTAGATGGGAGAACTACATTTTGTTTGATTTCCATCTTCTAAGTATCATATACATAGGCAATAGTTAATCATCAAACAAGGTTTATTGGTACCAACTAAACCATTACACTATATTATTTGTGTAGTTTATTATCCCTCACAAGCACACCTAGGGTTTTAAATTTAAGGATTATAATTTTTTGAGTTACACATATCATTTGGGTTCAATATCACTCACTCACACACACACACACACACACACACACACACACACACACACACACACACACACACACACACACACACACACACACACACACATGTGCAGGTATCTTTTAGAGATAGGTGAAAGTGTTTATATGATAAAAGTTTATTTTTACAACATAGGTTACTAATAATTAGAATATGTTAGTATCTACAATCAATACTAACCAAAAAATAACCTTCCATAGAAAGAAACACAATTTTTAAACCAAATGAATTGCATTCCCACTTTCTTCTATTTTCCACTGACAAAATACAATCATTGTCAAAAAAATAAAAAAAGGGTATGCATCCTTTTTTTTACTTACTATATATAGAATATGCCACTTGTAAAATCATTGTAATCAGTTTTAGTATTTTATATTCAAATGTATTCTTGAATTACATATCTATTAATCTAAAATATTCTACTGGTTTCTATATGCAATTAGAAATGCATCATGTTTATAAATCAATCCTAGCTCGAAGAAGATAGAGAATACCTACACTTTTGATTGGGAATACATTTTTTAAGTGGGATCATGAATAATATGAGGGTCCACTATACCTAATTATGGGATCACTTATCATAATACACCATGCTAGGAAGGGTTCCAAATCCTACAGTCTAACACAATCATGCAACAACCCTAAAAGAGTCCTAGGTGTAATGTTTACTCTATTCTAATAAACAAGAAAGTAAATATAATCTAGTGCACACCAAAGCTTAGGCACAACATGAGGGGTTAGTAAAGAAATAAAAACATGTATAGGATAATCTTAATTTACTAAGTACAAGTAAGACCCTAATACATGTAATATGAAGAGTAATATTATTCGATCTAATACTTATGCTACTTCTATCTACTAAAGAGAGGAGAACAAAGTTGGAATATACTTAAATAAATGTGAACCCATCAAGAATAAATATCTCCCTTGGCTAAATAAAAATTTCAAGAGGTTTTTATGGGTTTTAATGATAATTAAGAAAGTTCAAATCATCCAAGACTTATCCACAAGATTAGATTCTCCAAGTAGAAACCCTAAGCTAAGACTCCTCAAGTAGAATGGTAGAAGAAAAGATTGTAAAGAATCATGAGAAAATAATATCTCTTGATTGAATCTTGAAATAATGATGGAATTATATTGTATTTATAGGTGTATCTCAGCCTAAATTCTTTCAAATATGTTGACTATATGGGGTCAACCCAGTCAACCTTATATGTTTTTGGGAGATAAACACTAGGTCTTAAGCTAGGTCAGCTAAAGGGATAACAAAAGTATCAAGTGAAAATACCCAAAATTAGTATAAGGTTGACCTATCCAACCTTTTATAGTATTTAAAGGCTAAAAACTATATAGGGTTAACCTAGTCGACCTAGAATAATCAATTGGTGAAAGGGGATCAAGGTGATGAAAAGAGGGGTGGAAAGAGGAAAAATACTAGAAGAGTGTACAAGGGAGGAGTAATAGATTAGGAAATTATTTTAAGATCTGGTTTTATTGGTAATAATGTGACAATAAGGGACAATAATCCTATGAAGCACCAAAGTCTGCCCACTCCTTTCTCGTGCACCCCTTAGGGTGAGCACTTAGAGAGATTAAGTCTTGACGGGTTCCTAAAAGATGTAAAATATTAGTATTTCATAAAATTTGAAAATAGTATATGTATACATATTCCCCATTCAAATTTCATCATGTGTCACTAAGGTGAAATGATGGATGATACTTTGAGAAAGAACATAAGGACACACAATGTTGATGTTAAGAAAAAAGGTTACAGTATTTTATAGAAAAAATAACTAAAAGTAAATGGATAAAAATAAATAACTAAAAAGTAAATGTGATACATACCTTGACTTAACTTTATCACTGAATGGTTGTCTATTGTGTTGTTATTTTTGATTTTGAAGGGCGTAAAGATTGCTTTTAATAAACCCAAGAATACAAAACTAAAGAGAAAAAATAAATAAACATAAGAAAATCCAAGATAGTTGGTGCTATGAGGATGGGACATCTTTGGAATTTGGCATGTTAGGGTGACAAGTGTTATATTATACCAAATAACCAAGTTAAAAATAAGAGTAAATTAGGTAATAAAAAATCCAAGGCTACCAAAGACTGAAAAACTCAAACAAGCTATCCTTAGGTAAGAAAGGCAAATTCACCAAGTCAAACCAAGGATACATGTCAAAAAAGATGGTAATAAAACAATAATGATAAAATAATAAATAAAATGGTAAAATTACATTGATGAGTGAGTAGTAACAATCCTTATCTCACCCAATCAATGGAAAAAGGAAACATGAAAGGGAAAAAAACATTGATGAGTGAGAAATAACAAGCCAAATTCACTCAATAATGGAAAAAGGGTACGAACTAAAGCATCCATAATATTAGGATATTATAACAATGAAAAATGGTAAAAATAAATAATTCTAGGAATGTAAATCATGGTAAAAAAGAAAGAAGTAATCCATAGTTGCTCAAACATGTTTCACTCCAAGGATAAATAAAATTGAAAAAAAGTAATGCTAGCATGTTTTTAAGAGATGAAGAAGAAGGAAATAAATAAGAAAGGAAAATATATTTGGAATCACAATTTGTCTATCAATGGGGGAAATCAAATGGGTGGATAGGAGAATGAATACAAACCAAGGTAGAGGAACTATTTATTAATGTCAAGACACTCAAATTAGGTTTGGTAAAACAAGAGTAATTTTGACCTTAAGGAATATAAATAACTTCTCTTAGCCACATAAGTCTTGAGTCAATAAATGAAGTATATATATTATCCCATGAAGGCAATATGCAAGAAAATTAAAATGGACCTACCATCCCCTAATGTGTTCCTCATTCCTCATGACCCCTTATAGAGCCATCGATCTACTAAAAAGATTGGGTACTTTCATAAAAAAGTATGTATCACCATAGAGTTTGTTGAATTCCCCTATTCCAATCTACTATCCTACCATACCCCAAAGGACCTCAACTCTATGTGAGGCCAACTGTGAAGTTTAAGATTCAATTATAGATAGTATATGTTCTTTTAATCATGTCTTTTGGTGTGATGTTTCCTTTTATATATAATTTCCATTTGATTAAAATGATTTGGATTTTAAATTTCTTGATGGATTTTTCTATTCCTCCTCCATACAGATTTGGAAAACTAAACATGGGTGTTAAAGATGACTTTCTTTTGAATACTTAGGAATTGGTTGATAAGAGAGAGAACTTCAAAGAGCATGGGGTCTAAGAGTCTCATAAATATAAATGAAATAAAAGTGATATATTAACTTTAACCTTGTTTTATCCAATGTAGAGTGAAAGGAAGGGGAAATCAAGAGGAGTGACACAAGGAACAATTTAAATTACTTTAAATCATAAAAAAATGTGACAAAGGGTGAAAAGGCATACATTGAAAGTAAAGTGTGATTCCTTATAATAAGAATGAGGGAAATGGAGGAAAACATGCTAACATATATTGTTGTGAAAATTCCATCTATCAAAATAAGCAAAAGTTAAAGCTAAGAACAAAGATGTGAAAAGATAATAATTTTATGAGGGTTGGGTCCTATCCATAATCTTACTATAACTTCATAAAAGAGAAACCCATGAGGGTGCCAATAAGAAAGTGAAATATAGATTGAGGTAATAAAAAATATGGTAGTTTTTTTAGGAGTGTCAGGTCTTATCCATGGTATTAAAAAGAAACTCACAAAATAATAACCCAAGGGGTGTCAAAAATAGAAAATTCAAGAAGATAAAGAAGACTATGGTACATCAAGAAACCAAAAGACCAAAAGGGAGGATTAAAATTTTTTAAAAGGAAGGAACTTGTTGTAGAGGGAGAGACCCATGTAAGTAACTTGAAAAAAGTGTTAGATAGATGTAGATAGAAAGTATGAAGAGAAGGAAATGTTTAGGCAAATTACTTTTTAAGGAATTGTGTATTGGTGGGCTCTTTGAAAACATGGCCTTCATTGGTTTGACAATGGTAGGTACTTGGACCAAGAACATATTTGACTAAATATAGGCCCAATAATTTTTGGGCATATTTACCTTATTTATCATGGGTGTAGTCTAAATTATTGACAAGATCACCAACATTAATTATGTAGACTTTAACATGTTTATTATGTTATCTGGTAATGCAAGCCTTGTATTAGTGATTTTGTTGTAAGATGAAAAGATGATGATCATCAAGTAGATCAAGGGAATGAAGATGAGCTTCACATAATTATTCATTTGTAATAATACCATGAAGATAGATATGAAGAGAGGGAAGCTCAACTTCTAACTAAAGAACTAACTTAGAACCATAGACTAGCAAAAATGGAGTTACCCCAGTGGTAGTACATATGCTAGTTCAGTAGGACCAAAGTGTAGGGTAAAGATGAGGATCCCAATCCATGCAGGTTTCATGTATTATATTTTGGATAATTTTGTTGAGAATTTTATTAATGGCTAATGGATTCATCTTAACCATTGCATTACAGATGATAAGGCATGGAAAATTTGTGATTGATCTTGAATTTATTACAATGTTGTTTAAAACATTTGTTATTGAAATTACCACCATTATTTGAAATGATGGTATGGGTAACATCAAAGTAGAAATTGATTTGATTAAGAATAAATTTGGAAATGGTAGGACTAGTGACTTTAACAAGAGGCATGGCTTTTAACCATTCGATAAAATGTTTGGTAGTAGTGATGATAAAAACATGCCCATCTTAAGAATGAGGTATTTTACTAATGAGATCAAATCCACATATGGAAAGTGGCTAAGGAAATTTGATATTTTGAAGTTTGTCTAGAGGTGAATGGATTATATCATTGTGAATCTAGCAAGGATTACACTTTTTATCATATTCAATTACATCCTTTTCAAGAGTAGGCTAAAAGGAACCCATACATAGGCATTTATGGGCTATAGAATGTCTATTACAGTGGACACTATAAATTCCCCCATGTGCTTATTCAAGAAGAGGAGGGACCTCATATTTCATAACACAATAGAGTATGGTACCTTCAACATTGTGATAATAAAGGATGTTGTGTCAAAATAAATACTTGAAAGTTTGTTTATGAATACGAGTCTTTTCATGAGAGTCTAAATTAGGAGGATAAGTTTGATGTTCCAAGAATTAAATGATGTCTTGGTATCATGGGCTTTGTTGAATGATAACAATATGATAGATAAGTGAATCTGATGATTTAGTAGAGGATGGATATTTTCTTATTTGTATAAGAAAAGTAGGATTGAAAAGGACTTAGTGGGGATGAAAGAGAGATGCTAAAGAGGAAAGATAATTAGAAATGGAATTTTGATCTCTAGGAATAGGCTCAATAGTGAAAGAGATTAAATCCTTAGCAAGAGTGGTTATAATTTGATGATATGTGATGAATTTCTCACTTTTACATTGATAATCACCACTAATTTGGTAGTAAATAAGCTAAGAATCACCTGAAGCATGAAGGTATTGAATGTAGAAATCAAAATAAACTCTTATTCCTAAAATAAGAGCTTTGTACTTGACCATATTATTGCAGATATCAAAGGTGAAGTTAAAATATAAAGTAATTATCTTTTCAAGAGGACTTATGAGAATTTAACCTGCCCTGGCTCCTTGAGGCATTTAGCACCATCAAATTGAAGGATCCAAGTATCCTCATGTAAGTTGACATTGATTTTAAAAAGCTCCTTCATAACTACTTTTAGTTTAGTAGTACCAAAGGGAGTAGTGGATTCATCAACATTCTTGGCTTCAAGATCGATAGTAAAGCTACAAAAATAATCTTTGAGAGAAATTTCTTGATTAAGACCTTTGATGTAAAGGATATTATCATCTAGAAGATTATCTTGAAGATAAGTGGTTGTTATGTGAGCTATAATAAGTTGATCAGCTATGACTTACCCTTTGATATCTTTTTGAGTGACAATATGGAGATCAAATTCCATAAAGAGGGCCATCCATTTACCAATTCTATCTCTAGGAAGAATTGCTTTGGAGAAGAAATGATGAAGGGGGTCAGAATGAACAATGACATAAATATTTTGGTAAAGCATGTAGTGGAAAATATTTTTAGATTTAAAATAGATGGTGAGGTAATCATGATAAATTTTAGTATAATGTGTCTCATAAATGATGAGGCCTTAGCTTATGTAATAGATAACATACTCTCTTCATGTATCATCTTGTTAGGCAAGCAATTCCCCAACTAAAATATGTGTTGAATAAGTATATAAAATCAAAGTTTAATCATTATAAGGAGGATGAAGTGTGGTTGGATGAATCAATGACTATTTCATATTACCAAAGGCTTTTTAACATGGATTTATCCATTATAAAGTAATACCTTTCTTGAGAAGTGAATTGAATGAGTAAATTTGGCATGCCATTTTGAGGATGAATTGCCTAATTTACCTAAGTTTTCCTAAATAAGTATAAATACTAGGAATACAAAAAGGAATGGGCATGCTGATGATAGCACTAATTTTAGTAGGGTCAACATCAATGTTACGAAGAGAGACTAAGAATCTTAATAATTTTCTAGATGTGATTCCAAAAACACATTTGTAAGAAATAAGTATAACTTTATATAGTTAAGGAGACATTCAAAGATGATATCAAGATCAGAAAGATGATTCTTATAATTTTTGGACTTAGCAATGAGATCATCCACCTAGGTTTCAAATTTTTTTTGAATGAGGTCATAAAAGTATTAGTCATTGCTCATTGGGAAGTGGCTCTGACATTCTTTAGATCAAAGGGCATTTTGACATAGAAATAGGTGCCCCATTACGTGGTGAAAATCATCTTATGTTGGTCCTCAGGGACAATATGAATTTGATTGTATCCTGAGAAGATGTCCATAAGAAAACATTTCATAACCAACCATAGAATCAACAATGGCATCTATTGAAGGTAAAGGGAAGTTGTATGTTTGACAAGCAAGATTAAGATTATATAAATTAATACAAATGTGAATGACAATAGTGATTTTTTTTCCAAATGGGAATAATGTTGGAAACCCATTCTGAATAATCCATTGGTTTGATAAATTTAGCATCAAATAATTTGATGATTTCCTTGACATAAAGTAGAAACCTCAAGTGGAATTTTTTTTTGTTTTTGATGCATAAGATTGGCATCATGATAATTAATTATGTTATGCACCAAAATTCTAGGATCAATTCCAAGCATGTCCTTGTAAGACCAAGTAAAATCCTCATGATATTTGTCAAAGAATAAACTAAAACTATCATGTTTGGTAGGTGAGAGTTCATGAGAGATAGTAATTGGTCAAGGAAAAGATGGAGTACCATATTCAATGTCAGTGTTTCTTCAATATTAATGGCATTGTCATCTTGAAAGTGGTATGCTGCATTAGGTAAGGCATAAATGGGATTTGTTATAGGATTAATGCTAACAATGAAATTGTTGAAACAAGGAGTTTTAGTTTTGAAATTTCCAAGTTTATGACATTGTCAAGGAAGTTGAGGTTCACGAGCATAAAGTAACTCAAAGATAGCTTTGTAACTAGGCAAGGTAGGAAGAGGACCATAATACTCTACATCTACTTCAAGATCTAAAATTTGATTGCCATGATAATCATACTCAGAATGTATCTGATGAACATCAATTGCCTTAGCATCTAATGTAATTTTAGGAGTAGAATAAGTAGATGGATTAGAAGGGTTTGTAATATTAGTAGGTTTAGTGATAAGAGAAATATTATATGTAATGATTGTATTGATAGGTAGTAAAGGAGATGTATAAATTTTTGGAGGTTCAGAAGGTATAATTTTCTTTACCACCTAAGGAGTATCAATAAGAGGAGAATTGGTAGAAGGCACATGACCCTCAAGATATAAGGTATGATCCACATAAATGGTAGGAAAATACTGATTAAAAGCATGAATTTTAGCCAAGGTATTTTAATGATGCTGTACATCTAAGTTTCTAGATTGAGCTTGGGCCATTATATAGTTATCATCATATGTTAGAGAAATTATACATGCTTGAGAATCAGGGGGAGTTTTAGAGGATGAAATCATAATATTACTAAATGTATGAGGAGACATGATGAAAGGATCTTGAAATAATTTTTCCACTCCAAAATCATTGTAAGTGAAGGTATATTCAAGTAAAGAAGGCTACTAGGCATTATATAGACTGGTAAAATCAGTAATCTCATCAATAAGAGGAATAGTACCATCCCTGGGTAATAAAGAAGGATAAATCCATCGTGAAATGTAGGGATATAACTTGGTAGTCTTGTAAGTATGTTTAAATTAATTGGTTTAATCATCATTATAATCCATAATAATAACTTGCAAATCAGGATACATGTTGATTAACTCAGGTAAAGGAACACTACTAATTTTAGGAATTGTAGGAATATGATATTATGATTTAGGATTAGGAATTTTAATGCCCCATGGGTTGGGATCATATTTATTCTTATAAAATTTTCCATTATGTAAGAATTTAATACATTAACTACCAAAAGAAGCAATGACCCTCATTCGATGAGTCCATAGATGACTAAGGAGTATGTTGTAAGATAGGGGTACGTTAAGGAACTTAATATTGGTTCAAATAGTCTTAGGTCTAATGGTTAATGGAATTCAAATGCAACCAAGTGAATTTTGATTAGTCTTATCAAAACCATGACAAGTAAGATGGGTTTGCTTGAGATGATCCCTATTATAACCAAGTTGTTGTATGAGCCATAAAGATGTCACATTAATACTAGAACCTTGATCAACTACAAATTTTTGGATAAGAGTGTTATTAATGGATACCTTGATGAAAATTAATGGATTATCAACATGAAATATAATTTCATCATTGATCATGTCCTCTTCAAGGAATTCATTAGAGGGCTTCGAAGAAGAACACATAGTTTCAATGGTATTTAGGTTGGTAGGTTGAGATTCAATAGAAGGTGGCTTTTCATCTAGAGAGGATGGATCATCAATTTATTAGATTTTTTGCATAAGGAATTTATGATGATAGGGAGAAGTATGAACTAACTCCATAAGTGGAATATTACAAGGCATAGACTTGAGTTTTTCAAGAAAGTTCCAATGAGGTTTAGAAGAACCAAGACAAGGTTTAAGAGGTAAATTAGTTTTTGGAGGAATAGATGTGGTTGGAGGATCGAAGGAGGAGATGGTTCCTCTTGAGATTCCAAAACAACATTAGTAGTGGTATCATCTTTAATAAATTATTCCTCCAAAGATGGATTCTTAGGCTTGGTAACATGATTTTTGTGAGCCGGTTTATGATGGTAATTAACTTTAGTAGTATTGACATATTGAGAATTATCAAAATATTGGTCATAGTCAATGTCAATGGCACAAAAATACTTGGTATTTGGTTGATTATTTGAATAATATATTTGGTGATTATAGGTATAAGATTTGTAAACTTGTCATTTTTTAAAATCAATGGTGTGTTCTTGATGATGAAGATTAATCATAGCTTCATGATTGAATGAATCACCATGCATATAGGAGACATCAAATTTAGTGGTCCCTCTAAAATATTCATGAGAATGACTAATGTTGATATGGAACAAAAAAAATATATTGGGGTCATACCATTTAGGAAGAGCATTAGGATAGATGAAAGGTTTAGAGAGTGGTAAAAATTATTTCATTTGCTAACATGAAAGAGGTATATGAAAAGGTGAAAGAATATCAATTTTGGAAACTCTTTATTTGGTTTTTGGAGTATTAATAGTGATATAATTATATGTTTATAAATATCCTTTAATAATTTTAAGATTAGGTTCAAATTTCTTCATAAAAAAGTCTTGATGTTTAGCTTGATCAAGAGCTTCATTAAGTATTTAGGGAGCAAAGGTTCGAACATTATATTAGAGAGTGAAATTTAAAGTGATGATAAAGAGTTTGAATAATTTATAATTAGTCATGTTATGGTCAGATTTATGGGCCAATGATTTCCATATTTTAATAAATTTATGAGTTGATTCAGTGGGAGATTGCTTAGCATTGACGAAGTGGCTAAGACAATTTTTGGGAAGATCATTGTGTTGAAATTCTTTAACCAAAGGATTAACCAAATATTCAAGTTGATAAAAAATGTTGGGGATGTTTATTACACCATTTAATACATCTTAATTAAATGATTTCACTAAGATTTTAGTTGTGGTAAAGGTATTAGATTGGATCCACTCTTTGTAAAGGTTGCCAAAGGTTTTGAGAAATGAGGCAGGGTGTTTAGTCCTAGCATACTTGATAGTTGGAGATATGTTACCAATATTAATGGATACAATGAAGGGAGATAAAGGCTCATTTTTAATGGTTTGAAGAATCTTATTATTAACTATGGGTTGAGGAATAACATTACCTAAGGCATCCTAAAGCAGTGGAGGAATATATTTAGGATTAGCTTGAGGATGGATAGTTGGAGGTTGATTAACCACATTGATTAAATGTTATTTAAGTTTTATCATTTGGTTGGTGTTATAATTTTGAATTATTTTCATTTATTAGATAATTTGGGCTAAAAGTTGAGTTGTATCAGGATGTGGGTTGGTCTTGATAGGATTACTCCCCAAATTGTTGTTAGGAGGATTAATAGAAGATGGATTGTTAGTGGGATTGTTAAGTAAATTTGTATTAATTACTCCCACATTAGTTTGAATATTTTTAATATGATAAGTTTTGTGGTAAGGAAAGGATTAGATCCATAAATTTCATATTGAGGTGTTATTTTCACCATATTATAGTTTGTGGATGGAGGAGAAGAGGTGCCCCAAGAGTGATGGTGCTCTTGGGAGGAAAAGAGAGAGAGAAATGAACATCCCATATATTATCTAAATGGATTCAAGATATCCAAGAATATTATGATAGGATATTTCATTCTGATTGAAGAAAGATGAACATAATGTAGATAAGAAATAGAGAACTAGATTTCCAAATAGGAAAGGCAAAATATAGTACAGGGTCAACTAGGTTAACCTAGCATAGAAAATAGGGTTTGCAAATAGCAAAGGGTCGACTAGGTTGATCTAGTATAGTGAACAAAGGCTAGAAAAAAGAGTAAAAAAGGTCTATAAATAGTATAGGGTTAATTGGGTCAATCCAATACAATAAATAGAGGCTGTAAAAAAGTACATGGTCATCTGGGTCAACCCAATATAGCAATAGGGAAGATTAAGAAACCTAAAACAAATTGTGAATTGAGACAAGATAAAAAAAATTGTGAGTAATTTGAAAAGTAAGAATAGAAGGGAAACAAACAATCAATTAGATCAACATTGGCTAATCAAATTGAGGCACATAGCACAAAACCTTGCACCAACATTGATTAATGCAAGATTTTTCAATAAAAAATAGAATTGAGTAAAGAGCAAGCAATAAACTTGAAAAGTAAATAACTATCTAATTGGTCAACCTAAGATGTTTATTATATTCTTAAGATATGATTTTAAAAGTGATGGGAAGTTGGTGGTAAGGAACTAGAAATCAATCTAAGGATTGTTTTAGGTAGTTTGGGTTAAAAGGAATCTATAGTGGTAATGATACAAGCTTGGTATTAAGGCCTAAACCCTCATTTCACATATCATAGTGATAAGGGTGTTGAGTACGTAGCCAAAATATACCATTAACCATGCTTTATAATTGAATAGAATATCAAGTTAGCTGCCCCCTTGGTGATGAAATCCAAGTAGGTTGGTCTTGGTAGTCAGACGTTAAAATTATTGTTTAGATTTTATGATTTGGTCATATGTGCATAAAATAGAAAATAGTGAAACTAAATGATTAATTAAAAACCACCTAATTAAGCTATGTGATATATTCTTAGCATAAAATCAATAAGAAGTGAAAGTGTGAACTAATTACTAGCATATAAAGTTAATTCTAACTTTTAAATAAGGTATAGTTTTGATATAGTCAACAATGTATGCATAAAATACAAAACAAGATTGATATGGTCAAACCTATACTATAGAATTAAGGTCTAAAAATGAACAGGGTTGGTAGACTTGACCCAATTATCTAGATAACACATAGAACATAAAAATGGATTGACATGGTTGATATAATTAATTGTGTAAGGGTAGTTTTAAATACTAAAAACTATAAAAGGAAAGTATACAAAGAAAGAGATAAAGAGATATAAAAAGAACCTTGGTGGATCAAAGATGTAGAGAATGCGGATTTTTGTTTAAGAACCTTGATATACACTTGAAAATTTTGTTAATTGGGTTGATTGGGTTGATCAAGATTTGTAGAAACCTATTGTTGAGTGCCTAAAAATGTACATGGTCAACTAGGTCAACCTAGTAGTCTAGATTGAATGTCTGAAAAGGTAAAAACATATACTGGGTCAACAGGGTCAATCTAATAACCTATACCTAAAATCATACGTATAAAAATTAAATTTAGGTTAATATAGTTGATTCAGTATGGAAAATATATGATAAAAATAATGATGAAAAAGAATGAAATAATGAAATAAGGTGAACAAATTATACAGGGGTTAGTTTACATTGGGTTCACCAAAATGTATGTAATAAAAAATAAATCATGTCTATAAATTAATCTTGGCTCAAATAAGATAGATCATACCTACACTTGTGATTGGGAACACATTTGTTAGGTGGGAGCATGACCAATATGGGGATCTGATAGACTTGAGTAGGGGATCACTTATCATAATATACCATGATAGGAAGGGTTCTAAAGCCTACAGTCTAACATAATAACACAACAACCCTAAAAGAGTCCTAGGTTTAATGTTTACTCTATTCTAATAAATAAGGAAGTAAATCTAATTTATTGAACACCAATGCTTGTGTCACAATATGAGGGGTTAGTAAAGCAATCAAAACATGTGTAAGATAATCTTAATTAAGCTAAGTATGAGTAAGACCCTAATACATGGAATATGAAGAGTAATATTATTAGAGCCAATACCTATGATACTTTTATCTACTAAAGAGAGGAGAAAAAAGTTAGAATATACTTACCTACATTTGAACCCATCGAGACTTAATCTCTCCCTTAGCCAAATGGGATTCACAAGAAGTTTTTGTGGTTTATAAGGATAACTAAGAAGGGCCAAAGCATCCAATAATTATCCACAAGACTATACTCTCCAAGTAGAAACCCTAAGCTAAGACTCCTCAAGTAGAATGGTAGAAGATTAGATTATAAAGAAGCATGACTGAATAATAACTCTTGATTGCATATTGAAATAATCATGAAATGATCTTGTATTTATAGGTAGATCTCACCCTAAATTCTTTTGAATATGTCAGTTGTATGGGGTCAACCCAGTTGACCCTATATGTTTTTGGGAGATAAATCACTATGTCTTGAGGTAGGTTGAACAAAGGGCTAATGAAACTCTCAATAGAAAATACCCAAAAATAGTATAGGGTTAACCTAGTCAACCATGTATAATAATCATAGGCTCAAAAATGTATAGGGTTGATCTAGTATAGTTAATTGGTGAAAGGTGATCAAGGTGATGAAAAGAGGGATGGAAAGAGGAAAAAGACTAGAGGAGTATTCAAGGGAGGAGTAATAGCTTAAGGAATGATTTTAAGAGATATTTGGATTAGTAATAATGTGTCAATAAGGGAAAAAAATCCTATAAATCACCAAAGGTCTATCTACCCCTTTCCCAGTGCACCCCTTCAGGTGTGCACTTAGAGAGATTGAGTCTCAATGGGTTCTTGCAAGATATAAAGCATCAATATTAAAAAAAGTTGAAAATATTGTGTATATAGTTGATATATTATTAAGTTTTATAAAACCAAATTAGTATAAAAAATATTGGTGATCCCATACACTGATTCAATTGTGTCAAACCTAAGATCTCCCTTATGGGTTTCATTCTCTAGGGTTTCACATTTTTATCTTAGTGTTTTAGATATGATTTTTGATTTTTCCTATACAAAATATAATTTTTTTTCACCTATATCCCTATCCTTATGAATGCTTTCATGATTCCACCCTATGCCATTAAAAAAGGATATTTTCTTGTCTCTCTATGGCACAATTCTATATTAAGTGAGACCCATATAAATCATAACTAGATTCCTTCTAATTCAACAAAAATGAAAAAAATGAATAATTATTCTTTTTTTAATGTTTTAGTTATTCACAAATATGTGTAAATGGATGATTATGTTGGCATTCCTCCATTAGAACATGATAATAAAGATAATTTCAATGAACAATCAAGCTAATTATAAAAGGCATATATAGAATTGATCTTAATGAAATTAATGGGGTATATCCTAACCAGGTTAAAACCTTGTCAAATTTTCATCAAGGACTCTATCAATATCCTATATCCATGGAAATAATGGCCAAATTTATCCTATCACCAAAGGCCACAAACCAAGCCAATATTTCTACATATTGGGCACAAAAACAATATCCCTTTATCATTTTCAACTTATCCTTCAAAGATATTACTTCCACTTCTAGTGTTTCAACCTATATTGTTGGTACTATTACTACATCAACACCTCCAATAACATTTTTGACATCCACCTAAGGTTTGTGGGAAGCACAAGGCTTCCAACACATGTAAATAGATATTCTTACACAAGAAACATTTTGGCCTTCTATGATGACTTTGCATTTTACGTCACCAACATCACCTACTACATGTTTTCTTGAGTAAATTATGATATCTTTGCATACTAAAGTGTTTTGAATAAATAAAAGTGTATCTAGACTTAGTCATTCCATGGATTCACATGCCTTACTTCATAACTAATTATCCCCTAAGATATAAGCTTATCCTTTACTAAAATATTTTTAATCTCCTATGCTTCCATAATATGAAGATAAAGGTGAACCATATCAACACCTTTGATCATTCCACACACATACTTGGATTATGCATATAATGAAAAATTATTGACCAAGTGTAAGGAAATTACTTATATGATTCATAAAAATAGAATTATATATGTTATAGTTAAGAGTAGAATAAGAAAATCTACAATAATAATATGTAAAAGAGTAGAATACTTGAATATTATTATTGAGCCACTTTGAAGGGGAAACCTCCACAATAATGTAATAAGAATAGAATTAAAAATATGGTGATAAAAGACTAACCAATACCTCCTATATATATAATACTTATCCATGGTTATTACATAGGCCAACCATACTAAGAGCATCGATAAATGAAATAATTTATTATGATGTGTAAGCCATAATTTAGCTACACATATCTATAAACACACTATAGGTTAAGGGCATAACATACCCCTCACCTTAAAAACAACATTGTCCTCAACATTGAATCAAACCAAGATATTTATATAAGAATGCTTCATCTTCTCATGTTCTATCGTCAAAATGCAGGTTCTTCCATGTGATCAAATACTACTTAATGGCTCTAGTCCATAGTTTCTTAGTGCACATGTGAAGGATCTCCTCATGCTCTAGAATGACTCTACATTCTTCATACAATTTAGGTAATTAAGTCTGAATGGAAAATTTGTGTCTAATTACTTTGGTTAAGAAAGATACATGGAGTAATGGATGTATGTGAGTGGTTGGGGGTAACTCTAACTTGTAAGACACACTACAAATTTCTTATAAGATCTGCTAAGGGATATAATTCTTAGGTGATATATTTTTATCCTTGTCATGTTACTTTAGAGGCATCTACTTATATGTCTAAAAATACATAGAGACCCAATCACCTATGTTAAAATGCCACCCATTGTGATGTTGATTTTCTTGATACTTAATTTGGTTTTGTGCCATTACTAAATTATCTTACAAATTGACTAACACCTCCTATTGATGGTGAATGTGTTCCTCAATAGCTCAAACCTTAGGATGTACTATTAAAACTAAAGTGATGGATAGGGGGTTATACCCATGTAATCCACAAAGGGAGACATCTTAGAATAAGTGTGAAAATAAGTGTTATACCACCATTCAACAAGTGGTAGCTAATAAACCCATTTATCATAAACAAAACAATAAAGATACCCTTCAAGACATTTTTTGACTACCTCTATTTGTCCATCAGATTGAGGATGATAAGATGAGCTAAGATATAATTGGGTAATGAAATATGCAAACAATTTAGTCCAAAAAATAGTAGTAAATATGGGATCTCAGCTATTTATAATGATCTTTAGAGTGCCATGCAATTTTTGAACTATATTGAGAAAAGAAAAAAGTTACTGTATTAGCAATAAATGGTTATGATAAGGATAAAAAATGAGTATACTTGGTGAGTCAATCCAAAAATACCATGATAACATTTTTACCCTTAGACCTTGGTAATCCTATAATGAAATCAAGGGAAACCTCTTCCCAAGGTTGGTTAGGAATGAATAAAGGCTAAAAAAGACCTAAGGTCTTAATGGTTCCACCTTTATTTTGTTGGAATACCATGCATTTAGCCACATATTTTTTAACATCCCCTTTGAGTCCTTCCCAAACAAAATCTTTTTTGATTTTATGATATCTTTTAAAAAATCCTAAGGGTTCTTCAAGTGTAGAGGAATGAAGTTCCAAAAGAATTTTATCTTTGAGGAGAGAATGCTTGCAAAGGTATAATATATGTTTATACCATAATGTGTTCCCCTTCCATGTAATTTTTTTAGATTCATTATAACCCTAGTAAATATTTTGAATAAAATCCTTGGTATCACTATCATTCTCCCATTCTGATCTTGCCTCCTCTAGCCAAGTTACCTACCACATGGTCATGACACATAATAATGCCTCAATTGATTCATCCTATCAAGAGAGGGAATTTTCCACCATATTATATTTTATTTTATTATACACCATCTAAAAATAATATCCTAACATTTTAGTCACCCTTTTTTGTTGTTCTCTAGATGATAAGCATTGTTATAAAAATATTTGAGGCTATCATGATCAATCTTTACCTAAAAGTGACAACCCATCTTATACAATCTCCATTGCTTCACTACATATAGAATAGCCATCATATTTTTCTCATGTATTAGTTTGATCCTATTTTTTACCTTAATTTGGAAACTTTCAAATTCCATTGGTTTACCTTCTTGCATGAGTACAACCCCCATGCCATATCTTGATGTGTCACACTCCACAATAAAAGTTTTTAAAAAATTAGGATTAACTAAAATTAGAGTTGTGCACATAACCATTTTCAATTATTAAAATGCCTTGGTAGCTGAATGAGTCCATTTAAATGAGTCTTTATTTAGAAATAGAGGGAGTAGGCCTGCAATATTACCATAATTTTTGACAAACTTGTGATAGTAACCAGTTAGCCCCAAAAATCCATGGTGGTTCTTGAGGGTCTTGGGAACTTGCCACTCCATAATTACTTGGATTTTCTTAGGATCAAATTTCACTCCTTATTGTGAAATAATATGACCTAATTACTCCACCTCTTGGACACCAAAAGCACATTTGGAATGTTTAGAATAAAGTTTATGTTGTTCAAAAATTGAAAGCACCAATTTCATATGATACAAATGGTCTTCCCAATTTTTTTTGGAGATGAGGATATCATCAAAAATACTAATACAAACTTTGTCAAAAATGGCTTAAAAATAGTATTCATAAAACTTTGAAATGTAGATGGTGCATTTGTGAGGCCAAAAGACATGACAATAAATTCATAATGGCCTTCATGAGTTTTAAAAGTTATTTTAGGTATGTCCTCATTGTGGATGAAAATCTAATGATATCCAGAGTGAAGATATAACTTTGTAAAATAAATATCACCATGCAATTCATCTAATAAATCATCATTACTAGAATAAATGAATTATCTTTGATGGTGTATTTGTTGAGTTCTCGATAGTTTGAGAACATCCTCCAATTGTCATCCTTCTTCCACACCATGACCATCAAAGAGGAATATTAACTTTGACTATGTCAAATGATTCACCTCCAACATTTCTTGTACCATATTTTCAATTTCACGCTTTTGGGCATAGGGATACCTATATGGTCTAATATTGGGTATTGTGTTTCTTGGAATGAGTTTGATGGCATGATCATGTGTATGACTTAGAAGAATTACTTTTGACATGTCACCAAAAACAATGGAATGGTCATCCAACACCTTTTGAAAATTAGGATGTGTATACTCCTTAATTGATTGAACTCCATGGAAAATAAGCATGCCACAAAACATTTTACACCTTTATTGAGAATCATCATCATCATCTTGTGGGAACTAACTAGTTATGGAGATTTAGCCTATAATCCATGTAGTTCAAAATTCCTTCCTTTTGAATGGAAATTCATGAATAATTCCTATGAATTCATCTCAATAGTGCCCAAAGTGGTGAGCCATTGCACTCCCAAAACAATATCATTTCCTCCCATCATAATAGTAAACATAGGGGAATCTAATAAATAGTCTCCCATAGCAAGCTTAATACTATAATATTTTCTAGAACAATTGATTTTACCACCATCTATAATCATGACTTCAAAGTTAGGAGTTGGTTAAATGAAACAATTCAAATGAGTAACCAACTTACCATTGATGAATTTATGTGTACTCTCAAAGTCAATTAACACATTCACCTTCTATTTATTTAAGAAACCCACCACCTTAAGAGTTTTAAGAGTACTAATGCATAAAAATTCATGACTAGAAATAGTAGGTTGAGAATCTTTAGATTCCTCCTTAGGTTCTTCTAACACTTCCACTGAATCCTCCTCATCTTCTTCCTCATCATCGGCACCATCAATGTAAAACTTTTTTTCAATACATTGATACCCTTTGCTTCATTTTCTATCATAGCCAAAACATAAACCTTTTACATGCTTTTCTTCCACTTTTTGAGGTATCAATATGATAGGTTGATGAAATGATGGTGCTATAAAGGTGCATTCATGAACATTAGTGAAAGGTTTTCATTTGATCATATATTTTTCCTCAATCATGTGTACCTTTGGTATGGTCTCAGATATAGTATTGGAATGAAACATGAAAACCTCCAATTGGATGTTATCTTTAAGGCTGACCAAAAATAGGTTAGTCATATTTTCCTCAGTGATATCTGCCACCCATAAAGAGAGATTTTAAAATTGATGAATGCAGTGCTTGGCAATCCTAGTTTGGCGTAACTTGGCTAGCTGACTGAAGTAATCTTTAGAGACATTATTGTGATAGTGGAGCTACAACTACTTAGAAAATACTAATTATGAAACAAAGACACCCTTATTTTTATTTTGAGCACACAACCAATTATACCAAAGGAATGACTCCGGTTCTACATAGAGAGAGGCCATAACCACTTTTTGTGAACATGAAGTTTAATATATATCAAATAAATTTTCAATTTGAGTAAGCCAAGTGAGTGGATCATTACCATTAAACTTACATAGGTCCACTTTTGGCAATATTGACTTAGAAATAGAATTGGTATTGGTATTGGTATTGGTATTGTGTGGAGTAGGAAAACTAAACTAAAGTGGTGGAGGATTATTTTTTAGTGCCTAAGCTAACAAGTTGGCCAATTGCCTAAATATTTATTGTAATTGAACTTTCATGCTATCTACATCCCCTCTTAAACTTGTAAAGTCCCCTTGAACCATATCAAAATCATCTTTTTTCATCAAGCCCTTTAAATCTAACTTAAATTTTTGAACTAACTTTAAAATAGATGGATCAAAAGTTTTAGATTCCATATCATCTTTATGAGGAGTTTTTGGAGTTTATTTCACTTTCCTGTGTCTGTGAGTGTTTAGACCAAGCATGTATAAACCCTAAGAGGGTTTCAACCCCAAAAAAAATGTATTGGTGGAATACACTATTGTGATCATCTCATCGAGATGAATCCAACTACTACTATTATGCACAAGGGTGAAAATTTTCAACCAAAAAAAGTATATCATTAGAATACACCATTGTGATCATATCAAAGAGACATCTAATGACTACTAATTTACACAAGGTAAAAAACTTCTAGACTTATTTTTTTTAACCCATAATTTTTTTATTTTATTTTTAATTTGTAGAAAAACCTCATGAACAAAACTATGATGATGAAAAAAATCAAATCCTCTCAAATCACAAGTTATGTTTTTTTGCCTTTTAGTTCTCAAGATGCTAGATCCAAAAAAATGCACTGCATAAACTTGCTTAAATTAATGCTTTGATACCACTCATAAGGAAATTAATTAGATGATTCACAATAATATAATTATATATTCTATAGTTAAGAGAAGAATAAGTAAATCCACAACAATAATTGGTAAAAGAGCATAATACTTTAATAATATTACTCAGCCAATTCAAGAGGCAAACCTCCATAACAATGAAATAAGAATAGAATTCACAATATAATGATAAAATAATAACCATTACCTCCTATATATACTCTAGTTATCCATAGTTATTATATAGGCTGACCATACTAAAAACATCAAGAAATGCAACAAGCTAATATGAAGATGTGTAAGCCACAAGTCAACCACACATATCCCTAGACACACTATAGGTTAATGGCTTAACACCAAGATATTTTTGATAAATCTCATATACAATTATTTTTTATGGTACTATGACCTTCCCCTCCCATCCATAAGAGAATTAAACCATTTGGAAGATCAATTTATAGAATATTTTTCCATAAAAATTAATTTTAAATTATCTTATATCAAATTTATAAACTCAACAAAAGGTCAAGCAATGTAATTAATTATTATATACTTTGGTACAAGATAATATCCAATATGACTAATTTTACAACTAAAAATGAGTTACCATAGTTAATCAATAAAATATTTCCTACACTACTCCATGATTCAATTATCTTCAAGAGATTCAAATCTTTCAATGAGATATGCCACATAGTAAGGGACAAATAGGTTAAGCTCATAGGTTTTAACAAAATAAAGTATACATCTACTCCAGAACTACCTAAATAATAAATTTTAAAATCAAACCCAACTATAAGTTAAAAAAAAAAAAATTTAAATGAGGAAAATATTATAGTTAATGCAATATCATAACCTAAAAATAGATTATAAATGATAGATCCACCAAAGAGGAAAAATTACATACTACCATCACTTCCTCACTTATAATTGAATAAGATTCTTGGTACAACCTTATCACTCTTATTCATCGATAATAACTTGATTCAAATATGTCCACACCAAGAAACTATGACATCAATGCATACTATGACTATCATCAAATTTTGTGACATTATATGAGCAAATTCTTTAAATTAAAACATAAGATACAATATCTTATTAATGACACCATTATCAAATTGGGTACCCCTATAGAGTAACGTAGACCACATAACAATGGAAATATCTAGAAAAAAATATTTAATGATCCATTTCCCAACCATGAGACACCAAAGACTAAGAACATTTTATAATTAAACTATGCATACAGTATGCATCCTTCACTGATGACATAAGATCACCCAATAGATTGAATTATTGGTACACTTATTAGTAGTTCACCACAGTGTCATATGATCACATTTAATAATAGTGAGATTGTTGATGATTATTCAAATTTTCATGTACTCTTCATATGTTCCTATATAAATTAACAACCTATATGCAATGTCATGATTGATAATAGGTCAAGTGAGAACATGTGCATGATGACACTTAATTACTCCTTTGATACACATAACACAATTAACAATATACATTAATATTAGTTAAGGGATTTTATGGGAAAACATAAAATACCCTAGGATATATAGTGTTACCTCTTCATGTGGGATATACCATACTAGCCACCCCATTCTTAGTTTTACAGAGTAATGAGGTATTTAAAATATTATTAGTAATCCTTATATGCAAAATATTCATGTAGTACTATAAATAGTAAATTGATCTCTCAAGTACATACACTATAATAAAGTATTAATGTTTATAGGTTCATAATATGAGTACCATCTAATACTAGTGGTATCTCCTCCTCCACCCCTATTACCACTATAATTGGTTTATATATCCATACATCATCAAAATATAGATCTATTGGTTACACATGAAATATATTTCTATACACCTAATTCAAAGGAAAGTAGTTGGGTCTCTTAAATAGACAATTAATGAGTGCCTTTCACATTAGAGAGTTATTTAGGGCTCATAGAGGCCATAATATCCTATAACATGTATTCAACTAGTACCACACTTGTCTTAACATGTTCCATAATGAACACAAGAATTTAGACATTCTCATAATATACAATGGACCCCAATAGTCCTTAGCATTTTATAGTACCTAATACACATGATATTATATGAAAATTTATCATGATATTTATTATAGGGCACATGAATTCTTATCAAATCATAATATTCATATGTCTAGTACCTTTCACTTATGACTGGTGACCCTTACACTAATCAATATAATAACTCCCCATGGTCCTCCTATTGATGCAATAATTGGTTAGATTTTTATGGTCATAATAAAAAAAATTAATTAAATCTAAGGTAGACACCTTTTCCTATAACCCAACATTTTTACCCAAAGAGAAATAATTTCATTTATTAATACTAATACTTTCATTAGTTGTTAACCCAAGGCATGCATTTGGCAAGTTGTTGGCACTGTATTGTAACAAAGTCTCTTTCTAAGGTTTAGATGATTAATATTTAAGTATAGTAAACACATTTTTAGAAAGTAAATGTCATGAAATTAAATTGTAGGAAATTAAATTAGTAAATTAAATGTAGTCATATAAAATGCAAACAATGGTAACTTGCGCATGGATAATGACTCCCAATCCATAGATCACTCTTTCTTGATCTCATGACCCTTTTAGGCTTGTTTTCAATGATTCCCAATCATTCGTAGCCTCTTGGACTTGATCCCAGCTGAGCCAATACCCTCTTTTCATGACCAATCCATCACCCCAAGTCCTATTTGCCTAGGATAATCACACCACACTAGGACTATAGCATCATTGCCACTCGTATATAATTTCAATTCTATTATCCGAGCTCATTTATGGCCCCAATAGTTAATACCTTCTAGTTTCCATCCTTATCTTTGTCTTCTTAATGCAAGCAAATTCAATCCATGACCAATAGATCCCTACAAAATCCCATTCAAAGATCATTTAGAAAGGGTTGGAAAATATAATAAAGAAATAGAGAATACAAGAAAGACTACTCAAGCACATTTCCCTATTCTCTACATAAAGCCATCCAATGTTATTTCTAGCTTATTCAAATCTTTACACTAATCCCTAGTCATCTCAATCACACCTAGTTTAACATTTCCTTATATTCTCATAGCACAATTGCACCAAGCATTTTAAAAGGGAGAAATACATATGTCTTGATCCCTCTTCAAATTATTGATATGTAACAGTATGCCCACATAAGGGGTGTGGATCCATATCTAGTGAATCTTACACACAATAACCCCCCTCTTGCTCAAAATTGGTCACAGTATAATAGAACATAGGGTTTGAAGAGAAAATATTCTCTATAGGTATCTCTATAGACTTTTAACTTCTAAAAAATTAGAGATAGGGTCATACAGACCTATCAAACAAAACCCAAAAAGCTCAGATCCTTAGGTCAACATCATCAAACAAGGACAACAACACTGGTGCCACTCCTATCCATATTTGGCACTCCTATCCAATTAAAAAATTAAAGTTAGAATCCTATTTCTGATAGTTTCATAGGCCTACATAGTGAATATTAGATCTTGTTTCAGTCAGATTAGCATAGTTTAAGCTAAGTCTTATTTTCTCCCTCTTATTACTATTTCTAGAAATTATCTAATTACCAATAAATATCACAAATTAGTAGCTTATTTACCACATATTATTTATTTATTTATAAATCTATACCCTTTAACTAAATTAGGAATAAAACACCAATTATTTCCAAAATTGTTAAATCATTTTGTGAACCCAACTTACTTCATTTGTACATAAAATGGTAAAATTCCTACCAATTTTTCTTATAAATTTATAAATTTATACTTGAATATTTAAATCAAAAATTATTTCCAAAATTTAAAATCTAGTAGTAAATTTAAAACTAATTTTCTTTCAAACCCTAGTTGCCCATACTATGTCCTATTATTTTTCCAATAATTTTTTAAATTTTTTATAGCACATTAAAACCACAAGATACCTTCAAATTTCAAAATTCAATAGTAATTTCAAAACAAAATATTTTTTTCAAAACCCTAGTTACACATATTAGGTCCCATTCAATCTAGCATTTCCAATATTTTTTAAAATTTTTAGTTGTACATTAAATCAAAAATCTAATTTCATTTTCAAAATTCCATAGTATTTTGCAAAAATATCATTATCAAAACCCTAGTTTCATGTACTAGATCCTATTCACTTCTTTAGGTATCACCTTACATGTTTGTGAGATTCGTATCCTTTTTGTACAATTTTTAATTCCTTATTTTTAGGACTCTATATTTTCTATATTCAATACTTGTCTTTTCTATCACTTTGCCTATTAGAATTTTTTGCAAAAAAATTAAACATATTTCAAATTGTTTTCCTACCTTAACATTAGCCTAATACATTAGTTTTGATGAAATCGATAAAAGGGAACTTCAAGAACTCCTATCCAAACACCCTGACATGTAAGATGGCATGCTCAAAATACTCCAAGAAGAAAAACAAAGAGTAAACAATGGCCAATCTTCTCAAACCATAAAGTAGCTAGTTGTAAATGAAACTACTAGGGAAACTATGTCTCAACAACCCCTATAGTAGCCTAAACTTCTTCTATGCCACCATCTATATCTAGTACATCTTTGTCTCCTAATGTGGTAGCCTTTGTGTAAGAGATAATATCTCTTCAATCCAAGGTGATACATCTTGAACAAGGTGCCTCTTGACCTATATATGATTTGGACTCTTTTGCTCTACTACATATACCATTGACATATCACATTGCTTCCACACCTTGACCACAAGGTTTTGTTCAACCCAAGCTTACTCTTTATGATGGAAAGGGTGATCAAGAGACACATTTAAGATATTTTCACATAACATGCTTGGACTATGTACCAAATGAATAGTTACTTACCAAGCTATTTCTATGGAGCCTAAAGGATTACACTTTACAATGGTTCTATAGTCTACCAAATCAGTCAATCATTGTATTCAATTCTTTAGCTAATATGTTCCTAGTACATTTTATCATCAACCTTGGTGATAAGGTCTCATTTTCAAAAATTACACAATAGAAACAAAGGTCAAATGAGAATCGTATAGATTATGTTCTTTGATATAAGACTACGTTGGCTAAGATGACTAGCCCCATGGTTGATGAAGAGCTACAATATCTCTTCAAATATAGTCTTTTACTAACTTTGCATTACTCAATTATGTTCAAAATATTCTCTTCCTTCATTGAATTGTGTCACACACTAAAGGAAAGGGAAGTCAAGTTAATTTCAATGGGAAAACTCAAGTACACAAGTATTTCGGACACAACAAATAAAAGTAACAACAAAGTCTCATACAAAGTAAAGGTTAATGATAACAAGACTCATAATCAATTGATAGTTAATACAACTTTAGAGCGTCCTCAACATGTGGTTTTATTAGCACCTCCTTGGCATACTTTACCAATCTACCAGTTTCTCTAACTAGAGTTTTACAATAGTTATTGGAATGTAACATCATATCTCTCCCTCCTATTTAGGAAGTTGAACCAATAAATCCTCTTCCATGAGGATATGATCAATATGCATTTTATGAATTTCATAGGCCACTAGGCCATACAACAAATAGATGCATTAGTTTAAGACATAAGATATAGGATTTAATAGATGGAAACCATATTGATCTTGGCACTTCAGTTGATCTTCCTCAGGCCAAGTCAACACAAGATAAAGCATTAAAAATATTTTCAGATCATTTCCCACAACATTCTAAATACGAGACCAGGGACACATCAAGGGTTCATCATACATATCATGCACATCCACCACTAGATACATATAGGGCACCTCATGTTGAATCACATCCTTTGAGAAATATAATTCCAAAATTTCCATCTAGACCTTCCATATCCTTCTCAGATTAGGAGATCATCGAGGATGATTCAGATTATCATGCACTCTTATCACAGCTTACATTCATAATCATCTTATTTATAGTATTCTTATCGACAATGGATCCAATGTAAAAAAGTGAATTATGACATTACTATAGCATTTGGGATATTCAAATTAGGATATCACCTCAACAGACATAGTTATTAGTGGATTCAATGGGCACATATAGAGTTCATTGTGTGAGATTATACTTCTTTTATAGGTTGGGCTAGCACATGTGGCCACAACATTCACTATTATTACCAGTGCAAGATTTTTTGATATGTTACTTGGTTGACCAAGGATTCAAAAAATTCAAGAATTACCTTCTAAATTTCATAGATGTGTGAAATTCATTCATGCTAATTAGCTTATTATAGTTGGTGGAGTTCCATATGAGTTACCACTCCTCACTTTAAATATCTTCTACAATATAGTCACTAGTTTTAGTTTAACTTCTAGTTCTATTTTATCCACCAGTTATAGTAAAAATTCAAACACAATTGAGGCATCCATCACCAACATAGAAGGTTCATACACCTCCACAACTTTAGGATTCTAGACAACTTCTAGCTACACACACCCAGGGTAGTCTCATTGATATCTCATGCATCTATATGTAGAACACATGTTCAAAGAGCTTCTCTTACTGCTAGAGGGGTCCCTAAGATCCCTATAAGTGCATCCATTTTTTAGAGCTATAGTGGGACCTAATAGTTAGTTCCCACTTTAGGGACTTTAGATCATTTACAAAATATATAGCTCTTAGAGCCACAGTCTCAACATCTCCACTGTGCTTATCAATCATGCATGATTCCTCTCCTACTTGTACATATTCTCTTATGCTTGATTATACATAATTTCCATATGATTTATTATACATAGATCAAATATTTTCAAAAAAAAATAATATAACATTTCAAAAATACCAAAAATAATACAAAAATTCAAAATCCAAAAACATTCAAATATGTCATAAACACAAAAACATATTGATTGTATGCATCATCCATGCTTTACATTTATAATCATATGCTAGAATTACATTTTTTATTCTATGCTATTGTTTGTTGATTTATCTACATTACCATGCATCACTTGATCTTCTTTGAGTGTGTGCAGTGACTTTCAAACCCCTTATCACTTCACTCTACCCATTGAGGGGTCATCCTACTCTTGCATGTGAGATGCACATTGATATATCTTCCCCCTGAGGGCATCTTCTACATGACTAAACCATCTAGATTATGTCATTTATACACTACACACTCTAGTTATCATTTTGATTTACATTATTTACTATCTTATGTAGATTACTCTATCAAAACTCACTAGTATTTAGCACTTGTGTATTTCTTTTCATATACCTAGTATTGTACTAACATGTCTTACACACTTTCACTCTTGATTTTATTAGTTATATGTGCTTGTATTTTATATTTTTTACATGCTTTATCTTCTTTCTTAGCATAGCTTGATGTGATTGAATTCCTAGTTCTTTTTAATCTCCTGTATGTTCCTTAGGACATTTACTAATGTACTTTGCTTCTATTCATGTGTGTACATTTGGACATTTTCCAATGTCCCTTGCCTATACTTTTATATGTGATTTGGATTTCATGCCAACTTGCTTGTTTCAATTGTATGCATATGTGGCATTTAAACACACCTTGTATGCTTACTTTTTAGTCTGAGTGACATGTGCCCATGTCCCTTTCTTGATTGACCCCTTGGACACTCTTGTATGCTTCTTGATTTTTACCTTATATGCTTGTTAATTGATTGATTTTGATCATTTATAATTTCATGATCTAAATCATGCATTTATCTTACTTTCTTGGATGCCATGATGGACATCATGTTGCATCCCTCCAACTAACAACTAAAAACTAATACTTCTAGTTCTAATTCAATATATTGCACATGATTTTACATTGTTATATCTATCTAGGTATACCCATATTAATCTAATAATCTCTCAATACAAACCATGTTATATCTTATGATATCTTATCAATTATCATTATTATATCATATATTTTGTAGCATAACACACTTGCAAGGCTCTTTCTTCTAAGGGTAGTCATTGTAGGGTCTCCATTCCTACCCTTAGAAGAGGGAAAAATAAATAGGGGTTTTATCACAAAGATAAAAGATCCTATCAACCAAAAAATCCAATTTTAGAACATTCATAATAGTAACTAGAAATCAAACCAATTAGAACAAACCAGGTAGATAGTGAAGAATCTAGAATAGTCATCAGATTTATCCTAAGACAATCACACCAAGACTATACTACAACATCAATGGTGTTATTATTTATTTCTAATGCTCTTGTCCAAACAATAAAAAAACTAGAATTTCTAAAAGTAGGTATAAAATTAGGTTTAGATACATATTTTCATAGCTAGACTAGTTTAGAATTAGTAGTTTTAGTAAATATTTTGCTCATAAAATATAGATATAAGGGGCATCATGCATGGAATGATTTATCTCACTTCCAATTTTAGATACGATAGTTGGTATAAATTCCAGATCATAATCCCTGTTCTAGACATCAGTCATTGGGGGTAATGTGCATGGCACATTTATTTCTTTTCTTTCCTAGTTCAACATTATCTAGACATTCTTAGTAGTTATGTGCCTTTTTCCATTTGTATGTGGTTGGCATCATTTTAGAGTGGATTTCATACAAGTCTACCTTCCACATTCTCAAGTTCTCAAGTTCTTGAGTGGCTTCCACATAAGTTAGATTCTCAGTTTTGGAGTGGCTTTCATATCAAACTAATCTCCATCTTTTAGAGTGGCCAAAAGTGGCCTAGTTTTTAACATACATTTGGCTACCCACACCAACATTTTTAGCTCATAGTACATTCATGGGATTTAATATACATCTCATACAGCATACATTTCATACTGATATCAGTTCATAGCTTCACTTCATAGGGAAATGATGGAGCCAAAGGTCTAGATAGCCTTTATATTCTTGAGTCACCTATTCAAAGGGATTAGACACATAGTCTAAACATTAATCAACACATGTAGGACAACCTAGCTTCACTTAGTGGGTGATGATGGATCCAAAGGGATAACCTTTTAATTCTTGACCCACTTTCTAAGGAATTGAGTACTCAATTATGTTCATGATATAATCTTGGTGCAACATCATCTAGCATTAATCAACATTACTCAGCATCATAATAAGTTTTGTATTGGTCTACATATCCGATGAGGTGTATTCATTCCTTTCTCTTACCCAACTTTGTACGTTCTTATTTTAGATATAGAATATCTAATAAGAACTAATCTACTCTTGTTTTTTCTTGTAGACTCACACATCACAGTGTTCTCTCTCTATGCCCAACCCAACATCACAACAAAATCATGAGCTTCACCCTTACCGGCAAGTTTAGGCATGCTTTCTATTTTTCCTTTATCCTAGTATTTTGATTTGTTATATCACTAGAATAATGGGGGCAAATATAATCATATAAAATTCAAAATTTGGTAACTTGATCATGGCTAATTAATCCCAATCCATAGATCACTCTTTCTTTCTCTCATGACCCTCTTAGGAATATTTTCATTAATTCCCAATCATCCATAGCCTTCTAGACTTAATCCTAGTTGAGCCAAGACCCTATTTTCAATACCAATCCACCCCTGAGGTCCCATCTACCTAGGACAATAAAAACACACTAGGAATATAATGCCAATGCCACTCTTGTCTACTTGTGGCACTATTTTCTAAGCTCATTTTTAGCCCCAGTGATCAATTCCTTCTGATTTCCCATCCTTATCATTATCATCCTAACATGAGTAAATTCAATACATGACCAATATATCCCTATAAAATCCCATTCAAAGATCATTTGGAAATGGTTGGCAAATATCACAAAGCAAGTAAGGATACAAGCAATACTACTCAAGCACATTTCCCTATTCTCTACATAGAGCCATCTAATATTATTTTTAGCTTATTTAAATCCTTACACCAGTCCCTAGTCATCTCAAGAACATCTAATTTAGCATTTTATTACATTATCATATCAAAATTTCACTAAGAACTTTCAAAATGAAAAATATATATGGATTGATCCCTCTTCAGAGTATTGGTATGCAGGCAGCGTGCCCATACAAGGGGTATGGATCCATGTCTAATGAGTCTTACACACACTAACCACTCTCCTCTTGCTCAAAATTAGTCAAATTATAATTTAAAATAGGGTTTTAATAGAAAATATACTCTATAGGGAGATATTCAAAATTTTGACTGTTAAAACTTCAGATACAGGGTCACACAGACGTGTTGAACAAAACCCATAAAGCTTAGATCCTTAGGAGAATAACACTAAAAAAGTACTAAAATACTGGTGCCACTCCTATCCACTTTTTATTCTCCTATATAATCAAAAAATGAATGTTATAATCCTATTTTTGATAGTGTCTCAGGCCTACATAGTGAATATCAGATCTTGTCTCAATCAGATCAGCATAGTTTAAGCTAAGTCTTATTTTCTCCCTCTTATTAAAATTTTTAGAAAATATCTAATTACAAATAAATTTCAAAAATCATTAGATTATTTACCACATAATATTTACTAATTTATCAATATATACCCTTTAACTAAATTAGGAATAAAACCCTAATTATTCTCAAAATTGTTAAATTAGTAAATTATAAAAAATGAAATGCTACTCTATGGTTGAAATATTCCCACATAGAGTTGAAATAAATGAAAATTATTTAAATTCTTGATCAAAATTTAAATCACACACTTACATGAATGAAATCAAATGTAAATGTGCACACAACAAAAATAAACTATATAATGGATTGGAAACCACACTACCAAATTTATGCTAGTGTGATCTAACTTGGTTGATCTAGAGATTGACTCCCCTCCTTGATCAAGATGGTATTAAATAAAATAAAATATTTATTTATTCATTTTTATAATCAGATAAAATTTATATAGATACATTAAAATCTAATCTAAACTTGATCTCAACATAATAAATTACATATTTTATATTAAATAGATAAGGTAGTGCTTTATTTATATCTACAAGTATCAATATGTTTTATCCATAACTATATGGTTATTCTTAGAAAATAATAATATAAACAATAATTCTAATATGACAAAAATAAAATAAGATATAATTAATAATCATAAAATAGTAGAAAATAGGAAAATAGTTTGTCCCATCATTGTAGTAGTCTTGGAGGCATGATCCAATGGATAAAGAATGTTGATAAGTCACTGTTATCATTGAATTGTCATTTATATTGATTATATTAACCATTTTATTCCTTATATCTTGGAGTAAATCTGGTTTAAACCATTAACTAGATATCATAGTCACCACAAGATGTCAATAGTAGATGTTATGGGCTAGATTCTAGTTGTTATTGGTTAAATACCTAATTTATATAGGATAGCTACATGTTTCACATAATTGATATATATTTCACACTATATTATATGGGTTACACATTAATTGATATAGGTTACACATCAACTACTATAGGTTTCATAGTAACTTATACAGGTTGCACATATGTTGTTGTAAGCTTAATGGTAGCTGTTATAGGCTTCATAATAGTTGATACAGGTTGAAAATTAGCTAATAATGGATGAAAAATATATAATATGATATAAATAGTATATTTTATGTGTTTTAAAAAAAACTAATATGGGTTTCACTTAAGCTACTATGGGCTACACAATAATTACTTTGGGTTACACCTAGTTTCTACAAGTTATGTATAATAGCTACTACTAGTTGTTACAAATTCAAATGAATATTTTATCCTTCATATATGATGGTATAAAACACATTTTAATAATTATATTCTTCATTATTCACATTCTATTATTAATACCATAAGCATTCAATCCATTAATTCATACTAATTTATATAAAGATAACTAGTTTTACCAAATCAATGTGCATATACATTATTCATTTAATATGTGCATATATCAACATAGTGTAGGCCAAAATAATGTGAATATAAACATAGGAAGGTATTTTATAAAATAATTTGAATCAAGATGAGGGATAATTCTAGACCTCATTAATTTGTGAAACTTTTTTTGATTCACATTTCATTTTAATCTTCTTTTTGTCTATTGATCCTTATTTTGGTTAGATTTTATACACCAATAGGTCATGTAATTATAAATATAAACCTATTTAAATATAAGTATAATCTAATTCATTAATGATAGCTCTCCTCACTCTCAAAATCTATTCAAATGTGTGTGTGTGTGTGTGTGTGTGTGTGTGTGTGTGTGTGTGTGTGTGTGTGTGTGTGTGTGTGTGTGTGTGTGTGTGTGTGTTCAAACTAGATTCAAGGTTTTAAATGGTTAAATTCATATTTACATGCTCACACATGGGTAAAAAAAGAGAAAGAGCATCTATAATTTCATTTAAATTTTCATATATACACATAAGTGGGATAAATTTATTTGAGTTTTATACCTCTTTTAGAGTATTGGAAATGTAGTAGTACAATGTTTAGTCATTCAATGGATATTGACCAAGGTAAGTCTAAATCAATCCCTTTCACCTAAAACCCCTATTTGATATCAATTTGGTTTATGTTCAGGATACTATGATTTTGTATTACAGGTACTCCATGGTATTCCACATTTAAAAACAATAATATTTTCATCACAGTCAATGTATACTAGTCCAAAGTATATAGACTTGAGGTTCCTGCACTACTATCCACTTATATTAGCCCTATACATAAATATTCTAAAATTATGATTATGATCAATCACTATAAAATTTATACTTGTTTCTATATTTCTATTTTAATCATTAGTAGCAATCAATTAGGATAAGTCTATTCTCAATAGACTAAATCAATGTACACATATATTCACTTATAGTGGTCTTATTTAGAAGTATTTCTAGATTTTTTTTCCTAATATCAAGCATGCATAACCACACGTTTTGCTAATTCAAACTTTTAGATATAAAAAACACTCAACATAAATCCAAATTTTATCTAAGTACATTTATTCTTAGTGTTTTCCAAGAATAACATTCTTTCCATATTTATCAAATTACAAAATTAATATTGCTATTTATTATAAATATTTAGTATTAAAATATATATTAAGTTTTATACCCATTAGCAAAAACACATTTTATTTTTTTAATAAACAATAGGGTAAAACATATTAGTGAACCTGTACATTTGTTTTGAGTATTATTTTTATTTTTTGATTTGTATTTTAGGGTTTTAAGTAAATTCTTAATTTATGTACTCTAAATTGAAATTTTATTTGACCTCGAGGCTTCATAATTTCTAATTTTATTACACAAAAACTTTGTTTTCATTGTATTTTAATTTATTTTTCTTTCTTGCTTTCTACAAATTATGTTATGGTAGTTTTAAAACTCAAAGGAGCTATCATTCAAGGAAAAGTAGTATTCATTATTCCTTGAGCCATGGCATGAGGGTACTACTCTCATACTCAATCTATTAGATAACAATATATACATATTTTATTTTATCTTTACCTCATGGTATATCATAAATTATAAGGTTTTTTTTGGCCATAGGAAGCCTTTAATCATTTGTTCTTATAGTGTAGTGGTAATTAGTTAGCCCTTGGAAGTTACTATTAACATACTTTAGACATGGGGTAATGTGGCTATAAGATGGTGGAATCCCTTGCAGTTATTTCCTTTTTGGGCCATTTTCAATATTTATGAAATCATGTTTGAGATTGGCACAAACATCAAGAAACATCATGAGGGCTATTAAAGTGCAAGATGAGATCACCTTCATAGGTGATATGTTTGTAGCTATCATCATTACATTTGAGATCATGCCAAAAAGATCGAAAAGCATGAAGGAGTTGATGACATCAAAAAAAAATCTCTAAAGATAATTTTCTTCATTTTCTCTTTCATCTCATGGAGCAAAGGATGGTGCAAGTTTTTATTTTGATCTAGGAGGAGAAATTTTTCTTCAAGTTAGTTTGTAAATAGTATAATTTGCTTATGTTTTTTGTTGTGCATTTCATATAATCCATCATAAATTTTAAATTTGAATGATATGTAATATCTAAGCTTAAGTAATTTTGAAGGTGTTTAAGATCCAAAGATTCAAACTTTATGCACATTTTTTATGATGCATCATAACTTTGAAATTTGAGTGATATATAATCTAAACCTTAAGTAGTTTTGAACATATTTAAGATCCAAATATTCAAAATTTATTCATGTTTCTCATTATGCATCACAACTTTAAAATTTGAATGATATGTAATAATAAATCTTATGTGGTTTTGAACATATTTAAAATTTAAATATTTTAACTTTATGCATGTTTCTCATGATGAATCACAACTTTGAAATTTGAATGATCTATAATACCTAAGTTAAGCAATTACAAACATGTTTAAGATCTAAAGATTAAAATTTTATGTGTATTTATCATGATTCATCATAACTTTGAAATTTGAATGATATGTAATATCCAAGCTTAAGTAGTTTTGAATGTGTTTAAAATTTAAAGATTCAAATTTTATGAGTATTTTTCATGATGCATTAAAACATTGAAATTTGAATGATATGTAATACTAAAGCTTAAGCAGTTTTGAACATGTTTAAAAACAAAAGATTTGAAATTTGTGCATATTTTCATGATGCATCACAACATTGATATGTAATACCAAAAATCAAGTAGTATTGAATGTGTTTAAGATCCAAATATTTGAATTTTATGCATATTTCTTAGATATATCATAATTTTGAAATTTGAATGTAATGTAATACTAAAACTTAAGCAGTTTTGAACATGTTTAAGATTTAAAGACTAAAAATTTATGTGCATTTCTTATTTTGCATCACATTTTTTGAAATTTTAATGATTTGTAATATCAAAATTTAAACAATTTTGAATGTGTTTAATATCCAAATATTTGAACATTATGGAAATTTAACATGATGCATCACAACATTGAAATTCAAATGAATGTAATAACAAAGACTAAGAGGTTTTGAAAGTGTTTAAGATCTGAAGATTTGAACTTTATGTGCATTTTTCATGATACATTGCAACTTTAAAATTTGAATGATATGTAATATCGAAGGTTAAACACATTTTAAACATGTTTAAGATCTAAAATTCGAACTTTATGTGCATCTCTCATAATGCATCATAAATTTAAAATTTCAATGATATGTAATATCAAAGCTTAAGTGATTTTGAATGTGTATAAGATCCAAAGATTAAAACTTTATTCACATTTTTCATTTTGCATCACAACTTTGAAATTTAAATGATATGTAATACCAAAGCTTAAATATTTTTGAAGGTGTATAAGATCTAAAGATTTAAACTTTATGCACATTTTTCATGATACATCACAACTTTGAAATTTAAATGATATGTAATACCAAAGCTTAATTAATTTTTAATGTATTTAAGATCTAAATATTCAAAATTTATGTGCATTTTTTATGATGCATCACAACTTTGAAATTTGAATGATATGTAATACCAAAGCTTAACTAGTTTTGAATGTCTTTAAGATCCAAAAATTTAAACTTTATGCGCATCTCTTATAATGCATCCCAACTTTGAAGTTTTAAATATATGTAATACCAAAGCTTAAGCAGTTTTAAATATGTCTAAGATCCAAAGACTCGAACTTTATATACATTTCTCAAGATGCATCACAACTTTGAAAGTTAAATGATATGTAATATCAAAGCTTAAGCAATTTTGAATGTGTTTAAAATATATAGAATTTAAATTTATCCATGTTTTTCATGATGTATCGTGACTTTAAAATTTGAATGATATAATACTAAACCTTAAACAATTTTGAAGGTGTTTAAGATCTAAAGGTTCAAACTTTATGCATGTTTCTCCTAATACATCGCAACTTTGAAATTTGAATGATATGTAATATCAAAATTTAATGGTTTCAAAACTGTTTAAGATCCAAAAATTTGATCTTTATGCACATTTATCATGATGCATCATAACTTTGAAATTTTAATGATGTAATACTAAATTTTAAGTAGTTTTAAACATTTTTAAGGTCTAAATAGTCAAACTTTATGTGCATTCTCATAAAGTATTGCAACTTTAAAATTTGAATTATTTGTAATACATAAGCTTAAGTGGTTTTGAATGAGTTTGAGATCCAAATATTTGATATTTATGCATGCTTCTTATGATGCATCATAACTTTGAAATTTGAATGATATGTAGTATTGACGCTTAAGCAATTTTGAATGTGTTTAAGATCCAAATATTTGAACTTTATACAAATTTCTCATGATGAATCATAACTTTGAAATTGAATGATATGTAGTACCAAAGTTTAAATAGTTTTGAAGGTGTTTAAGATCCAAATATTCAAACTTATGCATGTTTGTCATTATGCATCACAACTTTATTATTTGAATGATATTTAATATTAAAGATTAAGTGGTTTAGAACATATTTAAGATTCAAAGTTTTAAAATTTATGTATATTTTTCATGATGTATCATAACTTTAAAATTTTAATGATATGTAATAATAAAGCTTAAGTGATTTTGAATGTGTTTAACATCTAATGATTCAAATTTTATGCATGCTTCTCATAATGCATGATAACTTTATAATTTAAATGATATGTAATACCGAAGCTTGAGCAGATTAGAATGTGTTTACGATCCAGAGATTTGAACTTTATGTATATTTCTCATGACGCATTGTAACTTTGAAATTTAAACTATATGTAATAATGAATATTGAGCAGTTTTGAATGTATTTAAGATCTAAATATTTAAAATTTAAGTATATTTTTCATAATGCATCACAAATTTAAAAGCTAAATGATATGTAATACCAAAGCTTGAGAGGTTTTTAACATGTTGAGGATCCAAAGATTTAAAATTTAAGCATATTTATCATGATGCATCACAGCTTTGAAGTTTGAATGATATGTAATACCAAAGCATAAGAAGTTTATGCACATTTTCTATTATGCATCATAAGTTTGAAGTTTGAATGATATGTAATAATGAAGATTAATTAATTTTAAACATATTTAAGATCCAAAGATTCAAATTTTTTAAAAATTTCTCATGATGCATCACAACTTTGAAATTTGAATGATATGTGATATTGAAGCTTAAGTGGATTTGAACATGTTCAAAATCCAAAGATTTAAATTTTATATGCATTTCTCATGATGCATCACAACTTTAAAATTTAAATGATATGTAATACAAAAGTTTGATTGTATTCAAATACATTTAATATCTAATGAATCAAACTTTATGCATGTTTCTAATGATGTATCACAACTTTGAAATTTGTACAATATGTAATACCGAAGATTGAGTTGTTTTAAATCTGGTTAAGATCAAAAGATTCAAAATTTTATGATCATTTCTCATGATGTATCACAACTTTGAAATCTGAAAAATATGTAATACTGAAGCTTGAATAGTTTTGAATGTGTCTAAGATCTAAAGTTTTAAATTTTATGTGTATTTGCCATGCATGTTGTATTACAAATTTAAAGTTTGAAATGATATGTAATACTAAAACATAAATAGTTTTGAATATGTTTAATATTTAAAGATTCAAAATTTATGCACACTTGTCATGATGCATCACAACATTGAAGTTTGAATGATATGTAATATTGAAGCTTAATTAAATTTTAATGTGTTTAAGACCAAAGATTCTATCTTTTTACACATTTTTTATGATGCATCATAACTTTAAAATTTAAATGATATGTAATACTAAAGATTAATTTATTTAGAATATGTTCAAGATCAAAATATTCTAACTTTATGTGTATTTCTCATGATTCATCACAACTTTTAAATTTGAATGATATGTAATACTGAAGCTTAAGTGGTTTGGAACATATTTAATATCTAAAAAATTGAACTTTATGTGCATTTTTCATAATGCCTCACAATTTTAAAATTTGAATGACATGTAATACCTAATCTTAAACGGTTTTGAATGTGTTTAAGATCTAAAGATTCAAACTTTATGCACGTTTCTCATAATGCATCACAACTTTGAAATTTGAATAATATGTAATCACAAAACTTAAGTAGTTTTCAACGTGTTTAAGATACACATATTTAAACTTTATGTAATACCTAAGCTTAAGTTATTTTGAATATGTTTAATATCTAAAGATTTTAAATTTATGCACATTTCTCATGATGCATCAGAACTTTGAAATTTGAATGCTATGTAATACCAAAGTTTAATTAGTTTTGAATATGTTTAAGATATAAATATTTGAACTTTATGTTCATTTCTCATAATGTATCGCAACTTTAAAATTTGAATTATATGTAATATTGAAGCTTAAGTGGTTTTGAAGATGTTTAAAATTAAAAAAATTAAACTTTATACACATTTCTCATGATGCATCATAACTTTAAATTTTGAATCATTTGTAATACTGAATATTAAGTAGTTTTAAATGTATTTAGGATCCAAAGATTCAAATTTTATGCATATTTATCATGATGCATTGTAACATTGGAATTTGAATGATATGTAATACTAAAGCTTAAGTGGTTTTGAACATTTTTGAGATCTAAAAATTTGATCTTTATGCATATTTCTCAAGATGCATCATAACTTTAAAATTTGAATGATATGTAATACCTAAGCTTAAGTGGATTTGAATGTCTTTAAGATTTAAATATTTGAATTTTATGCACACTCCTCATGATGCATCATAAATTTTAAATTTAAATGATATATAATACTGAAGCTTCAATAGTTTTGAATATGTTTAAGATCCAAAGATTTAAATTGTGTGCATGTTTGTCATGATGTATCACAACTTTGAATTTTGAATGACATGTAATAGTGAAGCTTAAGTGGTTTTGTTCATGTTTAAGATCTAAAAATTAAAATTTTATGTGTGTTTTTCATGATGCATCATAACTTTAAAATTTGAATGATATGTAATATTGAAGCTTAAATAGTTTTGAACATATTTGAAATATAATGATTTAAAATTTATGCATATTTCTCATGATGTATTACAATTTTTAAATTTGAATGATATGTAATACCAAAGCTTAATTGGTTTTAAACATGTTTAAAATCTAATGATTCAAACTTTATGCATTCCTATTATAATGCATCGCAAATTTCAAATTTGAATGATATGTAATACTGAAGTTGAAGTGGTTTTTAATGTGTTTAAAATTAAAAGATTCAAAATTTATGCATGTTTATCATGATGCATCACAACTTTCAAGTTTGGATGATATGTAATACATGTTGACTAAATTTGACTCTAAGTCAAATTTGTCAATCCCTCCAATTTCAAACTTTCATTTTGTCTTGTCAAGAGTCATGCCTTGGTAATATTTATTTGATTATCATGGTTTCAAGTGTCAAATTATTTCAAAGTCTTAGTGAGGTTTTTTCAAAGAGGGTAAGATATGATGTGTGTCCAAATCAGCTTATGCAACACTTCTTAGGAGCAATTTTATAAGGCTAAATCATGTTCTTTTCTCTTTAAAACTTGTTTGATGGTTGTCAAATGTCAAAGAAATACAATGGTGAAGGTGATCACATAGAATTATTAATTTTAATGTTATGTAATTCCAAAACTTAAGTTATTTTGAACATGTTTAAGATCCAAATATTTGACCTTTTGAGCATTTTTCATTATGCATCACAACTTTAAAATTTGAGTGATATATAACACTAAAGCTTAAATAGTTTTGAACATGTTTAAGATCTAAAGATTATAACCCTATGCAAATTTCATGATGAATCACTACTTTGAAATTTAAATGATATGTAATACCAAAGCTTAAATAGTCTTGAATGTGTTTAAGATCCAAAGATTTGAATCTTACGTGTATTTATCATGATGCATCATAGATTTTAAATTTGAATGATATGTAATATTGATGCTTAACAAATTTTAAATGTATTTAAGATCCATAAATTTTAATTTTAATCATGTTTCTCATGATGTATTACAAATTTGAAATCTGAATGAGATGTAATACCAAAGATTTTGTGTTTTTGAAGGTGTTTAAGATCCAAAGCTTAAAACTTTATGCTTATTTCTCATTATACATCCCAATTTTGAATGTTAAATGATATGTAATACCAAACCTTGAGATATGTTGAACATGTTTTAGATTCAAAGATTAGAACATTGTGTGCATTTTCATGATGCATCACAACTTTTAAATTTGATTGATATGTAATACCAAAGCTTAAGAAGTTTTAAACATGTTTAAGATCCAAAGATTTGAATTTTATTTATTGTTTTTCATGATGCATCGTAAAATTGAAATTTGAATGATGTGTAACACCAAAATTTAAGAAATTTTTAAGGTGTTTAGTATCCAAAGATTTGAATTTTATATGCATTTCTCATGATGCATCACAACTTTAAAATTTGAATGATATGTAATATCGAAGCTTAAGCGGTTTTGAACATGTTTAAGATATAAAGATTTAAATTTATGTGCATTTTTCATGATGTATCAAAACTTTGAAATTTGAATGATATGTAATACTAAAGCTTAAGTATTTTAATGTGCTTAAGATCCAAAGACTCAACCTTTATGCATACTTTTCATGATGCATCCCAACTTTGAAATTTTAATGATATGTAATACCAAAGCTTAAGCAATTTCAATCATTTTTAAGAACAAAAGATTCAAACTTGAGGAGGAGCATTTCTCATGATGCATCATAGATTTGAAATTTGAATGATATGTAATATATAAATTTAACCAATTTTTAATGTGTTTATGATCTAAACATTTAAAATTTATATGCATTTTTAATGATGTATTGTAACTTTGAAATCTAAATAATATGTAATACTTAATCTTAAGTATTTTTTAACATGTTAAAGATCAAAAAATTCAAAATTTGTGGATGTTTCTCATGATGTATCATAACTTTCAAATCTAAATGATATATAATACAAAAAATTAAGTAATTTTAAACATGTCTAAGATCCAAAGATTATAACTTTATTAGTGTTTTTCATGATGTATCATAAATTCTAAATTTGAATGATATGTAATACTGAAGTTTAAGTGGTTTTGAAAGTATTTAAGATCTAAAGATTCAAAATTTATGTGATTTTTTTATTATGCATCATAACTTTGAAATTAGAATGATTTGTAATACCAAAGCTTAATCTTTGGTTTTGAATGTGTTTGAGCTTCAAAGATTCAAACTTTGTGAGTGTTTCTCATGATCCATTGAAACTTTGAAATTTGAATACCCAAGATTAAGTAGTTTTGAATGTGTTTAAGATCCAAAAATTCAAGATTAAGTAGTTATGAAAGTCTTCATTCTTCTAAAAGGCTTATTAAATACTTTGATTTTTATCCTCTTTTTACTTAATCTTTCCCACTTCAAATTTGTCACATCTTCTACTTGGTCTTATAAAAGCCTTTAGACACTTTATGAAGGCTTGTCACCTTAGCATTTAAAGCTTAGATACCTTAAGGATGACTTTTATTACCTTATTCAACTTCTATTAATGAGTAATAACTTATGAAACACACTTACAACTATTTATAACTCTATTAGACCTACAACTTAAAACTTTGCTCACAACATACCTAGAAAGGTTGCTTGAGGGCCAATAACCATCATTTTAGTTGTAACATTGACTAATTTTAAATATATATTTATTCAATCTCAGACTAACATCATTAAATATAAGGATAAATAATCTTTACAATGCAACTAGTGATATCAAAAATGGAGTTATGAATCAAAATATATGACTAAAAATAACACACAATCACACATAGTCACATCAACACCTTTAGAATATGGAAAATGAAAAATAGTGGAGAAAAATATGAGTAAAACCCATCATATTTTTATTTACAAAAATGTCTTAAAATTACACTCAAAAGGGTATTTTTAGTTTTTTAAAATAATCAAATTAACCCATTAAGTGTTTTCTGGTGAAAAGTTAGCTGAGTAATAAATACTTTTAGGAGGGTTAATTTTCACCATCATAACTTTTTGCTAAAAACTCTAAATAGCTAAAAAACTAAGTGCATTACCTTTTCATGACATCTAGGTAAAATCATACAAAATTTCGTAAAATTTTATCTTCATTTTGTCTTACACAAATGGGATTTAAAAGTGCTTAGTGCGAAAAATAGGAGATGCAAAAAATGACTAAGTAAAAATTAATGCAGAAGCTAATTTTGATAGCTACACATTTTACACATTACATCTAATATATGTGTATTATATTTCTCCTTTCACTCCAATTACATTTAACTATAACCATTATAAATTTAAAAAATATTTGACCTCCTTTACCACTATGAAAAAGAGCTTAAAAAGTGCACACTGGTCAAATCTGAAAACTCGAAACAACCCAAAAAATTAACTGAGTAAAAATTAATTCAGAAGCCAATTTTTAACCCTATGCTTTCACACGTGAGAGCTATTTTTTTATGCATTTTTTGAATTATTCATTATTCTCACATTTTTCTACCATCATATGAAAAATAAAGGTGATTGGACTTTATTTGGTTTTACAAAATGGTGTTTGAAAAGTGCTACTCATGTTGATTTAGCACCTGTAAATACACAAAAATCTATGCACTAGACAATTTACATGTCTATAATATTTTAATATGATGAATAATTCTCTATGACCACCTTCATCATTATATTCCCTTGACATTTGAATACCATCAAATAAGTTTTGGAGAGATAAGAGCATGATTTAGCCCTACAAAATTATTCTCCAAAAATGTTGTATAGGTTGATTTGGATAAGATAACATATATTACGCTCTTAAAAAAACCTTACTAACACCTTTAAAAAATTTGAGTCTTGAAACTATAATAATCAAATCAATATTATGAAATCATGACTCTTGACAAGACCATATGAAAGTTTGAAATATAAGAGATACATAGAAGAAAATAGAAGAGAGAAGGGAAAATGGATGATGACTTGAGTGATGTCATCCTCCTCTACATGGATAAAATTTTCATTCTTATAGAAGGATTATTAAATTCTTTGAGTTGCCTCATCTTTCCACTTAACCTCTCCCACTTCAAATTCATCACATGTCCCACTTGGTCTTCTAGAAACCTCTACACACTTTGTGAAGACTTGCACCTTAGCATTTAATGCCTAAAGACCTTGAGGATGGATTTTTTACCTTATTCAACCTACATTGATGAAAAATGACTTGTGAAACACTGTTATAACCATTTCCAACTCCATTAAACTTGTAACTTGAAGCTTTGCTCACAACACAGCCTAGAAAGACTTCTTGAGGGCCAATAACTACCATTTCATTTGTGACATTAACTAATTTTAAATATACATTTCTTCAATTTGAAATCAACATAATTACCCATAGGGAGAAATCAAATTTCCAATGCAATCATTGGTATAGAAAATAGAGTTGTAGATCAAAATATATGGCTAAAAAACCAACACAATCACATAGAGTTGCATAAATACTTTCAAAACATGGAAAAATGGAAAATCACATAGCAAGATATGAGCCAAAACCAGCATATCATATATTTATATAAATCTATTTAAAATACATTAAAAAAGTTATTTTTATTTTTTTTAAATAATCAAATATGTGCAAATTATCTTCACATTGTGTAAAGACCTACCCTCTGAGTGTTTTCTAAGTAATAATTAGTGTAAAAGCTTATTTTGATAGCTTCACATTTTACACATTATAGCTAATATTTGCAAATTATATTTCTCATTACACTATAATGACATTTAGCTATCATCATGAAAATTTTTAACAATATTTTACCTCCTTTACCACTATGAAAATGATCTTGGAACATGCATACTGACTAAATCTAAAAATTAAAAATAACCTAAAAATTGACTTAAGTAAAAATCAACTCAGAAGCTAATTTTTAACCGTATAAATTTTGCATTTGGAAGATAATTTTTTGTGCCTTTTTTGACCTACACATTCATCTCATAATTAGGTACCATCATTTGAAAACTAAAGGTGATTGGACTTTATTTGATTCTATAAAATGGTGTTTGAAAAGTGTTGCCTAGGCTGATTTGCCACCTAGAAATACACAAAAATATACACTGAGCATTTTTCATGACTATAAAATTTTTACATGATGAATAATTCTCTAAAATGACCTTAAACATTGTATTCCCTTGACATTTTACTACCATCAAACAAGTTTTGAAGAGAAAAAATCATGATTTAGCCATGTAAACTTATTCTCAAAGAATGTTATGAAGAATGATTTAGACAAGGCATGTCATATTAATATTACCCTCTTGAGAAAACCTCACTAATACTTTTAAAAAAATTTACACTTTGATAATCAAATTAATATTACCAAGGCATAACTCCTAAAAATATGAAAGTTTTAAATGAAAGAGATGTATAGAAGAAAATGAAAGAGAGAAGGAGAAACAGATGATGACTTGAGTGATGTCATCCTCCTCTACATGAATATAGTCTTAAATATAATAGAATGATTATTAAATGCTTTGATTTTCCTCTTCTTTCCACTTAACCTTTATAACTTCAAATTCATCACATCTCTCACTTGGTCTTCTAGAAGCCTCTAGACACTTTTTGAAGACTTGTCACCTTAGCATTTAATGCCTAGAGACCTTGAGAGTGACTTGGATTACCTTAATCAACCTACATTTATGAGTAGTGACTATTAAAACACTCTTAAAACATAGATTATAAAAACTTCTTGAGGGCCAATAACCACCATTTTAATTGTGACATTGACTAATTTTAAATATATATTTATTCAATTTTAAATAAACATCATTACTAAGAGAGAAATTATATTTTAAATGTAACTAATGGTATTTAAAATATATTTTTTAATCAATATATATGGCTAAAAAACCAATACAATCATACACTGCCACATCAACACCTTCAAAACATGGAAAAATAAAAAAATCATAGAGCAAGATATGAGCAAAACCTATCATATCTTATATTTCTAGAAATATCTTGACAAGACACTCAAAAAGGTATTTTTTTTTTTTTTTTAAATAATAAATTTAACTCATATGACCTACCTTCTGAGTGTTTTTTGGTGAAAAATTGGCTAAGTGATAAATATTCCTAGGAAGGTCACTTTGTACCATCATAACTTTTCACTAAAAACTTTACTAGCTACAAAACCAAGTGAATTAACTTATCATGTGATCTAATTACAACCATAAAAATTTCATAGAATTTATAATTCATTTTATCCTACATAAATGTGATTCAAAAGTGCTCACTAGGTAGATTTAGTAATTGGAAGATGTAAAAAATGACTAAGTAAAAATTAGTACAAAAGCTAATTTTAATAGCTTTGTATTTTATATATTATATATAATATGCTAGAATTATCTTTCCCATTGCACTATAATAACATTTAGATCTCATCATGAGAAATTTGAATAATATTTGACCTCCTTTATCACTACAAAAATGAGTTTAAAACATGCACACTGATCAAATCTAAAAATTGAAAACAACCCAAAAAATTGACCAAGCAAAAATCAACTCAAGAACTAAAATTTAACCCTACGCATTTTTTGCACATTCTTGTCACATTTGGAAACCATCATATGAAAACTAAATTTGATTAAACTTTATTTGGTTCTATGAAATGATGTTTGAAAAGTGCTACTCAAACTGATTTGGCACCTATAAATACAGAAAAATCTACACACTAGATAGTTTTCAAGACTACAATATTTATATGTGATGAATAATTCTATATAACTACCTTCATCATTACATTTCATTGACATTTAACTACCATCAAACAAGTTTTAGAGAGAAAAAAACATGATTTATCCCTATAAAATTATTCCTAAAAAATGTTGCACAGACTAATTTGAACAAGGCACATCATATCTTACCCTCTTGAAAAAAACTCACTGAGACCTTGAAATAATTTGACACTTGAAACCATGATAATAAAATCAATATTCCCAAGGCATGATTCCTAAGAAGACCACATGAAATTTTAAATGGAAGAGATGTATAGAAACAAATGGAAGAGTGAAGAAGGAAAAATAGAAGATGACTTGAGTGATGTCATCCTCCTCTACATGAAAAAAATATTCATTCTAATAGAAGGATTATTAAATTCTTTGAGTTTACTCTTCTTTCCACTTAACCTTTCCAACTTCAATTTCATTACATCTCCCATTTGATCTTCTAGAAGCCTCTAGACATTTTGTGAAGACTTGTCACCTAAGCATTTAATACTTGGAGACCTTAAGGGTGACTTTTATTACCTTATTCAACCTCCATTGATGAGAAATGACCTATAAAACACTCTTACAACTATTTCTAACTCCATTAGACCTATAACTTGAAGCTTTGCTCAGAACATATCTTAGAAAGGCTTCTTGAGATTCAATAACCACCATTTTAGTTGTGATATTGACTAATTATAAAAATATATATTTTTCTAATTTGATATCAACATCATTATAAAGAGAGATAAATCATCTTTCCAATGCAACCAATGGTATCAGAATTAAAATTATAGGTCAAAAGATATGGCTAAAAAACCAACACAATCGTAGAGTAAAACCCAACATATCTTATATTTCCAAAAAGCTCTTAAAAGACACTCAAAATGGTATTTTTAGTTTTTTAAAATAATCAAATTAAATTCTATGAGTGTTTTTTAGTGAAAATTTGGTTGAGTGATAAATCTTCCCAAGAGAGTTACTTTTCACCATCATCACTTTTTGTTGTAATCTTCAATAGCTACAAAACCAAGTGGATTACCTTATCATGCCATCTGGGTAAAATCATATCAAATTTCATAAAAATTTAAATTTATTTTATTCTACATAAGTGGGATTCAATAGTGCTCACTAGGTAGATTGAGTAACTGAGAGATGCAAAAAATGATGAAGTAAAAATCAATGTAAAAGCTAATTTTGATAGTTTCATATTTTACACATTATATCTAATATGTGTGAATTATCTTTTCCATTGCACTCTAATGACATTTAACTATAATCATTATAAATTTTAACAATATTTTATCTCTTTTATCACTATGAAAATGATCTTGAAATGTGCACACTGACCATATCTAAAAACTAAAAATAACCCAAAAATTTGACTTAAAAAAAACATCTCAGAAGCAATTTTTTAACCCTACATATTTCACACATGGGAACTAATTTTTTTTATTTTTTAACCTTAAAATAATTTTTTATTTTTTATACCATCATATTAAAATTAAAGGTGATTATATTTTATTTAGTTCTACAAAATGGTGTGTAAAAGGTGTTGCTCAAACTAATTTAGCACCTAGAAATACACAAAAATCTACACACTAGATAGTTTTTATAAATACAATATTATTACATGATGAATAATTATATAAAACCACCTTCAACATTGTATTTACATGATATTTGAATACCATCAAACAATTTTTGGAGAGAAAATAACATGATTTAGCCCTATAAAATTATTCTCAAAAATTGAAGTATAGGCTGATTGGACAAAGCACATAATATCTTACCCTCTTAATAAAACCTTACTGAGACCTTGAAATAATTTGACACTTGAAACCATTATAATAAAATCAATATTAACAAGGCATGACTTCAGACAAGACCACATAAAATTTTGAAATGGAAGAGAGAAGGGAAAATAGATTATGACTTGAGTGATGTCATCCTCCTCTACATGGAGAAAGTCTTAATTTTTATATAAGGATATTTAAATGCTTTGATTTGCCTCCTCTTTCCACTTAATATTTCTCACTTCAAATTCATCACATCTCCCACTTGATCTTCTACAAGTCTTTAGACACTTTGTGAAGACTTTTCACCTTAGCATGTAATGGCTCAACATCTTGAGGGTGATTTTGATTATCTTATTCAACCTCAATTAATGAATAATGACTTGTAAAATACTTGTAAAACTATTTCTAACTCTATTATACCTCTAAATTGAAGCTTTAGTCACAACATAGCCTAGAAAGGCTTCTTAAGAGATAATAACCACCATTTCAACTATGACATTGACTAATTTTAAATATACATTTCACCAATTTGAAATCAACGTCATTACAAAGAGAGAGAAATCATATTTACAATGCAACTAGTGGTTTAAAAATGAAGTTTTAAATCAAAATATATAACTAAAAAACCAAATACAGTTGCACGCAGTCACATCAACACATTTAAAACATGAAAAAATGGAAAATCATAGAGCAAGATGTGAGCAAAATCCATCATATTTTATATTTTTAGAAATCTTTTAAAAACACACTCAGAAGGGTATTTTTATTTAAATAATAAAATTAACTCCTACGACCTACCCTCTGAGTGTTTTCTGGTGAAGAGTTAGCTAAGTGATAAATCTTTCTAGGAGGGTTACTTTTCACCATCATAACTTTCTGCCAAAAACTCCAATAGCTAAAAAACCAAATGCATTACGTTATCATATCATCTGGGTACAATCCTACAAACTTTCATAGAATTTGGACTTTATTTTTTCCTACACAAATGTGATTCAAAAGTTCTCACTAGGAAAATTTAGTAATTGGAAGATGCAACAAATTATTAAGTAAAAATTAGTGCAAAAGCTAATTTTGATAGCTACTCATTTTACATGTTATGTATAATGTGTGTGCATTATCTTTCCCATTACACTTTAAGGACATTTATCTATCACCATAATAAATTTAAATAATATCTAACCTCCTTTACCACTAAAAAAATGAGCTTGAAACATGTGTATTGACCAAGTCCAAAATATGGAAACAACCCAAAAAATTGACTAAGAAAAATTTAACTTAGAAGCACCTAGAAATACACAAAAATCTATGCATTGGATAGTTTTCATGACTACTATATTTTCACATGATGGATAATTCTCTGAAAGCACCTTCACCATTGTATTTCCTTAACATTTTACTACCATCAAACAAGTTTTGGAGAGAAAAGAACATGATTTAACCCTACAAAATTATTTCTAAAAACTGTTGTGCAAGATGACTTGGACAAGACATTATATCTTACCCTCTTAAGAAAACCTCACTGAGACCTTGAAATAATTTGACACATGAAACCATGATAATCAAATCAATATTACCAAGGCATTAATCTCAATAAGACCACATGAAAGTTTGAAATTGGAGAGGATGACAAAATTTGACTTGGGGTCAAATTTGGTCAACATTTTTGGTGATTCACAAGGGTAACATGCCTACAATTCTAATAAGATAAGTAGCCTTGTATGTCCATTGGGAAACAAAGTCTCTTGCATTTAGTTTTAGATTTGAATAGACCTAGAACATGACATAACAAGCTGATTAACCTTCATAACATATAAAAATAAAGACAACAAAACATAAATAAATAAAGACACACACATGTGCTATTAAGCACTTAGGGAGACAAACTAACCTTAAGAAAAATTTCTCCTCTTGGATCAAAGGGGAAAATTTCACCATCCTTTTCTCCATGAGATGAAGGGGAGAATAAAGTGAGTTATCTTTTGAGCTTTGGTTTTAATATTTTAAACTCCTTCACGCTTTCCAATATCTTTAGCATGATCTTAAATACAATGGTGATAGTTGAAAACATGTCACCTATGAATATGAACTCATTTGATACTTCAAAAACCCTCTCATGGTTTTTATTTATGCTTGTTCCAATCTCAAACATGACCATCTCTTGTTTTATAGGGGTAACCTCCAACTTGGTACCTTAGAGAGTCTCACATTATCCTTCAAGGAGTAAAGCAACATCAAGAAGATCTTCAATCTGACCAGCAAGGGGTGTATTCCTTTAAAGAGCCTCAAATTCATTACACACCTCCCAAAAATTTTACCACAAATTATCTTATTCCATGAAGGTGATAATAGCCTTAGGCTCTATTGGTTATTCCAATCCAATATCTTTCTTTCCTTAAAAAATGTCCTCATCATATATTTCTTCATTTTGGTGTTGAAAACACATTAGCTCACTATAAACCTTGCATTCTCCATTATCAACCTAACCTTGTTCTCCTAGAGATACCAACTTCTCAAAACCTTCATATCTTTAAACATATACAAATAAATCTGCCACTTGTCCTTCAAATCTCCATGAACCTAGTCATTTGACTCAACAAGGTTAGTCAAAATGATGTCTTTGTAAAAATATCATTCTTTCACCTCTTCACCAACTTCTTTATTAACCATGGTATCAACATTATAACTCTTCTCATAGGAAGTTACAACATCATCAAGATCACATTTTTCTTCATTTTTGAAGACTAACTTGTGTATGTTTTCACCAAGTGGAGTATCAATGGAAAATTTGTCATCATATACACTTGCATTATCTTCTTCACATTTTCTTTGAATCACACTTGTAGCTATAATATCTTATTTACTTTTTCCCCATATGATAGGTTCCTCTTCAAGAAGGGATGTGGTGGGAGGGTGATGGCCATGTTCATGAGTTGAAGAGGGAGTATGAGGTATGGTGGATGATTCATGGATGGATTTGGGAATGGATGGAATACTCTTGTAATTTGAGGGTTTGGAAATGGAAGATTATTGAAGGAAATCTTGAAGGGAAAGAATGTGAAGTCAGGTAATGTAAGGAAAAACTTTTTCAATAAGAACTTCAATTTTCTCATAGCCTTCTTGAGGCTCTTCAATAAATATAACCTTATCTTCCAACTTCTCAACTAAGGCCTCTTTTTTACATTGAAAATTTTCTTGGATAAAAAAAACAAAAAAAATAATAAAGAATAAGCTAAAACAATAATGAAGAAGCTAAAATAATAATGAAAAAGAAGTTAAAATTAAGTCATTTAAAAAAAAACAAAATAAAAATATAAAGAAAAAAAACACAAATTAAGATATCTAAACAAATAAAAATGAAAAAACCCTCAAATTAAGACATTTAAAAAAAATAATAATAATGATAATAAAGAAGCTAATATAATAATGAAAAAGAAGCTGAAATTGAGTCATTTAAAACAAGGACAAAATAATAATGGAGAAGACCTACTAGATGGAATATCTTGAGGCTCTTAAGGAAGGGAGGGAGAGACTTGCATAGGCTCAGATTCTTCTACAAGAGTTGGCATGGTATAATTAGGAATCATAGTATAAGAAGGCCTCCTAGATGATGAAATCTTGCCTTCTTGAAGAGGGTTAGGTGTATCTTAAGGAAGACTTGGAATTAGAGGAGGTAGAGTATGGATAAGATATGATGGTTGAGTTTACTTGGATTGGGTCTCTTGATTCTCCTGCTTCTCTAATATATCTATCCACTATTGGATAAAAAATCTCATTTAATACAACTCATCATTGATAACATATTGGGTTTCCTCTCCAAATAACATCCACTTACTCATCAACATTTGAACTAACTTCCTCATCTTCTCTATGATATGAAAAGGATCACATCAAGTTCTCTATCCCATTTTCTCATCACCTCTTCTGATTTTAGTAGATTTGGCTTGAGTGCCAATAAAGATATGGTAGGGAAAACATAATTTTGAGATGGAATTAAAGTTATAAGGGAAGAATATGACTGATACAAGTTTTGGTAAGGCTAATAAACAACATCATGGTTATATGAATGGGAAGTAGAGTGACCATAGGACTTCTATGACTCTTAGGGCTGATAATAATCTTGATATAGATGTTGAGACACATAATTAAGGTCATGAAAATGTTGATAGGGAGGTGCATAGTATAATACTTCATCATATACATCCATATTAACTTCATTAATCAAATGAGAACACAATATATGATCAATTTTTTTCATAGTAAGTACTTAGGTTGCTTATAACTAGTTAATTGAATTTGAAGTTACCATTGGTATTTGATGAATGCCTCCAAAGGCTAATGGGTAGAAGAATACACCAAAAATTCTTACACTCTTTTAGAACTTAGGTCCCATCGTGTATGCAAAAAACTATTGTGGCATAGATTTGAACACTTGGAAATGGTTCTTTAAGCTCTCTCTAACCTAGTCACATAATGGGAAAACCTCCAAAATGTGGGCATCTTGTAATGGAGGTGAACCTATGGGTTATGGGCTAACTCCCTAGGTGTATCAATTATGCTCTTATCAAACTAATTTAAACTATTTATTGATAAATAAAATGGTTATAAAGAGGAGAAAGGGATGACTAAAAATTAAAAAAGGGTGATATCCAATAATACATACACTCACACAATATCCATAACAAGATGGTTGCATGAGTTTTCTTTAATAAGGCTCAAGGAAATAAGATAAAGGAGAAAGGGATGATTATATCCACATCCTATCTTCACCTCATGATTTATATAACACATCCTAGGACCTAAAAACATAAAACTATCTTTCATAGAGGTAAGAAAGAGAGGATAAACACCAAGAAAAAAGGATCATTCACAAAGTATTCATACACAAACTCAACTAAACATAAGATGAGAGGATAGATGAAGGTAAATAAAATATTATATTACTATCAAGAGGCTTTTTTATTACAATATGGGTAGGGCTAGACCATACCATAAGAGAGTATTTTATAATGAAAAAAAGTGTTAGGTTGTGGAGCTAAAAGCTTCACTGTTATGCAGACATGGAGGAGTTGTTGAGTTGCAGAGCAACCGATGTCAGTAGGCCAATCGATGTCAGTCATATCTAGTGTATAGATCAACTAGCATCGGTCAGAGATCGGCCAATGTCGGTCATCTCCAGATAGATAGGGACCGACGTTGGTCACCTGTGTGGTTCCAGAACTGCTTGCTGACAAACAGTTAGTTTAATGAACCAATTGTTTACATGTAAAAGACTAATTTTAGTCTTGAGTTGCATGCCTAATTATTGTAATTAGGAGCCTAATTATTGTTTGCATGGGATCTATATAATAGACTCATGGGGCTGTATTGTAATCAAGGACAAAGAAGAGATCCTTTCGATTGTAAGATCTAGGTTTGCAGCTGTGCAAGACCAGGTTGATCTGTAAGTGTTGCAAGATCAGGTTAGATCTACATGGTAAGTAAGATCATTTGATTTTTAAGTTGTTGCAAGTTCAAGGGAGATCTAATTGAAGTACTTTAAGTACTTGTGTACTAGCAGTATTGTTACTGACTGGTGGAGGTGAACAACAACTCTGTGTTTAAGTTGTTTGTTGTGACCGTAATTGAGAGAGAGAACTCTTGAAGGAGAATTATTGGGAGCCCTAGAGGTGTGGAAAGCCTTTGAGGTGTGGGAAGAGTGTGGCATCTTCTTTATTATATTTTCTTTCTAGATGAATTGAATACAAGATTGTATTATCTCTCAAATTCTGTGTTGTTTCTGATTTCTAGTTACTTATTACTTCTGGTTAAATTATGTGTTTAGTTGCCTATACAAAGGTAATCAATTGTGCTCCTAATCTTGACAGTGGAATCAAAGCTATTTGTTGTTCTAGATTCCTGACAAAGTGGTATTAGAGCGAGGTTGCAGGGAGCAAGTTTGTGTTTGATTATAGGTCACTCTCAGGGGTTTCTGATTGAGTGGGAGTATAGCAATGGCAGAAGAAAGTAAGCTAAGAATGGAGAAGTTTAATGGCAAGAATTATCAATTATGGAGGATGTAGATAGAAGATTATCTGTATCAAAAAGATCTGTATTTATCGTTGGGTGGGGTTGCATGCAAGCCCATGGATATGAAAGATGAAGAATGGAAGGTTCTTGATCAGAAGGCTTTGGGATCTATAAGGTTGAGCCTGGCATCATCTGTGATTTTCAACTTATCACAGGCTAAGACAATAGTAGATTTAATGGGATCTTTGGCAAATTTATATGAAAAACCCTTAACTTTGAATAAGGTATTTCTTATGAAGCAGTTATTTAATTTGCAAATGTTGGAAGGTGGATCTATACACATTCATCTTAGTGATTTCCATGGTTTGGTAAACCAGTTAGTTTCAATGAATATTATTTTTGATGATGAAATTAAGGCTCTCTTAATATTATGCTCATTACCTAAAAGTTGGGATAGTTTGGTAATGGTAGTTAGCAATACTATGTCTGCTTCAAATATCTTAAAAGTTGATGATGTTGTTAGTGTAATCTTGAATGAAGAAATTCATAGGAAAAGCACAGATGAATCATCAGGGAATGCTTTAAGTGTTGAAAGCAGGGGAAGGCAAAAAAAAAGATTGAGCAAGGGAGATCAAGGTCAAAGATAGGTAGGAGATCCAAATCCAGGTATGGCAAAATAATTTGTTGGAAATGTGGAAAGCAAGGGCATGTAAAGAAAGATTGTTGGTTGGTTAAAGATTAGCATGAAGGAAATGAAGAAGCAAATGTTGTAGATATTGTTGCATAGGATGCTCTTGTATGTTCCTTGGATAAAGTGGAATCTAGGGTGTTAGATTCTGGTGCCTCTTTCCATGCAACCCCAAATAGAGAATTTTTCCATGAATATGTCCAAGGAGACTTTGGAGAGATTTATTTAAGGGATGGTAAGCCTTGTCAAATAGTTGGCAAAGGGAAAGTGCAGCTGAAATTGCAGATGGGCAACACATGGGTGTTGAAGGAGGTCATGCATGTCCCAGTCCTGAAGCGGAACTTGATTTCTACTAAAAAGTTGGGTGATGAGGGATGCATAGTAACTCTCATAGTAGAATCTTGGAAAGTTACTAAGGGTGCACTTGTTTTAGCAAGAGGTAAGAAAGTAGGTACTCTTTATCTATCTACTTGTATTACCGATTCTCCTTCTGGTTTATCTACTTCAGCTGTAGATTCAAAGATGTGGCTTCGTAGGCTTGGTCACATGAATAAGAAGGGGATGCATGTTCTTGAGTCAAAGGGTAAGAGTTCAGATCTAGAAAGCATAGATCAAGATTTTTGTAAGCAATAGAAGAAAGTGAGGTTTCTTGAAACACATGCTACAAGAAAGGATTGGGTCTATTACATAAAAAGGAAATTTGATGGTTTTGACAAGAACAAGAAAGCCTTGGTTTTCTAAGAGAAGATGATGGATAGAGATCAATCACAGGGGCTAAATAATTTTGAGCAGGGTAGTTTGGATAGGGTTTTGATCCAAGGTAAGCTCACAGATAAAAATTCATCACTCACAGGAAAACACAATTATCAGTGTCAGTCAGGTAGAATTGACGTCGAATAGATAGGTACCGATGTCAGTCATGTGTAGATCAGAGTCAGTGGTGTCAGGTAGGTGGTGATCGACGTTGGTCAGTGAATCAGCATTGGTGACTAGGTGGACACCAATGTCGATCAGGGAATCAGCATCTATGATCAGGTGGGATTGAGATCAATCAGGTGCAGACTAGGGTCAACCAAAAAATGGATTTTGGGTGGACAGTAAGTTGTCAAGGGGTCTCAAATGCCCATGAGGAGGATTGAAAGTGTAAGTAAGCCTCAAATTCATTATTCCCCTTTTTTAGGCTACTTGTTGCTCACTGATGGTCAAGAACCAAAAAGTTTTAAAGAAGTAGAGCAAGTAGAATCTAGGAAATAGTGGGAGCATGGCATGAATGAGGAATTTGATTCCTTGGGAGAGAACTAAATGGGAGATTTGGTAGATTTTCCAACTAGAGAGAAAGCACTAAAAGATGAATGGATTCCCAAGTTAAAGAAGAGAGAGAATGGACACATGAGATGAAAGGCTAGGGTATATGGTCTTAAGCAGGCTACAAGACAATTGAGGTTTAACCATTGTGTATACTTTACCAGGTTGGATAATATTAGCTACATTATCTTGTTACTGTATGTGGTGTGTATGATTGTTGCAGGGTCACACATGGAGGGAGTTACTGAGCTAAAGGTAAAGTTAGTTCAGAGGTGTGTCATGAAGAATTTTGGAGCAGCAAAATTTTTGGCATGAGTATTCCTAGAGACAGGGAAGATCACAGGTTGATGTTATCTCAGGATGATTGTGTGAATAAGGTAGTGGTGAGGTTCAAGATGCAGGATGTAAAACCAGTTAGCACACCTACGGATAGACAATTCATAGAACAGTGTCCCAATTCACATGATGAGGTTAAGTACATGTGTACTAGACCTGAGTTTGCCCAAGTAGTGGGTGTTGTCAGCGAGTTCATGGCCAATTTGAGAAAGAAGCACTGGAAAGCAATTTAGTGGATTCTCAGGTATTTGAGAGGGACCAACAATAGGTTAACATGCTATGCAGGGTCAAGCACTTTGGAGATGGTAGGGGACTTAAATGATAGGTGTAGCACCACAAGATGTGTGGTGGTTGGTCTTCAAGATTGAACTTGTAGAGGGATATAAGCTAAGAAACAAATTATATGATGTACAGGTATAGGTATAGGTACAGGTGCAGCTATTTATCTCCAAGTGGGAGATTGTTAGGTTGTGGAACTAAAAGCTTCATTGTTATGCAGACATGGAGGAGTTGTTGAGTTGTAGAGCAACCAACATCGGTAGGCTAACCGATGTTAGTCATATCTAGTGTACAGAGCAACTAGCATTAGTCAGAGATCAGCTAACGTTAGTCATCTCCAGATAGATAAGGACCAACATCAGTCACCTGTACGGTTCCAAAACTGCTTGTTGATGAATAGTTAGTTTAACGAACTGGTTGTTTGCATGTAAAAGACTAATTTTATTCTTGAGTTGCATGTCTAATTATTTTAATTAGGAGTCTAATTATTATTTGCATGGGATCTATATAATAGACTCATGGGGCTATATTGTAATCAAGGACAAGGAAGAGATCCTTCCGATTGTAAGATCTAGGTTTGTAGGTGTGCAAGACTAGGTTGATGTGCAGGTGTTGCAAGATCAGGTTAGATCTACATGGTAATTAAGATCATTTGATTTGTAGGTTGTTGTAAGTTCAAGGGAGATCTACTTGAAGTACTTTGAGTACTTGTGTATTGGCAGTATTGTTACTGACTAGTGGAGGTGAACAACAACTCTGTGTTTGAGTTGTTTGTTGTGACTGTAATTGAGAGAGAGAACTCTTGAAGGAGAATTACTGGGAGCCCTAGAGATGTGGGAAGGCTTTGAGGTGTGGGAAGAGTGTGGTATCTTTTTTATTGTATTTTCTTTTTGGATGAGTTGAATACAAGATTGTATTGTCTCTCAAATTATGTGTTATTTCTAATTTCTAGTTACTTATTACTTCTGGTTATATTATGTGTTGAGTTGCTTATACAAAGGTAATCAATTGTGCTCCTAATCCTGATAGTGGAATCAGAGCTATTTGTTGTTCTAGATTCCTAACAAAAAGAAGAGATATATAAAAGAAGATGAAAGAGAGAAGGAAAAATAGATAATGACTTGAGTGATGTCATCCTCCTCTACATGGAGAAAATTTTCATTATTATATAATTATTATTAAAATCTTTGAGTTGCCTCCTCTTTCTACTTAACCTCTCCCACTTCAAATTCATCACATCTCCCACTTGGTCTTCTAGGCCTATAGACACTTTGTGAAGGCTTGTCACCTTAGCATTTAAAGCTTGGAGACCTTCAAGGTGAGTTTTATTACCTTATTCAATATCCATTGATGGATAATGACATATAAAACACTCTTACAACTATTTTCTAACTCTATTAGACCTATAACTTGTAGCTTTGCCAACAACATAACCTCAAAAGTCTTCTTAAGGGCTAATAACCTGGCATTTCAGATACAACATTGACTAATTTTAAATATATTTTTTTATAATTTAAAATCAACATCATTATAAATATATAAAAATCATATTTCTAACACAACTAATGGTATTGAAAATGGAGTTGTGAATCAAAAGATATGGCTAAAAAACCAACACATAGTCACACCAACATACAATCGCATCAACACTTTTAAAAGGTATTTTTTGTTTTTTTGAAATAATCAAATTAACCACTATGACCTACCCTCTAAATTTTTTCTAGTGAAAATTTGGTTAAGTGATAAATATTTTCAAGAGGGTCACTTCACACCATCATAACGTTTCACTAAAAACTTCAATAGCTATGAAACTAAGTGCATTACCTTATCATTCCATCTAGGTACAATCATACAAACTTTCAAAGAATTTTAAATTAATTTTATCCAACACAAATGGGATTCAAAAGTGCTCATTGGGAAGATTTAGCAATTGAAAGATGCAAAAAATGACCAAATAAAAATTAGCATAGAAGCTGATTTTGATAGCTACATATTTTACATATTGTATGTAATATGTGCACATTATCTTTCCCGTTACACTCTAATGACATTTACCTATCACCATGATAAATTTAAAAAATATTTCACCTCTTTTAAAACTATAAAATTGAGCTTGAAATTTGTGTACTGATCAGATCTAAAAATTGAAAACAACCCATAAAATTGACCAAGTAAAAATCAGCTCATAAGCCAATTTATAACCTTGTAAATTTTACATGTGGGAGTGAATCTTCTATGAATTTTTTGATCTGAACATTATTCCCACATTTGGATACCATATTATAAAAATTAAAAGTGATTTAAATTTATTTGGTTTTGTGAAATGGTGTTTGAAAAGTGATGCACATGGTACTTTGGCACCTAAAAACACATAAAAATATATGCACTAGGCAGTTTTCATGACTATAATATTTTCACATGAAGAATAATTCTCTACGAACACATTCACCATTATATTTCTTTGACATTTGACTACCATCAAACAAGTTTTGGAGAGAATAGAGCATGATTTATCCCAACAAAATATCTTCTGAAAAGTGTTGCCCAAGTTGATTTAGACACACATAATATCTTACCCTCTTCAAAAAACCTCATTGAGACATTCCAACAATTTAAAAGTTTAAACCATGATAATCAAATCAATATTAAAAAGGCATGACTCTTGAAAATACCACATGAAAGTTTGAAATTGGAGGGGGTGACAAATTTAACTTGAAGTCAAATTTGGTCAATAGGTATTACATATCATTTAAATTTAAAAGTTATGATGCATCATGAGAAACACCCATAAATCTTGAATATTTGGATCTTAAACACTTTCAAAATCACTTCAACTTTGGTATTATATATCATTTAAATTTAAATTTTTTGATGCATTGTGATAAATATGCATAAAGTTTGAATATTTGGATCTTATACATGTTCAAAATTGCTTAAACTTTGGTATTTCATATCATTCAAATTTATAAGTTGTGATGCATCATGAGAAATTTGCATAAATTTTGAATCATTAGATCTTAAACACGTTCAAAACTACTTAAACTTTGGGATTACATATCATTCAAATTTCAAAGTTGTGATCCATCATGAGAAATCTATATAAAGTTTGAATCTTTGGATCTTAAACATGTTCAAAACTACTTAAACATTGATATTACATGCCATTCAAACATCAAAATTGTGATGCATCATGACAAACATGCATAAATTTCAAATATTTAGATCTTAAACACATTCAAAACCACTAAAGCTTTGGTATTACATACCATTCATACTTTAAAGTTATGATTTATCATGATAAATACACATAAAGTTTGAATCTTTGAATTTAAAAATGTTCAAAATTGTTTAAGCTTTGGTATTACATGTCATCTATATTTAAAAATTATGATGCATCTTGATAAATGTGCATAAAGTTCTAATATTTGGATCTTAAACACATTCAAAACCAATCAAGCTTCGGTATTACATATCATTTAAATTTCAAAGTTATAATGCATCATGAGAAATGCACACAAAGCTCAAATCATTGGATATTAAACATGCTAAAATCTCGACTCAAGCTCAGTATTATATATCATTCAAATTTCAAAGTTGTAATGCATTAGGATAAATGTTCATAAAAATTAAATATTTGGATATTAAACACATTCTAAACCACTTAAGCTTCATTATTACATATCATTAAAATTTCAAAGTTGTGATGCATCATGAAAAATATGCATAAAGTTTAAATCTTTGGATCTTAATTAAACACATTAAAAATCACTTATAATTTGGTATTACAAATCATTCAAATTTCAAAGTTATGATACATCATGAGACACATGCATAAAGTTCAAATTTTTGGATCTTAAACACCTTCAAAACTACTTAAGCCTCGATATTACATATCATTCAAATTTTAATGTTGAAATGCATCATGTACACATAAAGTTCATGGAATATAAATTTTTAGATATTTAAGAGCCTCAAGAAGGCTATAAGAGAAATGAAGTTCTTGTTAAAAAATGTGTTCCTTCCATTGTGTGACTCAACATGCTTTCCCTTCAAGAGTTACTTCAAGAATCTTCCACTTCTAAACCCCTAAATTACAAGTGTATTACCTTCATTCCCAAATCCATCCTTGAATCATCCACCATACCTCATACTCCCTATCCAACTCATCAACATGCTCATCACCCTCCCGCCACATCCCTGCTTGAAGAGGAACCTATCATATGTGATTCTAAAGAAGAATAGATTGCAGCTACAAGTGTGATTCAAATAAAATGTGAAGAAGAAAATGCAAGTGTATATGATGAGTAATTCACCATTGGTACTCCACTTGATGAAAATAGACACAAATTGGCCTTCACAAATGAATAAAAATGTGATCTTGATGATGTTGCAGCTACATATGAGAAGAGTGTTAAGTTGCTACCTTAATCAATAAAGAAGTTAGTGAAGAGGTGAAAGAAAGATATTTTTAGAAAGACATCATATTGACTAACATTTTTGAGTCAAATTAGTCGGTTCAAAAGGACATGTGGAAGATTTAGTTGCATATGTTCAAATAATATGAAGTTTTAGAAAAGTTATCACTTCTAGGAGAAAAAGGTCATGTAGATGATAAAGAATGCAAGGTTTCTAGTGAGACAATGTGTTTTAAAGACCATAATGAATAAATCTATGATGAGAATGTTCTTCAAGGCAAGCAAGAGATTGGATTCAAACAAAAAATAGAGACTGAGGCTATTGTTGCCTTCATGGACTAAGAGAACATATGGTGGAATTTTTGGGAGGTGTGCAATGAATTTGAGGCTCTTTAAGGGTATACACCCCCTGTTGGTCAAATTAAAGATGTTCTTGAGACTGCCTTACTCCTTGAATGACAATGTGAGACTCTCTAAGGTACCAAGTTGAAGGCTGCCCATATGAACCAAGAGATGGTCATGTTAATATTTGTACAAGCATCAAGAAATATCATGAGAGGGATGTTAAAATACAAGTTGAATTCATCTTCATAGGTGACATGTTTGCAGCTATCATCATTACATTTGAGATCATGCCAAAGAGATTGGAAAGCATGGAGTTGAGGACATAAAAAATACATCTCAAAAGATAACTTGCTTCATTCTCTCCATCTCATGGATTAAAATGTGGTCCAATTTTCCCCTTTTATTTAGGAGGAGAAATGTTTCTTCAGGTTAGTTTATATATAGTCTAATTTATTTATGTTCTTGTTGTGTTCCCTATCTTGCCTTGTTTGTGTTTTATTGTCTTTATTTTTGTGTATTGTGAAAGTGAATCAAATTTTTGTTTCATGTTCAAGGTCTATCCATATTTGAAACTAAATGCAATACTCCATTTCCTAATTATCATACAAGGCTATTAGGCTTATTAGCATTGTAGGCATGCTCCCCTTATGAATCACCAAGAATTTATACCAAATTTGATCCCAAGTCAAATTTGTCACCCCCTCTAATTTCAAACTTTCATGTGGTCTTGTAAGGAGTCATGAATTGTTAATGTCTATTTTATTATCATGGTTTCAAGTGTCAATTTTTTTCAAGCTCTCAGCGAGGTTTTCTCAAGAGGGTAAGATATGAAGTGTCTTATCTAAATCAACCTATGAAGTATTTGTAGGAATAATTTTGCAAGGCTAAATCATGATATTTTCTCTTCAAAATTTATTTAATGGTATTTAAATTTTAGGGTAATATAATGGTGAAGGTGGTTGCAGAGAATTATTCATCATGTGAAAATATCGTAGTTATGAAAACTACCCAGTATAGATTTGTGTGTATTTTCAAGTGTCAAATCAATCTATGCAACACTTTTTAAGTACCATTTCATAGAACGAAATAAATTATGATAGCTTTTAATTTTTATATGATGGTAGCTAAATGTGAAAATAATTTTTAGGTCAAAAAATATAAAAAAATATCTCCCACCTATAAAATGCACAGGGTTAACTTCTAAGCTGATTTTTACTTAACCAATTTTTTGGGTTATTTCTAGTTTTTAGATTTGGTTAGTGCACATATATCAAGATCATTTTTATAGTGGTAAAGGAGGTCAAATATTATTCAAATTTATCATGGTGATAGTTAAATGTTATTAGAGTGAAATGATAAAGATAATGCACAAAACTTCAAGTTATAGGTCTAATGGAGTTAGAAATGATTGTAAGAGTGTTTTACAAGTCATTATTCATCAATAAAAGTTGATTAAGGTAATAAAATTAACCCTCAAGGTCTTCAAACATTAAATACTGAGGTGTTGTATAAGCCTTCACAAAGTGTCTATAAGCTTCTAAAAAATTATGTGGGAGAGGTTAAGTGGAAAGAGGAGGCAACTCAAAGCATTGAATAAGTCTTCTAGAAGAATGAATAAGTTTTCCTTGTAGGGGAGTATGACATTTCTCAAATCATCATTCATTTTCCTTTCTTTTTATTTCTATTTTCTTCTATATATCTCTTCCTTTCAAACTTTCATGTGGTTTTGTCTAAAGTCATGTCTTGGTAATATTGATTTGATTATCATGGTTTAAAGTGTCAAATTATTTCAAGGTCTTAGTGAGGTTTTCTCAAGAGGGTAAGACATGATGTGCCTTGTCCAAATTAGCCTCTACATTATTTTTTGAAAATAATTTTGAAGGGCTAAATCATGTGTTTTTGTCTCTAAATATTGTTTGATGGTAGTATAATGTTAATAGAATACAATGGTGAAGGTGGTTATAGATAATTATTCATCACATGAAAATATTGTAGTCATGGAAACTAGTGAATGTGTATATTTATATGTATTTCTAGGTGTCAAATCAACGAGTGTAGCACTTTTCAAACACCATTCATAGAACCAAATAAAATTCAATCACATTTAATTTTTATGATGGTATTCAAATGTGAGAATAATGTTCAATTCAAAAAAGGTAAAAAAAATTAGCTCCCATGTGAGAAATGTTTAGGGTTAAAAACTAACTTCTAAGCTGATTTTTATATTGTCAAATTTTTTAAGTTGTTTTCACTTTTCAGATCTGATCAGTGCGTACGTTTCAAACTCATTTTTTTAATAGTAAAGGAGGTAAAATATTATTAAAATTTATCATGGTATTTGCTAAATGACATTATAATATAATGGGAAATATAATCTATACATATTAAATATAATGTGTAAAATGCATAGCTATCAAAATTAGCTTCTATGTTGATTTTTACTTAGTCATTTTTTGCAACTCCCAATTGTTAAATCTATCTAATAAACATTTTTTAATCTCATTTGTGTAGGATAAAATGAATTCCAAATTATAAGAAATTTTTTATGATTATACCCAAATGGCATGATAAGGTAATGTATTTAGTTTCATGGTTATTGGATTTTCTAATGAAATGTTATGATGGTGCGAAGTGACCCTCCTAAGAAGATTTATCACTTAGCCAAATTTTTAGCATAAAAGACTAAGAAGGTAGGTTAGAGGGGTTAATATGATTATTTTATAAAAATAAAAATACTATTTTGAGTGTATTTTTAGAAAGTTTATGTAAATATAAGATATGATAGGTTTTACTCATATTTTGGTCTGCAATTTTTCATTTTTCCATGTTTTGAAGGTATTGATGCGATTGGGTGTGATTGTGTGTTGTTTTTTAGCCATATATTTTAATCCACAAATTCATATTTTTTACCACTAGTTGCATTGGAAATTTAATTTCTCCCTCTTTGTAATGATGTTGATTTCAAATTATAGAAATTTATATTTAAAATTAGCCAATATCACAGTTGAAATGGTGGTTATTGGCCTTATATCATGAGTAAAGTTTCAAGTTGCATCTATAATTAAGTTATAAATGGTTATAAGAGTGTTTTGTAAATCATTTTTCATAAATGGAGGTTGAATAATGTAATCAAAGTTACCCTCAAAGTCTCTATGAATTAAATGCTAAGGTGACAAGCCTTCACAAAGTGTCTAGAGGTTTCTAGAAGACCAAGTGAGAGATGTGATGAATTTGAAGAGGGAAAGGTTAAGTGAAAAGAAGAGTAAATTCAAATCATTTAATAATCCTTTTAGAAAAATGAAGAATTTCTCCATGTAGAGGAGGATGACATCAATCAAGTCATTATCCATTTTTATTTATTCTCTCTTCCATTTTATTATATATATCTCTTTCATTTCAAATTTTCATGTGGTATTGTCAGGAGTTATGTCTTGGTAATATTGATTTAATTATAATGGTTTTAAGTGTCAATTTCATTTCAAATTTTCATGTGGGATTGTCAGGAGTTATGTCTTGGTAATATTGATTTAATTATAATGGTTTTAAGTGTTAAATTATTTCAAGGTCTTAGTGAGGTTTTCTGAAGAGGGTAAGATATGATGTCTTGTCCAAATCAACCTGCACAACATTTTTCAAGAAACTTTTTATAGTGATAAATCATGTTCTTTTCTCTCCAAAACTTAATTGATGGTATTAAAATGTTATAATAATATAATGGTGATGGTGGTTGTAGGTAATTATTAATCGCAATAAAATATCACAATCATTAAAACTACCCAATGCATAGATTTTTGTGTATTTTTAGGTGCCAATTTAGCCTATGCAACACTTTTCAAATACCAATTTTTAGAACCAAATAATGTCTAATAACCTTTAATTTTAATATTATGGTAGCTAAATGTGAGAAGAATCTATAGGTCAAAAAAAGCACAAAAAATTAGCTCCCACTTGTGAAATCCACAGGGTTTAAAATTAGCTTTTGAGTATTTTTTACTTGGTTAATTTTTTGCATTATTTCCACTTTTTAGATCTTGTCAATGCACAAATTTCAAGCTCATTTATATAGTGGTAAAAGTGATTTATAAATTTAATTATAGTTTAATGTAAAATATAATATGCATATATTAGATTTAATGCGTAAAATGTGTAGCTATGAAAATCAATTTTTACACCAATTTTTGCTTAGTCATTTTTTGCATCTAGTAGCTGCTAAATATGCCCAATGAACACTTTTAAATCCTATTTATATAGGAATAAATGAAGTCTAAATTCCATGAAATTTTTATGATTTTACTCAGATGGAATGATAATATGCACTTAGTTTCATAGCTATTGGATTTTTCAATGAAAAGTTATGATGGTGCGAAGTGACCCTTTTGGGAAGGTTTATCGCTCAACCACTTTTTTACTTAAAAACACTCAGAGGGTAGGTTGCAGGGGTTAATTTTATTATTCAAAAAAAATAAAATAACCCTTTTTAGCTTATTTTTAATATATTTCTATAAATATAAGATACTATGGATTTTACTCATATCTTGGTCTGTGATTTTCTATTTTTCCATGTTTTGAAGGTGTTGATGCGACTATGTATTGGTTTTTTAACAATATATTTTGTTCCATAACTCTATTTTTACTACTAATGATTTCATTGGAAATATGATTTATCCCTCTTTATAATTATGTGGATTTTAAATTAGAAAAATAAAATAAAATTAGTCAATATTATAGTTGAAATGGTGGTTATTGACCCTCAAGAAGCCTTTCTAGGCTATGTTGTGAGCAAAGCCTCAAGTTACAAGTTTAATAGAGTTAGAAATAGTTGTAAGAGTATTTTAAATCTAATGAATCACTCATCAATGAATTTTGAATAAGGTAATCAAATTCACCCTCAAAGTCTTTTAAGAATTAAATGCTAAGGTGACAAGCTTTCACAAAGTGTCTAAAGGCTTATAGAAGACCAAGTGGGAAATGTGAATGGATTTAAAGTGGAAGAGGTTAAGTGGAAATATAAGGGAACTCAAAGCATTTAATAATCTTTCTATAAAAAAGAATACTTTCTCAATGTAGAGGAGGATGACATCACTCAAGTCATCATCCATTTTCCTTTCTTCTCTCTTCTAGTTTCTTCTATATATTTCTTCCATTTTAAATTTTCATGTGGTCTTATCAGGAGTCATGCCTTGGTAATATTGATTTTATTATAATGGTTTAAAGTGTAAGACTATGTTAAGGTTTAAGTGATGTTTTATCAAGATAAATAGATATGACGTGTCTTATCCAAATCAGCTTGCCCAATATTTTTTGGGAATAATTTTGTAGGGCTAAATCATATTTTTTTCTTTCCAAAATGTATTTAATAGTAGTAAAATACTAGGAGAATATAATGGTGAAGGTGGTTGCATAGAAATTCATAACATGAAAATATCATTATCATGAAAATTGTCTAGTGCTTAGATTTATGTGTATTTATAGTTGTTAAATTAGCTTATGCAATACTTTTCAAACACCCTTTCATAGAACCAAATAAAGTCCAATCACCTTTAATTTTAATATGATGGTATAAAAATATGATAATATTATGTAGGTAAAAAAAGGAACAAAAAATTAGTTTGCATGTGCAGAATTCATAGGTTTAAAAATTGGTTTCTAAGCTACTTTTTACTTAGTTAATTATCTGGGTTGTTTCTAGTTTTTTGATCTGGTCAATATGTATGTTTCAAACTTATTTTTATAATAAAAGAGGTCAAATTTTATTCAAATTTATTATGCTGATAGCTAAATTTTATTAGAGTGCAATGGAAAAGATAGTTTACACATATTATATATAATATGTAAAATGCACAGCTATCAAAATTAGCGCTTGTGTTGATTTTTATTTAGTCATTTTCTGCATCTCTTAGTTGCTTAATCTACCTAGTAAGCACTTTTGAATCCCATTTATGCATCAAAAATGAAGTCTAAATTTTATGAAATTTTATATGATTGTACCTAGATGGCATGATAAGTTAATGCACTTACTTTTGTCGTTGTTAGAGTTTTTAGTGAAAATTTAGGATGGTGTGAAGTGACCCTTTTCAAAAGATTTATCACTCAGCCAACTTTTCACTATAAAAAATTTAGAGGGAAGATTTTAGGAGATAATTTGATTATTTTTTAAAAAAAAACTTTTTTGAGTGAATTTTTGATATCTTTCTTGATATATAAGATATAATGGGTTTGGTTCATATCTTGCTCTACAATTTTTTATTTTTTCATGTTCTAAAGGTGTTGATGTGATTGTATCTTGGTTTTTTAGCCATACATTTTGATCTAAAACTCTATTTTTGATACCATTGGTTAAATTATAAATTAGATTTATCCTTATTTGTAATGATGTTAATTTTAAATTGAATAAATTTATATTTAAAATTAGTCAATGTTAGCTATGAAATGGAGGTTATTGGCCCTCAAAAAGCCTTTCTAGGTTATGTTATGAGAAAAGATTTAAGTTAAGGATTTACTGGAGTTAGAAATAGTTGTAAGAGTATTTTTAAATTCATTAATCATTAAAGGAGTTTAAATAAGGTAATCAAAGCCACCCTCAAGGTCTTAAGACATTAAATGCTAAGGTGACAAGCCTTCATAAAGTATCTAGAGGCTTATGAAGACCAAGTGGGAGATGCGATGAATTTGAAGTGGGAGAGGCTAAGTGGAAAGAGGAGGAAACTCAAATCATATAATAAGTATTATAGAATAATAAAGACTTTCTCCATGTAGAGGAGTCTGACATCACTCAAGTCATCATCCATTTTTATTTCTTCTCTCTCCCAATTTCTTTTATATATCTCTTGCATTTCAAACTTTCATGTGGTCTTGTCATGAGTCATGCCTTGGTAATATTTATTTTATTATCATGATTTAAAGTGTAAAATTATTTTAAGGTCTCAGTGATATTTTCTCAAGAGAGAAAGATATGAGGTGTCTTATCCAAATTAGCTTGCCTAATATTTTTTGGGAATAATGTTGTAGGGTTAAATCATGTTTTTTTCTTTCCAAAACTTATTCGATAGTAGTCAAATGTTAGGAAAATATAATGATAAATTTGGTTGCATAAAAATTAATAACATAAAAATATCATTGTTATGAAAACTACCCAGTGCATAGATTTATGTGTATTTACAGTTGCTAAATTAGCTTATGCAACATTTTTCAAACACCATTTTATAGAACCAAATAAAGTTCAATCACTTTTAATTTTCATATGATGGTTTGAAAATGTGAAAATATTATGCAGGTCAAAAAAGACACAAAAAATAATTTGCATGTGCAAAATGCATAGGTTTAAACTTCCAAACTGATTTTTACTTAGTCATTTATCTGGGTTATTTCCAGTTTTTTTATCTGGTCAATGCATATATTTCAAACTCATTTTTTTATTAAATGAGGTCAAATTTTATTCAAATTTATTATGGTGATATATAAATTTCATTAGAGTGCAATGAAAAATTTAATGTGCACATATTATATATAATGTGTAAAATGCACAACTATCAAAATCAGCTTTTGTATTGAATTTTACATAGTCATTTTCTACATCTCTTAGTTGCTTAATATACCTAGTAAGCACTTTTGAATCCCATTTATGCATAAAAAAATGAATTATAAATTCTATGAAAGTTTTTATGATTTTACCAAGATGTCATGATATGATAATGCACTCTGTAGCTATTAGAGTTTTTAGTGAAAATTTATGATGGTGTGAAGTGACCCTTTTCGAAAGATTTATCATTCAGCGAAATTTTCACTATAAAAAACTTAGAGGAAAAGTTTTAGGGGATAATTTTATTATTTAAAAAAATGAAAAAAAAAATGAGTGTATTTTTAATAGTTTTCTATAAATATAAGATATGATGGGTCTTTTTCATATCTTGCTTTGTAATTTTCCATTTTTTTATGTTATGAAGATGTTGATGTGATTGTGTCTTAGTTTTTTAGCCATATATTTTGATGTGAAACTCCATTTTTAATACCATAGATTGCATTGGAAATTTGATTTATCCCTCTTTATAATTATTTTAAATTTAAATTGAATAAATTTATATTTAAAATTAGTCAATGTTACATATGAAATGGTGCTTATTATCCCTCAAAAAGCCTTTCTAGGTTATTTTATGAGCAAAACTTTAAGTTACGGGTCTAATGAATTTATAAATAGTTGTAAGAGTGTTGTTAAAGTCATTGATCATTAAAGGAGGTTAGATAAGGTAATCAAAGTCACCCTCAAGGTCTTCAAGTATTAATTGCTAAGGTGACAAGCCTTTACAAAGTATCTAGAGGCTTCTAGAAGCCCAAGTGGGAGATGTGACAAATTTGAAGTGGGAGAGGTTAAGTAAAAAGAAGAGAAAACTCAAAGAATTTAATAAGTCTTATATAATATTGATGACTTTCTCCATGTAGAGGAGGATGACATCACTCAAGTCATCATCTGTTTTCCTTTCATCTGTTTTCCTTCCAGTTTCTTCTATACATCTCTTCCATTTCAAACTTTCATGTGGTCTTGTCAGGAGTCATGCCTTGGTAACATTGATTTTATTATGATATGAGGTTAAAAGTGTAAAATTATTTCAAGGTCTTAGTGATGTTTTCTCAAGAGATAAAGATATGAGGTGTCTTATCCAAGTTAGCTTGCCCAATATTTTTTGGGAATAATTTTATAGGGTTAAATCATGTTTTTTCTTTCCAAAATTTATTTGATAGTAGTCAGATGTAAGGATAGTATAATAGTGAAGGTCATTTCATAGAAATTCATAACATGAAAATATCATTGTCATGAAAACTACCTAGTGCATATATTTATGTGTATTTATAATTACTAAATTAGCTTATGCAACACTTTTCAAACACCATTTCATAGAACCGAACAAAGACCAATCATCTTAAATTTTCATACGATGGTATAAAAATGTGAGAATATTATGTAGGTCAAAAAAGAAAAAAAAATAATTTGCATGTGTGAAATGCATAGGTTTAAACATTGGCTTCTAAGCTAATTTTTACTTAGTCAATTATCTGGGTTATTTCCATTTTTTTGATCTCGTCAATGTGTATGTTTCAAACTAATTTTTATAGTAAAGGAGGTCAAATTTTATTCAAATTTATTATGGTGATATCTAAATTTCATTAGAGTGTAATGGAAAAGATAATGTACACATATTATATATAATATGTAAAATGCACAGCTATCAAAATTATCTTTTGTGTTGATTTTTATTTAGTCATTTTCTACATCTCTTAGTTACTTAATCTACCTAGTAAGCACTTTTGAATCCCATTTATGCAAAATGAAGTCTAAATTCTATGAAAGTATTTATGATTGTTCCTAAATGGCATGATAAGGTAATGCACTTGGTTTTGTAGTTATTAGAGTTTTTAGTGAAAATTTATGATGGTGTGAAGTGACCCTTTTCAAAAGATTTATCACTTAGTAAACTTTTCACTACAAAACACTTAGAGGGAAGGCTGTAGGGGCTAATTTGATTATTTAAAAAAATGAAAAATACTCATTTGAGTGTATTTTCAATATATTTCTATATATATAACATATGATGAGTTTTTCTCATATCTTGCTCTACAATTTTTTATTTTTTCATGTTTTGAAGGTGTTCATGTGATATTTTATCAAGAGAAAAAGATATGAGGTGTCTTATCAAAGTCAGCTTGCCTAGTATTATTTGGGAATAATTTTCTAAGGTTAAATCATGTTTTTTTATTTCCAAAACTTATTTGATAGCAGTCAAATGTTAGGAGAGTATAATAGTGGAGATGGTTGCATAGAAATTCATAGCATGAAAATATCATTGTCGTGAAAACTACCCAGTGGATAGATTTATGTGTATTTAAAATTGCTAAATCAGCTTATGCAACACTTTTCAAACATCATTTCATAGAAACAAATAAAGTTCAATCACCTTTCATTTTCATATGATGGTATAAAATATAAGAATATTATGTAGGTAAAAAAGACACAAAAAATTATTTCACATATGCTAAATGCATAGATTTAAAAATTGGCTTCTAAGCTGATTTTTACTTAGTCAATTGTCTGGGTTGTTTCCAATTTTTTGATCTAGCCAATGCATATGTTTTGAACTCATTTTTGTAGTAAAGGAGGTCAAATTTTATTCAAATTTATTCTATTGATAGATAAATTTCATTAGAGTGAAATTAAAAAAATAATGTGCATATATTATATATAATGTGTAAAATGCATAGCTATCAAAATCAGCTTTTGTGTTGATTTTTACTTAGTCATTTTCTGCATCTCTTAATTGCTTATTCTATCTAGCAATCACTTTTGAATCCCATTTGTGCATCAAAAAATGAAGTCTAAATTATATAAAAGTTTGTATGATTGTACCTAGATGGCATGATAAGGTAATGCATTTGGTTCCATAGCTATTAGAGTTTTTAGTGAAATTTTATGATGGTGTGAAGTGACCCTTTTTGAAAGATTTATCACTTGGCCAACTTTTCACTATAAAACACTTAGAGGGAAAGTTTTAGTGGCTAATTTGATTATTTTAAAAAATGATAAATACTCTTTTGATTTTATTTTTATTAGTTTTATAGAAATATAATATATGCTGAGTTTTGCTCATATCTTGCTCTATAATTTTCTATTTTTTCATGTTCTAAAGGTGTTGATGTGACCTTGTCTTAGTTTTTTAGCCATATCTCTCTAAAAATCTATTTTTTATACCATTGGTTGCATTGAAAATCTGATTACTCTCTCTTTATAATGATGTCAATTTTAATTGAATAAATTTATATTTAAAATTAGTCAATCTTACATATGAAATGGTGGTTATTGACCCACAAAAAGCCTTTCTAGATTATGCTATGACGAAAGCTTTAAGTTATGGGTCTAATGGAGTTATAAATAGTTTTAAGAGTTTTTTTAAAGGCATTGATCATTAAAGGAGGTTAAATAAGGTAATCAAAGTCACCCTTAAGGTCTTCAAGCATTCAATGCTAAGGTGACAAGCTTGCACAAAATATCGAGAGGTTTCTAGAAGACCAAGTGGGAGATGTGAAAAATTTAAAGTGGGAGAGGTTAAGTTGAAAGAGGAGGAAACTAAAATCATTTAATAAGTCTTATAGAAGAATGAAGACTTTCTCCATGTAGAGGAGGATGACATCACTCAAGTCATCATCTATTTTTCTATATATATGTTCCATTTCAAATTTTCATGTAGTCTTGTCAGGAGTCATGATTTGGTAATATTTATTTGATTATCATGGTTTTAAGTGTCAAATTATTTCAAGGTCTCAGTGAAGTTTTATTAAAAATGTAAGATATGGTGTGTCTTGGCTAAATTAGTCTGTACAACATTTTTTAGGAACAATTGTGTAGTGTTAAATCATGCTCTTTTCTCTCCAAAACTTGTTTGATGGTAGTCAAATATTAAGAAAATATAATGGTAAAGGTGGTTATAGATAATTATTCATCATGTTAAAATATCATACTCATGAAAACTACCAAATGTGTAGATTTTTATGTATTTCTAAGTGCCAAAACAACCTATGTAGCACTCTTCAAATACCATTTCTTAGAAACAAATAAATTGTAATCACCTTTAATTTTCATATGATGGTAGCCAAATAGGAGAAGAATGTGCAGATCAACAAAATCATAAAAAATTAGCTTTCACATGAATAATTTTTTAGGGCTAAATCATGTTCTTTTCTCTACAAACTTTAAATTTGAATGATATGTAATACCAAAGCTTAAGCAGTTTTGAGTATTTTTATGATTCAAAGATTAAAAAATTATGCATGTTTTTCATTATGAATCACAACTTTAAAAGTTGAATGATATGTAATACTGAATCTTAAGCAGTTTTGAATGTGATTAAGATCCAAAGATTCAAACTTTATGCACATTTCTCATGATGAATCACAACTTTGAGATTTGAATGACATGTAATACCAATGCTTGAGTGGTTTTGAATATGTTTAAGATCTAAATATTAGAATGTTATGCATGTTTATCATAATGCATTGTAACTTTCAAATTTTGAATGATATGTAATACCTAAGTTTAAGTGATTTTGAATGTGTTTAAGATCCAAAGATTTCAATTTTATTAACATTTCTCATGATGCATCACAAATTTAAAATTTGAATGATATGTAATACTGAATCTTAAAAAGTTTTGTATATTTTAAAGATATAAATATTCAATCTTTATATATATTTTTCATGATGTGTCACATCTTTTAAATTTGAATGACATGTAATACTGAAGCTTAAGTGGGTTTGAATGTGCTTAATATCCAAAAATTTGAACTTTATGACCATTTCTTATGATGAATCATAACTTTGAAATTTAAAAGATGTAATATTGAAGTTTAAGTAATTTTTAACATGTTTGAGATCTAAAGATTTTAACTTTATGAGCATTTATCATGATGCATCACAACATTGAAATATGAATGATGTGTAATATTGAAGCTTAACTAGTTTTCACTATGTTTAAGATCCAAAGATTCAAACTTTAAATGAATCTCTCATGATGTATTACAAATTTGAAATTTAAATAATATGTAATATCTAAATTTAAATGGTTTTGAATGTGTTTAATATCTAAATATTCAAAATTTATGCATGTTTCTCATGATGCATCATAACTTTAAAGTTTGAATGATATCTAATACTGAAGCTTAAGTGATTTTAAATGTGATTAAGATCTCAAGATATGAAATTTATAAATATTTATCATAATGAATTGCAACTTTGAAATTTGAGTGATTTTTAATAATGAAGATTAAAAGCTTTTGAACATGTTTAAGATCTAAAGATTTCAATTTTATGCATGTTTTTCATAATATCCACAACTTTGAAATTTGAATGATATGTAATATCAAAGATTAAATAGTTTTTAGTATGTTTAAGATCTAAAGATTCAAAATTTATACATATTTCTCATTATTCATCACAACTTTGAAATTTGAATAATATGTAATATCAAAACTTAAGTACATTTGAATTTGTTTAAGATCCAAAGATTCAAAATTTATGCACATTTCTCATAATACATCATAACTTCAAAATTTGAATGATATGTAATAACAAAGCTTAATCAATTTTAAGCATATTTAAGATCCAAAGATTTAAACTTTATGCAATTTTCATATGATGTATTTTTACTCTTAAATTTAAATGATATGTAATACTAAAGTTTAAGATCCAATGATTTTGATCCAATACTCAAAAGTCTTGCTTGAAGAATATTTAAAAAACATACAAATAATAATGTTATCTATGAGAAGAGATGTTGTATTGCTTAAAATTGTAGATACTACAAATACCTATCTCTAGGAAGAGATGTCTCTTTTCCTTTTCTTTCAGGATACATCTTTATTTATACCTGTTTTGAAGGTAGGAGGATGTGAGATGTCACCAATCTTGAGGGAGATGAAATGATTCGACTTCCATGAATTATAATAATAAAAAATTTGAAAAATTGTTATTTTTAGAATGCATTACTAAAATTATAATTTAGGGCACTTTCATTGAGTTTTTAGAGACCAAATCCTATCGATCAAAGCTTGGTGCCATCTCACCACATTCTTCTCATTCTTAGGTTTCCAACAGTTCAAACAGGGAGTAAAATAGAGTTATGGTTCAAAAGTTATGACTCCTAAAAGTTTTACCAATAATTGAGGTAGAACCATCACCCAAATTATCCTCTAAAGTGTTTCCTAGATCATTCATCCCTCTTTGAGAATTAATGGTCTCTATTGTATTGATATTCATCATCAAGTATGCCAGTTGTATTTTGATTCAATTCCCTGTGAACCACTCTCTTTTGTGGCTAATCTTACCTCTCGTGACCACTAGATAAAGTGGAGAAGAGTGCCCTCTTATTACCAATGTCTAGTTTTTCTACTATGACAAAAGTGTTCAATAGAGGTGGATGATATGGAATGGCTACATAGTTTAGTATCATAGGTTAGAACCTGACACATACTTGGAATAGAATATGATTTATAGAGTTGTGCAAGGCTCGATTATTCAACATTTTTTTTCTAACCATCATTTTTTGGATAGAAGGCCATGAACTTCCTTAGCTTGGTATTTATTTTCTTCTATTATTGTGTTGATTATGTAGTCAGGGCTACAACATCAACTTTTTTAGATTTCTATGACTTGACTACCATGAGAATAATTTTTTTGACACTAATAAGGGAGACAAATGTGGAAGGTGGTACCTTTGGTACCCTATAGCACTGCATTCCAAGAGTGAAGGTGATCCTTCAAGTTTTTGATTCATAGATACCATTTTGATCATACATGAATGACTGACCAAGGAGTATATCACAAACATCTATATTGATCACATCACACAAGACCTTATTTTGGAAAGGTTTTATTACATATGAAAGAAGACACTGGTGGGTGACATGAAGGTTTCTCCTTAGGCTCAACCATCTAATACTATATGGCTTTGGGTGAGGCTTCATGGATAAATTTAGACTTTTCACAATATTAATAGAGATTAAATTCTTTTGACTCCCACTATCAAGAATGAAATATAGAGGCTTACCTTTCACCTATAACTTAGAGTGAAACAACATTTCCTTGTCATCTAACCTTTTCTTGGGTCTTTGATGAAACAATGATGGCATTAGGCTCAACATCTACAATATCTTTTTTGTTTTCTTCGATTGTAGGGTTGTATGAGACAAAATAATTAATGTTCAAGATTATGACTTAGAAAGTAGGGACTTGATGGCTCAATATTCTTCTTTGGAGTGAGTTCCACTTTTATGGTATTCACATCATTTCCTAGTCTTTCCTTTTTGGGGTTGCTTATCTTGGAATTATCTTTTCCATTTTGAAGGCCGACTCTTGATATTCTTTATTTCATGATTCTATTCAATATTCACCATGAACTTGTACACTTCACCAAGAGTTTTCAAATTGAAAATTTATATTTACCCTTGTATGTACCATTGTAGTCCACCATGGTATTTGATAACCTTGTATTTATCACTTTCTTGAATACCCATTCTCACAGATAGAGAATGAAAAATATCAGTGTAATCTTGAATAGACTATTCCTTACCCTGGTGAATTTATTTCCACTATATATATATATAGATCATCATATGCTCTAATGAGGTAATATTATTCCTTTATAGCTTTTATGAAATCATTCTAGGTAGGTTCTACCTCAAGGTAAATATCATATGTACTGAACCTCTTTTTGTACACTTTCCACCATTTTTTGATAGGCATTGATGCTTTTAAAAGAGTAAAAATGATTTTTTTTTTTTTATCAGTGAATTTATCTATAGAAAAATAAGAAGACAATTGATCTAACCAATTTTTTACTACATCAACATTGATTTTGTCTTTAAATATAGGGATGTAAAAATTCACCTAAACTTTGAAGGGTATTTGGGCACTGAAAGGATGTGGGAGTACGGATGAGGAGGCAAAATTTTCCATCAAGATTTGTTGGAGATTTTAGGTGAATTTTTGTAGCATCTACATTCGTTACTACTAATGGGCTTCATTCACCATTTATTTTAAAGGATTGGATATTTTGGTGTTATTTTCCATTTAAAGTCATTTGGAGTGAATAGGTGGATAGTCTACTAAATATTGTATTTTCCACCCAAGCTCTTTGTAGTCTGACCTCATTCTTAGGATCATACACTCTTAAAACAGACTGCTCTGATACCATTGATCCAAAACATAAAAATCTTGGTTGAAGAATATTTTAAGAACATACAAATAATAATGCTATCTTTGAGAAGAAATGTTTAAAATCCAAATATTTGAACTATATGCATATTTCCCATAATGCATCACAACTTTGAAATTTGAATTATATGTAATACCAAAGTTTAATAGGTTTTAAACATGATTAAGATCCAAATATTCAAGATTTATGCATGTTTCTCATAGTTAACTTAACTTTTAAATTTGAATGATATGTAATATTGTAGCTTAAATGGTTTTGAACATGTTTAAGATCCAAATATTTGAAATTTATGTGCATTTCTCATGATGCATTACAACTTTAAAATTTGAATGATATGTAATACGACAATTTAAGTGGATTTAAATTTGTTTAAGATCCAAAATCTGAACTTTATGAATGTTTCTCATATTATATCACAACTTTAAAATTTAAATGATATGTAATACCAAAGATTAAATGAATTATATGCAGTATATTTAAGATCCAAAGATTTAAACTTTATATGCATTTCATCTAATGGATTACTACTCTTAAATGTGAATGATATGTAATACTTAAGATTAATTAGTTTTGAACATGTTTAAGATCCACAGATTTGATATTTTTGTGCATTTCTCATAATGAATCACAATTTTGAAATTTGAATATGTTATACTTTGAATTATGAATAATATATAATACCAAAGCCTAATCAAATTTAAATGTGTTTAAGATCCAAAGATTCAAACTTTATTCACATCTCTTAGAATGCATCATAACTTTAGAAATTTGAATGATATAAAACACTTAAGCATAAGAGGTTTTAAACATGTTTAAGATCTAAAGATTCAAAAATTGCCCACATTTCTCATCATGCATCACAACTTTGAAATTTAAATGATATGTAATACTAAAGCTTAAGCAGTTTTGAAGTTGTTTAACATCCAAAGATTCAAACTTCATACACATTTTTCATGATGCATTACAACTTTCAAATTTGAATGATATTTAATATCGAAGCTTAAGTAGTTTTAAATGTGTTTAAGATCCAAACATTCAAACTTTATGCATATTTCTCATGATTATCACAAATTTAAAGTTTAAATTATATGTATTAATAAAATTTAAATGGTTTTAAACATGTTTAATATCCAAATATTAAAAATTTATGTACATTTTATATGATGCATCACAAATTTAAAATCTGAATGATATGTAATACTAAATTTTAAGCCATTTTGAAAGTGTTTAACATCTAAATATTTGAACTTCATGTGCATTTTTATGTTGTATTATAATTTTGAAGTTTGAATAATATGTAATACCAAAGCTTAAACAGTATTGAAGGTATTTAAGATCTAAAGATTCAAAATTTATAGGTGTTTCTCATGATGCATTACAACTTTGAAGTTTAAATGATATATAATATCTAAGTTCAAGTGATTTTGAATGTGTTTAAGATCTAAATATTCAAATTTTATGCATATTTCTTATGATGCATTACAACTTTGAAATTTTGAATGATATGTAATACCAAACCTTAAGTGGTTTTTAACATGTATAAGATCCAAATATTTGAACTTTATACATATTTTTCATGATGCATCATAGCTTTGAAATTTGAATTATATGTAATATAGAATCTTAAGTGGTTTTAAAGGTGTCTAATATCTAAAAATTTGAACTACTCCCATTTTTCATGATGCATCATAACTTTGAAGTTTGAATGATATGTAATACTAAAGATTAAGTAGTTCTAAACATGTCCAATATCTAAAAATTTGATCTTTATGTGCATTTGTCTTGATGCATAGCAAATTTGAATTCTAAATGATGTCATACAAAAGCTTAAGTAGTTTTGAGCATGTTTGAGATCTAAAGATTTAAATTTTATGAGTGTTTCTCATGATGCATCACAACTTTAAAATTTGAATGACATGTAATATCAATTCTTAAGAAATTTTGAATATATTTAAGATACAAATATTCAAACTTTATGTGCATTTCTCATGATGCATCACAACTTTTAAGTTTGAATGATACGTAATACTGAAGTTTAAGAGGTTTTAAACATGTTTAATATCTAAAGATCAAAATTTTATGCTGCAACACAACTTTGAAATTTGAATGATATGTAATACCAAATCTTAAGTGGTTTTGAACATGTTTTATATCTAAATATTTGAACTTTATTTATTTTTCTTATGATACATCACAACTTTGAAATTTGAATGATATATAATACTGAAGCTTAAGTGGGTTTGAATGTGTTTTAGATCCAAAGATTTTAAATTTATGCATATTTTTCATGATGCGTGACAACTTTAAAATTTTAATGATATGTAATACCAAAGTTTAATTGGTTTTGAACATGTTTCAGATCAAAAGATTCAAATTTTATACATATTTTTTATGATGAATCAGAAATTTAAAATTAAAATGATATGTAATATTTGAGTTTAAGTGGTTTTTAATGTCTTTAATATCCAAGGATTTCAACATTATCTATTTTATCATAATGCATCTCAAATTTAAAATCTGAATGATATCATAACTTTAAAATTTGAATGATATGTAATATTAAAGCTTAAGTTATTTTGAACATGTTTAAGATCCAAATATTAGAACTTTATCCATGTTTGACATGATGCATCATAACTTTGAATTATAAATGACATGTATTATATAGTCTTAAGAGGTTTTGAACATGTTTAAGATCTAAAGATTCAAGATTTATGCATGTTTCTCATAATGTATCACAACCTTGAAATCCAAATGTTGTAATAATGAAGCCTAAATGGTTTTAAATGTGTTAATATTAAAAGATTAAATTTTATGCATGTTTCATATGATGTATCAAATTTTTTTAATTTGAATGATATGTAATACCAAAGCTTCAGCAGTTTTGAATGTGTTTGAGATCTAAAGAATCAAATTTTATGTACATTTCTCCTATTGCATAACAACTTTGAAATTTTAATGATATATAATACTGAAGCTTAAGCATATTTTTAATTTTGCATAAATTTTAAATATTTAATCTTAATGCACATTTATTATAATGTGTGTTTAAGATTTGAATCATTCTCATGATGCATGCTTAAGATATGAAATGGTTGTTATTATCCCTCAAAAAGCCTTTCTAGGTTATGTTATGAGAAAATGTTTAAGTTAAGGGTCTAATGGAGTTATAAATACTTGTAAGAGTTTTGTTAAAGTTATTGATCATTAAAAGAGGTTAAATAAGGTAATCAAAGTAACCCTCAAGGTCTTAAGGCATTAAATGCTAAGGTGACAAGCCTTCATAAAGTATTTAGAGGCTTCTAGAAGACCAAGCGGGAGATGTGATGAATTTGAAGTGGGAGAGTTTAAGTGGAAAGAGGAGGCAACTCAAATCATTTAATTTGTCTTATATAAGAATGAATACTTTCTCCATGTAGAGGAGCATGACATCACTCAAATCTTCATCCATTATTCTTTCTTTTCTCTCCCAGTTTCTTCTATATATCTCTTCCATTTCAAAATTTCATGTGTTCTTATCAGGAGTCATGCCTTGGTAATATTGATTTTATTATCATGATTTAAATTTTAAAATTATTTCAAGGTCTCAGTGATGTTTTCTCAAGAGAGAAAGATATGAGGTGTCTTATCCAAATCAGCTTGCCCAATATTTTTTGGGAATAATTTTGTAGGGTTAAATCATGTTTTTTAATTTCAAAAACTTATTTTATAGTATTCAAATGTTAGGAGAGTATAATATCAAAGGTTGTTTCATAGAAATTCATAGCATGAAAATATCATTGTCATGAAAACTACCTAGTGCGTAGATTTATGTGTATTTACAATTACTAAATCAGCTTATGCAACACTTTTCAAACATCATTTCATAGACCAAATAAATTCAAATCACCTTTAATTTTAATATGATGGTATAAAATGTGAGAATATTATGCAAGTAAAAAAATAAACAAAAAAATAGTTTGCATATGTGAAATGCATAGGTTTAAAAATTGGTTTCTAAGCTGATTTTTATTTAGTCAATTATCTGGGTTGTTTCCAATTTTTTGATCTAGTCAATGCATATGTTTCAAACTCATTTTTGTAGTAAAGGAGGTAATATTTTATTCAAATTTATTATGGTGATAGCTAAATTTCATTATATAATGTGTAAAATGTACAACTATCAAAATCAATGTTTGTGTTGATTTTTACTTAGTCATTTTTTGCATCTCTTGGTTGCTTAATCTACCTAGTTAGCACTTTTGAATCCCATTTATGCATCAAAAAGTGAAGTCTAAATTATATCAAAGTTTTTATGATTGTACCTAGATGGCATGATAAGGTAATTCATTTGGTTCCATAGCTATTAGATATTTTAATGAAAATATATTATGGTGTGAAGTGACCCTTTTCCAAAGATTTATCACTCAACCAAATTTTCACTATAAAACTTTTAGAGGGAAGGTTTTAGGGTCTAATTTGATTATTTAATAAAATTAAAAATACTCTTTTGAGTGTATTTTTTATATTTTTATATAAATATAAGATATGATGAGTTTTGCTCATATCTTGCTCTACAATTTTCTATTTTTTCCTGTTCTGAAGGTGTTGATGTGATTATGTCCTCATTTTTTAGCCATATATCTCTAAAAATCTATTTTTATACCATTGTTTGCATTTAAAATATGATTAATTCCTCTTTATAATGATTTTAATTTTAAATTTAATAAATTTATATTTAAAATTAGTCAATGTTACATATGAAATGGTAGTTATTGGCCCAAAAAAAGCCTTTCTAGATTATGTTATGAGAAAAGCTTAAATTTATGGGTCTAATGGAGTTATAAATAGTTATAAGAGTGTTATTAAAGGAATTGATAATTAAAGGAGGTTAAATAAGGTAATCAAAGTCACCCTCAAGGTCTTAAAGCATTAAATGCTAAAGTGACAAGCTTTCACAGAGTATCGAGAGGATTCTAGAAGACCAAGTGGGAGATGTGACAAATTTGAATTCAAAGAGGTTAAGTTGAAAGAGGAGGAAACTCAAAGAATTTAATAATTTTTATATAATAATGAAGACTTTCTTCATGTAGATGAGGATGACATCACTCAAATCATCATCTTTTTTCTATATATATGTTCCATTTCAAACTTTCATGTGGTCTTGTCGGAAGTCATGATTTGGTAATATTGATTTGATTATCATTGATTTGATATGGTGTGTCTTGGCTAAATTAATCTGCACAACATTTTTTAGGAACAATTTTATAGGGCTAAAACATGTTATTTTCTCTCCAAAACTTATTTGATGGTAGTCAAATATTAAGAAAATATAATGGTGAAGGTGGTTATAGAGAATTATTCATCACGTGAAAATATCATACTCATGAAAAATATCAAGTGTGTAGATTTTTATTTATTTCTAAGTGCCAAAACAACTTGTGTAGCACTCATCAAATACCATTTCATAGAGATAAATAAATTTCAATCACTTTTAATTTTCATATGATGGTAGCCAAATATGAGAAAAATGTGCAGGTCAAAAAAATCTTGAAAACTTAGCTCCCACATGAAATATTTTGTAGGGTTAAATCATGCTCTTTTCTCTACAAACTTTTAAATTTGATTGATATGTAATACCGAAGCTTAAGTAGTTTTAGAAATTTTTAAGATTCAAATATTAAAAATGTATACATGTTTTTCATGATGCATCACAACTTTAAAAATTGAATGATATGTAATACTAGATCTTAAGTGATTTTGAACATGTTTAAGATCCAAAGATTCAAACTTTATGCACATTTGTCATGATGCATCATAACTTTGAAATTTGAATGACATGTAACACCAAAGCTTGAGTGGTTTTGAATGTGTTTAAGATATAAATATTAAAACATCAAGCTTGTTTCTCATAATACATCGTAACTTTTCAAATTTGAATGATATGTAATACCTAAGTTTAAGTGATTTTGAATGTGTTTAAGATCTAAAGAGTTCAAATTTATTAGCATTTTTCATGATGCATACAAATTTAAAATTTGAATGATATGTAATATTGAATCTTAAGAGGTTTTATACATTTTAAATATATAAAGATTCAAACTTTATATGCGTTTCTCATGATGTGTCACAACATTGAAATTTAAATGATATGTAATAACGAAGATTAAGTGGTTTTAAATATGTTTAATATCCAAAAATTTGAATTTTATGACCATTTCTCATGATGCATCATAGCTTTGAAATTTAAAAGATGTAGTATTAAAGTTTAAATAGTTTCTAATATGTTTGAGATCAAAAGATTTGATCTTTATGAGCATTTCTCATGATGCATCACAAATTTGAAATTTGAATGATATGTAATATTGAAGCTTAAGCAGTTTTCAATGTGTTTAAGATCCAAAGATTCAAACTTTGTATGAATCTCTCATGATGCATTGTAACTTTGAAATTTAAATAATATGTAATATCAAAACTTAAATGATTTTTAATGTGTTTAATATCTAAAGATTCAAAATTTATGCATGTTTCTCATGACGCATCACAACTTTGAAATTTGAATGATATCTAATACTAAAGTTTAAGTGATTTTAAATATGATTAAGATCTGAAGATTTGAACTTTATATATATTTTTCATAATGCATTATAACTTTGAAATTTGAGTGATATGTAATACCGAAGCTTAAGAGATTTTGAACATGTTTAAGATCCAAAGATTTGAACTTTATGTATGTTTCTCATAATGCCCACAACTTTAAAATTTGAATGATATGTAATATCAAAACTTAAATAGTTTTAAGTATGTTTAAGATCCAAAGATTCAAAATTTATACATAATTCTCATGATTCATCACAACTTTGAAATTTGAATAATATGTAATATCAAAACTTAAGTAGATTTGAATGTGTTTAAGATCTAAAGATTTAAAATTCATGCATATTTCTCATAATACATCACAACTTTGAAATTTAAATGATAAATAATAACAAATCTTAAGTAGTTTTGAGTATATTTAAGATCCAAAGATTTAAAGTTTATGCAAGTTTCATATGATGTATTTTTACTCTTAAATTTAAATGATATGTAATACTAAAGTTGAATATCTAATGATTTTGATCCAAAAATCAAAAGTCTTAGTTGAAGAATATTTCAAAAACATACAAATAATAATGTTATCTCTGAGAAGAGATTTTTTATTACTCAAAATTGTAGATACAATAGATGCCTATCTCTAGGAAGAGATGTCTCTTTTCTTTTTCTTTTAGGTTACATTTTTATTTATACTTATTTTGAAGGTCGAAGGAGGATTTGGAAGGTCACTAATCTCGAGGGAGATGAAATGATTCAACTTTCACAAATTGTAATAATACAAAATGCAAGAAATTAATATTTTTAGAAACTTACTATTTTTAGATTAGATTACTAAAATTAAAATTTGGGGAGATTTCATTGGGTTTTAAGAGGTCAAAACTCACTTATCAAAGTTTAATTCCATCTCACCACATTCTTCTCATTCTTAGCTTTTCAATAGTTCAAATGGGGAGTAAAAGAGAGTTATGGTTTAAAAGTTATGACTCCCAAAAGTTCTACTAGTAATTAGGGTAGAACCATCACTTGAATTGTCCTCTGAAGTGTTGTCTAGATCACTTCTCCCTTCTTGATAAGTAATGGTCTATATTATATCAAGATTTATTATCAAGTATCATAGTTGTGTTTTGATTTGATTCCTTATGAGCCACTCACCTTGGTGGCTAATCTTGCCCCTCTTGACCACTAGCTAAAGTGGAGTAGAGTACCCTCTTGTTGTTTTCATATAGGTATCTACAATTTAATCCTCCTCTACTAGAGAAAAACTTTATGGATCAATCTCATCAATGTCTAGTTGTTCAATTATGACTGAAGTGTTCAATAGAGATGGATGATATGGAATAGCCACATAATTTAATGGCATGAGTTGGAACCTAACACATACTTAGAATAAACTGTGCTTATGGAGTTGTGTAAGGCTTGATTATTCACTATTTTTTTTACCATCAGTTTATTGATGGAAGGCCATGAAATTCCTCAGCTTGGTATCTATTTTCTTCTATTGTTATGTTGATTATGTAGTCAGGGTTGCAATATCATCCCTTTAAAATTTTTTTGACTTGACTACTATGAGAATGAATTCATTAACACTAATAGGGGAGACAGATGTGGAAGGTGGTACCTTTAGTACCCTATAGTGTTGCATTCCAAGAGTGAAGGTGATCTTTTGGGTTCTTGATTCATATATGCCATGTTGATCATACATGAATAACTGATCAAGAAGTATGTCATAAACATTTAGATTAACCACATCACACAAGACCTCATCTTGGAAAAGTTTTATTGCATATGATAGAAGACACTGATGGGTGATATGAAGGTTTCTCCTTACGCTCAACCATCAAATACTATATGGCTTTAGGTGAGGCTTCATGCATAAATTTAAACTTCTCACAACATTAGTAGAGGTTAAATTCTTTTGATTCTCACTATCAAAAATGAAATGCAAAGGCTTGTCTTTCACCTATAAATTAGAGTGAAACAACATTTCCCTATCATATTTTCTTTTCTTGGGTCTATGATGAAGTAATGATGGCATTAGGCTTAGCATCTACAATAATTTTTTTGTCCTCTTTGAGTTTAGGGTGTGTATGAAGTAGAAAAATAAATTTTGAGGATTGTGACTTAGAAAATAGGGACTTGATGGCTCACTATTATTCTTTAGAGTGAGTTCCATTTTTAGGATAATCACACCATTTCCTAGTCTTTCCTTTTTGGGGTTGCTTATCTTGGAATTCCCTTTTCCATTTCGAATGTTGACTCATCAGATTCTTTCTTTCATGCTTCTGTTCAATCTTCACCATGAACTTGTACACTTCATTAAGATTTTTCAAATTAAAAATTTATATTTCCCTTTGTATGTACCATTGTAGTCCACCATAGTATTTGAGAACCTTATGTTTCTCACTTTCTTGAATACCCAATCTCACAAATAGAGAATAAAAAATGTTAATGTAATCTTGAATAGACTATTCCTTACCTTGGCAAAGTGTATTACCACTGTATATATAATTCATCATATGCTCCAATGGGGTAATATTCTACCTTTACAGCTTCTATGAAATCATTCTAGGTAGGTTCCACCTCAAGGTCAATATCATATTTACTGAACCTCTTCTTATACACTTTCCACAAATTTTTTATAGGCAATGATGCTTTCAAAAGAGCAAAAGTGATCTTATTTTCATCATTGAATTTATTTATAGAAAAATAGGAAGATAATTGATCTAACCAATTTTTTAATACATTAGCATTGATTTTGTCTTTAAATATAGAGATATCAAAATTCACCTAAACCTTGAAGGGTGTTGGGGCACTGAAAGGATGTGGGAGTGCAGATGAGAAGCCAAAATTCTCCATCACGATTTGTTGGAAAATTTAGGTGAATTATTGTAGCATTTACATTTGATGCTCCTAGAGGGATTCATTCACCATTTATTTGAAAGGATTGGATGTTTTAGTGTTGTTTTCTATTTGAAGTCATTTGGAGTGAACAGGTGGATAGTCTACTAAATCTTGTATTTTACACCCAAGCTCTTTGTAGTCTAACCTCATCCTTAGGATCATACACTCTTAAGATAAACCACTTTGATAGCACTGATCCAAAACATAGAAGTCTTAGTTGAAGAATATTTCAAGAACATACAAATAATAATGTTAACTCTAAGAAGAAATGTTTTATTGCTCAAAATTGTAGATACAAAATATGCCTATCTCTAGAAAGAGATGTTTTTTTACTTTTTGGGTTACATCTTTATTCATACCTATTTTGAAAGTAGAAGGAGGATGTGGAAGGTCACCAATCTTTAGAAAGATGAAATGATTCAACTTTTATAAATTACAATAATATAGAATTTGAAAAAATACTATTTTTAGATTACACTACTAAAATTAAAATTTAGGGCACTTCCATTGAGTTTTTGGAGGTCAAAAATCATCAAGTAAATATATTTTCCATCTCATTGCATTCTCCACATTATTATATTTCCAATGGTTGAAATGAGGAGTAAAACAAAGTTATGGTTCAAAAGTTATGACTCCTGAAAGTTCTACCACCAATTGGGGTAGAACCGTCACCCAAATTATCACCTGAAGTGTTGCCTGGATCATATTTGTCTTTATATGCATTTTTCACAACAAATTACAACTTTAAAATTTGAATAATATTTAAGATTTAAGCTTATAATATTTTGAACATGTTTAAGATCCAAATATTCAAACTTTATGTGTATTTCTCATAATGATCATAACTTTAAAATGTGAATGATATATAATTTTGAAGCTTAAGTAGTTTTGAGCATGTTCAAGATTCAAATATTTTAACTTTATCCACATTTATCATAATACATCATGATTTTGAAATTTGAATGATATGTTATACTTGAAATTTGAATGATATGTAATACCAAAGCTTAAGTGGTTTTGAACATGTTTAAGATTTAGAGAATCAAATTTTATGCATGTTTCTAATGATTCATCACAACTTTGAAGTTTGAATGATATGTAATATTGAATATTAATATATTTTGAACATGTTTAAGATCTAAAGATTTGAACTATTTGCACATTTTTCATAATGCATCACAACTTTGAAATTTGAATAATATGTAATACCAAAGTTTAAGAGGTTTTAAACATGATTAAGATCCAAAGATTCAAGCTTTATGCATGTTTCTCATAGTTCTCATAACTTTAAAATTTGAATGATATGTAATAATTAAGCTTAAATGGTTTTGAGCATGTTTAAGATCCAAATATTTAAAATTTACTTGCATTTCTCATGATGCATCCCAACTTTGAAATTTGAATGATATGTAATACCACAACTTAAGTGGGTTTGAATCTGTTTAAGATCCAAAATTTGAACTTTATGAATATTTCTCATATTTCATCTCAACTTTAAAATTTGAATGATATATAATACCAAAGCTTAAGCAGTTTTTGAGTATGTTTGAGATCCAAAAATTTAAACTTTATAAACATTTTGTTTGATGGATTGCTAATCTTAAATTTGAATGATATGTAATACTAAAGCTTAAGTAGTTTTGAACATGTTTAAGATTAAAAGATTTGATCTTTATGTGAATTTTTCATAATAAATCACAATTTTAAAATTTTAATGATATGTTATACTTTGAAATTCGAATGATCTATAATATCAAAACTTAATCAAATTTAAATGTGTTTAAGATCCAAATATTTAAACTTTATGCACGTCTCATAGAATGTATCAAAAATTTCAAATTTGAATGATATGAAACACCTAAGCATAAGAGGTTTTAAACATGTTTAAGATCTAAAGATTCAAACTTTGTACATATTTTTCATGATGCATCACAACTTTGAAATTTAAATGATTTGTAGTACCAAAGCTTAAGTGGTTTTGAATCTATTTAAGATCCAAAGATTCAAACTTTATACATATTTTTCATGATGCATTGCAAATTTCAAATTTGAATGATATTTAATATCGAAGCTTAAATAGTTATAAATGTGTTTAAGATGCAAACATTCAAACTTTATGCATATCTCTTATGATGTATCACAACTTTGAAATTTAAATTATATGTATTACTAAAATTTAAATGGTTTTAAACATGTTTAATATCCAAATATTAAAAAAAATTGTACATTTCATATGATGCATCACAAATTTAAAATTTGAATGATATATAATATTGAAGCTCAACCCATTTTGAAAGTGTTTAAGATCTAAAGATTCAAACTTTATTGCATTTATTATGTTGTATTGTAACTTTGAAGTTTGAATAATATGTAATAGAAAACATTAAGAAGTTTTGAAGGTATTTAAGATCTAAATATTCAAAATTTATAGGTGTTTCTCATGATGCATTACAATTTTGAATTTTAAATGATATATAATATATAAGATTAAGCAGTTTTGAACATGTTTAAGAAGATTTAAATTTTATACATATTTTTGATGATGCATTGTAACTTTGAAATTTTTAAGGATATGTAATACCAAACCTTACGTGGTTTTTAATGTGTATAAGATCTCAAGATTCAAACTTTATACATATTTTTCATGATGCATCATAACTTTGAAATTTGAATTATATGTAATACATAAGCTTAAGTGGTTTTAAAGGTGTCTAATATCTAAAAATTCAAACTTTATTCTCATTTTTCATGATGTATCATAACTTTGAAGTTTGAATGATATGTAATACTAAAGATTAAGTAGTTTTAAATGTGTTTAAAATCTAAAGATTCAATCTTTATGTGCGTTTGTCTTAATGCATAACAAATTTGAATTCTGAATGATGTCATACAAAAGTTTAAGTGGTTTTGAGCATATTTTAGATCTAAAGATTTAAATTTAATGAGTATTTCTCATGATGCATCGATACATTAAAATTTGAGTGATATGTAATAACAAATCTTAAGAAGTTTTGAATGTATTTAAGATCTAAATATTCAAAATTTATGTGCATTTCTCATGATGCATCACAACTTTTAAGTTTGAATGATATGTAATACTAAAGTTTAAGAGGTTTCAAACATGTTTAATATCTAAAGATCAAAACTTTATGCTGAAACACAACTTTGAAATTTGAATGATATGTAATACTGAATCTTAATTGGTTTTGAACATGTTTGATATCCAAATATTTAAGCTTTATGCATTTTTCTTATGATACATCACAATTTTAAAATTTGAATGATATGTAATACTAAAGCTCAAGTGGATTTGAATGTGTTTTATATCTAAATATTCTAACTTTATGCATATTTTTCATGATGCATGACAATTGTAAAATTTTAATGATATGTAATACCCAAGTTTAAGCAGTTTTGAACGTGTTTTAGATCAAAAATTTAAACTTTATTCACATTTATAATGATGCATCACAAATTTCAAATTAAGATGATATATAATATTGAATTTTAAGTAGTTTCGAACATATTTAAGATCCAAAGATTCTAACTTTATCCATTTTATCATAATGCATCTCAAATTTAAAATCCAAATGATATCATAACTTTAAATTTTGAATGATATGTAATGCTAAAGCTCAAGTTGTTTTTAACATATTTAAGATCTAGAGATTAGAACTTTATGCATGTTTGACATGATGCATCATAACTTTGAAGTCTGAATGATATGTAATACAAAATCTTAAGTGGTTTTAAACGTGTTTAAGATCTAAAGATTCAATATTTAGGCACGTTTCTCATAATGTATCACAATCTTGAAATCTAAATGTTTTAATAACGAAGCTTAAGTGGTTTTGACTATGCTTAAGATCAAAAGATTCAATTTTATTCATGTTTCATATGATTCATCACAAATTTGAAATTTGAATGATATTTAATACCAAAGTTTAAGAAGTTTTGAATATATTTGAGATCTGTTGATTCAAATTTTATGTCTATTTCTCCTAATGCATCACAACTTTGAAATTTAAATGATATGTAATACTGAAGCCTAAGTAATTTTGAACTTTGTATAAATTTTAAAGATTCAAACTTAATGCACATTTCTTATAATGTGTGTTTAAGATTTGAATCGTTCTCATGATGCATGTTTAAGAAATGAAATGGTGGTTATTAGCCCTCAAAGAGCCTTTCTAGGTTATGTTATGAGCAAAGCTTTATGTTAATGGTCTAATGGAATTAGAAATAGTTGTTAGATTTGTTAAGGTCATTGATCATTAAAAGAGGTTAAATAAGGTAATCAAAGTCACCCTCAAGGTATTCAAGTATTAAATGCTAAGGTGACAAGCCTTCACAATGTATCTAGAGGCTTCTAGAAGATCAAGTGGGAGATGTGATTTATTTAAAGTGGGAGAGGTTAAGTGGAAAGAGGAGGCAACTTAAATTATTTAATAAGTCTTATATAATAATGAAGACTTTCTCCATGTAGAGGAGAATGACAACACTCAAGTCATCATCCATTTTCCTTCTCTCTTCCTTCCAGTTTTTTCTATATATCTCTTCCATTTCAAACATTCATGTGGTCTTGTTAGGAGTCATGCCTTGGTAATATTTATTTTATTATCATATGAGATTAAAAGTGTAAAATTATTTCAAGGTCTCAGTGATGTTTTCCCAAGAGAGAAAGATATGAGGTGTCTTATCCAAGTTAGCTTGCCCAATATTTTTTGGAAATAATTTTGTAGGGTTAAATCATATTTTTTTCTTTTCAAAACTTATTTGATAGTAGTCAAATGTTAGGAGAGTATAATAGTGAAGGTTGTTGCATAGAAATTCATAACATAAAAATATCATTATCATGAAAACTATCCATTGCATAGATTTATGTGTATTTATAATTGTTAAATCAACTTATGAAACACTTTTCAAACACCATCTCACATAACCATATAAATTCCAATCACCTTTAATTTTCATATGATGGTATAAAAAGGTGAGAAGATTATGCAAAAAGAAAAATGCAGAAAAAATTATTTTGCATGTGTGAAATGCATAGGTTTTAAAATTAGCTTCTAAGCTACTTTTTACTTAGTTAATTATCTAGGTTGTTTCCAATTTTTTGATCTAGTCAATGCATATGTTTCAAACTTATTTTATCGTAAAAGATGTCATATTTTATTCAAACTTATTATAGTGATAGCTAAATTTCATTAGAGTGCAATCGAAAAGATAATGTGTTCATATTTTATATAATATGTAAAATACATAGCTATCAAAATTAACTTTTATGTTGAATTTTATTTATTCATTTTCTACATCTCTTAGTTTCTTAATCTACCTAGTAAGCACATTTGAATCCCATTTATGCAACAAAAAGTGAAGTCTAAATTCTATGAAAGTTTGTATGATTGTACCTAGATGGCATGATAAGGTAATGCACTTGGTTCCATAATTATTAGAGTTTTTAGTGAAAATTTATGATGGTGTGAAGTGACCCTTTTCGAAAGATTTATCACTCAACCAACTTTTTACTATAAAACACTTAGAGGGAAGGCTGTAGGGGCTAATTTGATTATTTAAAAAATGAAAAAAATCTTTTGAATATATTTTTAATAGTTTTATAGAAATATAAGATATGACAAGTTTTACTCATATCTTGGTCTGTAATTTTCTATTTTTTCATGTTATGAAGGTGTTGATGTGATATTTTTTCAAGAGAGAAAGATATGATGTGTCTTATCCGAATCAATTTTCCCAATATTTTTTGGGAAAATTTTGTAGGGTTAAATCATTGTTTTTTCTTTCCAAAACTTATTTGATAGTAGTCAAATGTCAGGAGAGTATAATAGTGAAGGTGGTTGCATAGAAATTAATAGCATGAAAATATCATTGTCATGAAAACTATCCAGTGTGTAGATTTATGTGTATTTACAATTGCTAAATTAGTTTATGTAACAATTTTCAAACATTATTTCACAGAACCAAATAAAGTTCAATCACCTTTAATTTTTATATGATGGTATAAAATGAGAGAAGATTATGCAAATCAAAAAAAGACACAAAAAATTAGTTGGCATATGTGAAATGTATAGATTTAAAAATTAGCTTTTAAATTGATTTTTACTTAGTCAATTGTTTGGGTTGTTTCCAATTTTTTGATTTAGTCAATGCGTATGTTTCAAACTCTTTTTTGTAGTAAAGGAGGTCAAATTTTATTCAAATTTATTTTGGTGATAGGTAAATTTCATTAGAGTGCAATGAAAAAAATAAAGTGCATATATTATATATAATGTGTAAAATGTATATCTATCAAAATCAACTTTTGTGTTGATTTTTACTTAGTCATTTTCTACTTCTCTTAGTTGCTTAATCTACCTAGTAAGCACTTTTCAATCCCATTTATGCATCAAAAAATGAAGTCTAAATTTTATAAAATTTTGTATGATTGTACCTAGATGGTATCATAAGGTAATGCATTTGGTTCTGTAGCTATTAGAGTTTTTTTTTAAAATTATGATGGTGTGAAGTGACTTTTTTTCAAAGATTTATCACTCAGTCAACTTTTCACTATAGAACACTTGAAGAGAAGGTTGTAGGGGATAATTTGAATATTAAATAAAATGAAAAATAATTTTTTGAGTATATTTTAAATAGTTTTATAAAAATATAAGATATGATGAGTTTTTCTTATATCTTGCTCTGCAATTTTCTTTTTTTTCATGTTCTGAAGGTGTTGATGTGATTGTGTCTAGTTTTTTAACCATATATATCTAAAACACTATTTTTGATACCATTGGTTGCATTGGAAAATTTATTACTACCTCTTTTTAATGATGTTAATTTTAAATTGAATAAATTTATATTTAAAATTAATCAATGTTACATATGAAATGGTAGTTATTGGCCCATAAAAGGCCTTTCTAGATTATGTTATGAGCAAAGATTTAATTTACTGATCTAATAGAGTTAGAAATAGTTTTAAGAGTGTTGTTAAAGGCATTGATCATTAAAGGAGGTTAAATAAGGTAATCAAAGTCACCCTCAAGGTCTTTAGGCATTAAATGCTAAGGTGACAACCCTGAACAAAGTATCAAGAGGCTTCTAGAAGACCAAGTGGGAGATGTGACAAATTTGATGTGGGAGAGGTTAAGTTGAAATAGGAGGTAACTCAAAGCATTTAATAAGTCTTATATAATAATTAAGACTTTCTCTATGTAGAGGAGGATGACATCACTCAAGTCATCATCCATTTTTCTATATATATGTTCCATTTCAAACTTTCATGTGGTCTTGTCAGGAGTCATTCTTTGGTAATATTAATTTGATTATCATGGTTTCAAGTGTAAAATTATTTCAAGGTCTCAGCGAAGTTTTCTCAATAATGTAAGATATGATGTGTCTTGGTTACATTACCCTACACAACATTTTTTAAGAACAATTTTACAAGACTAAATCATGCTCTTTTCTTTTCAAAACTTATTTGATGGTAGTAAAATATTTAGAAAATATAATGGTGAAGGTGGTTATAGAGAATTATTAATCATGTGAAAATATCATACCGATGAAAACTACCAGGTGTGTATATTTTTATGTATTTTCAAGTGCCAAAACAACTTGTGTAGCACTCTTCAAATACCATTTCATAGAAACAAATAAATTGCATTCACCTTTAATTTTTATATGATTGTATCCAAATTTGAGAAGAAAGTATAGGTCAAAAAAATATAAAAACTTAGCTCCCATATGAATAATTTTGTAGGGATAAATCATGCTCTTTTCTCTACAAACTTTTAAATTTGAATATGCAATATCGAAGCTTAAAAAGTTTTGAACATTTTTAAGATTCAAAGATTAAAAATTTATACATGTTTTTCATGATGCATCACAACTTTAAAAATTGAATGATATGTAATACAGAATCTTAAGAAGTTTTAAACATGTTTAAGATCCAAAGATTCAAACTTTATATACATTTCTCATGATGCATCACAAATTTGAAATTTGAATGACATGTCATATGAAATTTTGAGTGGTTTTTAATGTGTTTAAGATCTAAATATTAAAATATTATGCATGTTTGTCATAATTCATCGTAACTTTTGAAATTTTAATGATATGTAATACCTAAGTTTAAGTGATTTTTAATGTGTTTAAGATGCAAATATTTCAAATTTATTAGCATTTCTCATTATGCATCACAAATTTAAAAGTTGAATGATATGTAATACTAAATTTTAAGAGGTTTTGTATATTTTAAAGATATAAAGATTCAAATTTTATATACATTTCTCATGATGCATCACAACTTTGAAATTTGAATGATATGTAATACCAAAGCTTAAGTGGTTTTGAATGTGTTTAATATCCAAAAATTTGAACTTTATGACCATTTCTCATGATGCATCACAACTTTGAAATTTAAAAGATGTAATATTAAAGTTTAAGTAGTTTTTAACATGTTTGAGATCCAAATATTTGAACTTTATGAGCATTTCTCATGATGTATCAAAAATTTAAAATTTGAATGATATGTAATATTGAAGCTTAAGTTGTTTTCAATGTGTTTAAGATCCAAAGATTCAAACTTTATGTGAATCTCTCATGATGCATTGCAAATTTGAAATTTAAATAATATGTAATATCAAAACTTAAATGATTTTGAATGTGTTTAATATCTAAAGATTAAAAATTTATGCATGTTTCTCATGATGCATCACAACTTTGAAGTTTGAATGATATCTAACACTGAAGCTTAAGTAATTTTAAATGTGATTAAGATATGAAGATTTGAACATTATACATATTTTTCATATTGCATTGTAACTTTGAAATTTTAGTGATATGTAATAATGAAAATTAAGATCTTTTGAACATGCTTAAGATCCAAAGATTGTAACTTTATGCACGTTTCTCATAATGCCCACAACTTTGAAATTTGAAAGATATGTATTATCAAAGCTTAAATAGTTTTAAGTATGTTTAAGATCCAAAGATTTGAAATTTATACATATTTCTCATGATTCATCACAACTTTGAAATTTGAATAATATGTAATATCACAACTTAAGTAGATTTGAATGTGTTTAAGATCCAAAGATTCAAACTTTATGCACATCTCTCATAATACCTCAGAACTTTGAAATTTGAATGATATGTAATAACAAAACTTAAGTAGTTTTGAGCATATTTAAGATCCAAAGATTTAAACTTTATGAAAGTTTTATATGATGTATTTTTACTCTTAAATTTAAATGATATGTAATATCAAAGTTTAAGATCCAATGATTTGGATCCAAAACTTGAAAGTCTTTATCAAAAAATATTTTAAAAACATACAAATAATAATGTTAGCTCTAAGAAGAGATGTTTTATTGCTCAAAATTATAGATACAATAGATACATATCTCTAGGAATAGATATCTTTTTTTCCTTTTCTTTCAGGATACATCTTTATTTATACCTATTTTGAAGGTAGGAGGATGTGCAAGGTCACCAATCTCGAGGGAGATGAAATGATTCAACTTCCATTAATTATAATAATATAAAATTCAAGACATTACTTTTTTTAGAAACTTAATTTTTTTAGAATACATTACTAAAATTAAAATTTGAGGCATTTGCATTGGGATTTTAGAGGTTAAAACCCATTGAGAAAAACTTGGTGCCATCTCACCACATTCTTCTCATTCTTAGTTTTCCAACAGTTCAAACAGGGATTAAAATAGAGTTATTGTTGAGGTGTGCAGCTAAAAGCTTCACCAAATGAGCAAGTTGCAAGTTGCAGGAATTACATAGTCATTGACATCGGTCAAGAGCGACTGACGTTAGTTAGGAGTTGACTAGGAGATATCGGCGTCGGTCATGGATCGGCTGACGTCGGTCACAGGCAAATAGGCAGGGACTGACATCGGTCACTTGTGCATCCAAAATCTATTTTCATGGATAGAATAGAATGTTTGCATGATAGGATTAAGTGTTAGTCGTAAGTCTGCATCTCTATCTTTAGTAGGAATGTTTTGAGCCCTTGATTAAGAGGTGCATCTAATGGTTGTGATTGTATGCTCATGATCTCTAAAGTTATATAATAGGGATATATCTTCATAGCTTATTGTATGTGTAGAGTAACGGTACAAGAATTGTATATGTGTATCAATCCAGGTTGTTGGAGTTGATTGTAATTGAGAGAGAACTCTTGAGGGAAAGAGATCTAGAAAGAGATCTGTACATCTGAGAGAGGTGTGGAAGAAAAGAAGTTTCTTCAATTGTATTCCTTCTGTAAAGAGTTTAATACAAGTTTTCAGGGTGGTTTCTTGTATCTCTTATTGTTTATTATTTTTTTATTCTAGTTACTTATCATTCTAGTTCAATTCCATGTTTTGTTTCTTTCACATAGTAATCAATTTTGTTAGTTGATCCCCAACAAGTGGTATCAGAGCTCAGGTTGACTAACAGATATTTCAGATCTAGTTATGTGTATTGATTACAGGTTACTCACAGGAATTTCTATTTGAGTGGAAGAAGCAATGGCTGAAGAAAGTAAACTGAGAATGGAGAAGTTCAATGGCAAGAATTACCAATTATGGAGAATGCAAATAGAGGATTATCTATATCAAAAAGATCTATACTTACCATTAGGTGGAGTTTCAAGGAAACCCATAGACATGGAAGATGAAGAATGGGAAGTTCTTGATAGAAAGGCTCTTGAATCTATAAGATTGAGTCTAGCATCTACTGTGATATCTAATTTATCATAGGCAAAGTCAATGGTAGAGTTAATGACTACTTTAGCAAATTTATATGAAAAACCCTCAGCTTCAAATAAGGTATATCTTATGAAGCAGTTATTTAATTTGCAAATGCAAGAAGGTGGATCTGTATCTAATCATCTAAATGATTTCCATGGAATTGTAAATCAATTAAATTTAGTCAAAATAGTGTTTGATGATGAAATTAAAGCTCTATTAATCTTATGCTCTTTACTTGAGAGCTGGCATAGCTTGGTAATGGCAGTTATTAATACTGCATCTGCTTCAAATATTTTAAAAGTAGATGATGTTGTTAGTGTAATCTTGAATGAAGAAATTTGTAGGAAAAGCACAGAGGAAACATCAGAGAATGCTTTAAGTTTAGAGAGTAGAGGAAGGCAAAAAGAGAAGAGAAAGAAAGAGAGATCAAGGTCTAAGTCAAAGATGAGAGGTAGATCCAAATCCAAAAATGGCAGGAGGATAGCCTGCTGGAATTGTGGAAAGATAGGGCACATAAGCAAAGATTGTTGGTCAAAACCTAAAGAGGACAATTAGCATGAAGGTAAAGAAGAAGCAAAAGTTGCAGGTATTGCACAAGATGCTCTTATATTCTATTTGCATAATAATATAAAATCTTAGATTTTAGATTCTAGTGGCTCTTTTCATGTTACCCCTAATAGAGAATATTTTAGTGACTATGTCCATGGAGATTTTGGAATAGTTTATTTAGGGGATGATGAGCCTGGTAAAATTGTTGGCAAAGAAAAAGTGCAGATGAAAATGCAGAATGGCAACACATGGGTGTTGAGAGATGTCATGCATGTTCCCATCTTGAAGAAGAATCTGATTTCTGCAGGAAAGTTAGGGGATGAGGGTTGTATAGTAACTCTCACAGCTGAATCTTGGAAGGTTACCAAGGGTGCACTTGTATTGGCTAGAGGTAAGAGAGTAGGTACTCTCTATTTATGTAATTTTATTACTGATAATTCTCCTTCTGTATTATCTACTTCAGATGTGGATGCAAAGTTGTGGCACTCTAGGCTCGACCACATGAGTGAGAAGGGAATGTCTATTCTTAAGTTAAAAGGTAAGCTTTTAGATTTGAAAAGCATAGATCTAGATTTCTGTAAGCACTGTATTTTTGAGAAATAGAAGAGAGTGAATTTTCTCAAGACTGGGTCAAAAAAGAAGAAGCACAAATTGGAGCTTGTTCACACAGACGTGTGGGGACCAGCTCAGGTTGCTTCTAGTGGAGGATCACAGTACTGTGTCTCTTTCATAGATGATGCTACAAGAAAGGTATGGGTCTATTGTATAAAGAAGAAATCTGATGTTTTTGACACTTTTAAGATTTGGAAAGCTATGGTTGAGAATGAAATAGGCAAGAGATTGAACTGCCTGAGATCTGACAATGGTGGTGAGTTTTGTAGCCACAAGTTCAACTAGTATTGTTATATGCATGGAATACATATGCAAAGGATGGTTCTTAGGACACCTCAGCAAAATGGAGTTGTTGAAAGGATGAATAGAACAATAATGGAGCGTACAAGGTGTATGAGATTGCATGCTAGTTTGCCCTTAGAGTTTTGGGTAGAAGCTATGGATACTGTAGTTTACCTAATTAACAGAGGACCCTCTACAGCTCTGGATGGTGGAATTCTAGAAGAGGCATGGATAGGTAAAAAGGTAGATCTCTCATTTCTCAAAGTTTTTGGTTGTGAAGCTTTTGTGCATGTTGATAAGGAAAATAGAAAGAAGATGGATGCTAAGTTATGAGGTGCACATTTATTGGTTATGGCTTTGATGATTTTAGATTTTAGTTTTGGAATCTAGGAACTAACAAAATAATTAGGAGTCGTGATGTTGTTTTCAATGAAAAAGTGATGTATAGTGATCAGCTCAAGAAGCTGAATCAATCTGGGTAGAGCAATGGAGAATTGGACGAGGTGACAGTCCAAAATGAGCTCATGGGAAAGAATAATCATAGATAAGAAAACACAGAGACTGACGTCGGTCAGGAAGGCACTGACATCAGCAATACAGGAACCGATGTCGGTCATACAGTGACCAACATCGGCCAAGAAGGAACCGATGTCGGTCATGTGGAACCGACGTCGGCAAGTAACAGGCCTGAAAGTGACCGAGGTCGATCACTGTCAGAGAATTTGGGCAGACAGCGTGTTGTGAATGAGTCTCAGATGCCCATCCAGAGGTCAGAAGAGGTAAGTAAACCTCCAATTCAATATTCCCCTTCATTATTCTATTTATTGCTTACTGATGGTGGAAAACCAGAGAGTTTTGATGAAGCAATATAAGTGGAATTCAAGAATCAGTGGGAGATAGGCATGAATGAGGAAATTGATTCCTTGAAAGAGAACCAAACATAGGATTTGATTGAGTTGCCAGCAGGAAAGAAGACACTAAAGAATAGATGGATCTACAAATTAAAGGAAGGTGAGAGTGGACAAATGAGATATAAGGCTAGGTTGGTAGTGAAAGGATTTGCACAGAAACCAGGTATTGATTTTGGTTAGATTTTTTCTCTTGTAGTTAAAATTACTTCTATACAAATTGTATTGTCTTTAGCTGCTATTAAGGATTTGCATCTTGATAGGCAATGATGATTTTAAAAGAAAAATGATTCCAAAGTTGTGATGCATCATGAGAAATGCACATAAATTTTGAATATTTAGATCTTAAATACATTCAAAACTTCTTAAAATTTCAAAGTTGTGATGCATTAGGAGAAATATACATAAAATTTGAATCTATAGATCTCAAATATATTCAAAACTTCTTAAACTTTGGTATTAAATATCATTCAAATTTCAAATTTGTGATGAATCATATGAAACATGAATAAAATTGAATCTTTCGATCCTAAACATAGTCAAAACCACTTAAGCTTCATTATTAAAACATTTAGATTTCAAGATTGTGATACATTATGAGAAACGTGCATAAATCTTGAATCTTTAGATCTTAAACACGTTTAAAACCACTTAAGATTTTGTATTACATATCATTCAGACTTCAAAGTTATGATGCATCATGTCAAACATGCATAAAGTTCTAATCTCTAGATCTTAAACATGTTAAAAACAACTTAAGCTTTAGCATTACATATCATTCAAAATTTAAAGTTATGATATCATTTGGATTTTAAATTTGAGATGCATTATGATAAAATGGATAAAGTTAGAATCTTTGGATCTTAAACATGTTCGAAACTACTTAAAATTCAATATTATATATCATCTTAATTTGAAATTTGTGATGCATCATTATAAATGTGAATAAGGTTTAAATTTTTTGATCTAAAACACATTCACCAAATGAGCAAGTTGTAGGTTACATCAATTACATAAGAAAGTAAACTAAGAATGGAGAAGCTTCACCAAATGAGCAAGTTACAGGTTACAGGAATTACACAGTCACCGACGTCGATCAGGAGCGACCGATGTTAGTCAGGAGTCGACTAGGAGATACCGACGTCAGTCATGGATCGGCTAACGTCGGTCATAGGCAGATAGGTAGGGACTGACATAGGTCACCTGTGCATCCAAAATCTATTTTTGTGGACAGAACAGAATGTTTGCATGATAGGATTAAGTGTTAGTCGTAAGTCTGCATCTCTATCTTTAGTAGGAATGTTTTGAGCCCTTGATTAAGAGGTGCATCTAATGGTTGTGATTATATGCTCATGATCTCTAAAGTTATATAATAGGGATATATCTTCATAGCTTATTGTATGTGTAGAGTAATAGTACAAGAATTGTATATGTGTATCAATATAGGTTGTTGGAGTTGATTGTAATTGAGAGAGAACTCTTGAGGGAAAGAGATCTAGAAAGAGATATGTACATCTGAGAGAGGTGTGGAAGAAAAGAAGTTTCTTCAATTGTATTACTTTTGTAAAGAGTTTAATACAAGTTTTTAGGGTGGTTTCTTGTATCTCTTATTGTTTATTATTTTTGATTCTAGTTACTTATCATTCTGGTTCAATTACATGTTTTATTTCTTTCACATAGTAATCAAGTTTGTTAGTTGATCCCCAACAAGTGGTATCAGAGCCCAGATTGACTAACAGGTATTTCAAATCTGGTTATGTGTATTGATTACAGGTTACTCACAGGGATTTCTATTTGAGTGGAAGAAGCAATGGCAGAAGAAAGTAAACTGAGAATGGAGAAGTTCAATGGCAAGAATTACCAATTATGGAGAATGTAGATAGAGGATTATCTATATCAGAAAGATCTATACTTACCATTAGGTGGAGTTTCAAGGAAGCCCACAGACATGGAAGATGAAGAATGGGAAGTTCTTGATAGAAAGGCTCTTGAATCTATAAGATTGAGTCTAACATCTACTGTGATATCTAATTTATCATAGGCAAAGTCAATGGTAGAGTTAATGACTACTTTAGCAAATTTATATGAAAAACTCTCAGCTTCAAATAAGGTATATCTTATGAAGCAGTTATTTAATTTACAAATACAGGAAGGTGGATCTGTATCTAATCATCTAAATGATTTCCATGGAATTGTAAATCAATTAAATTTAGTCAAAATAGTGTTTGATGATGAAATTAAAGCTCTATTAATCTTATGCTCTTTACTTGAGAGCTGGCATAGCTTGGTAATGGCAGTTACTAATACTGCATCTACTTCAATATTTTTTTAGTAGATGATGTTGTTAGTGTAATCTCGAATGAAAAAATTCATAGGAAAAACACAGAGGAAACATTAGGGAACGCTTTAAGTTTAGAGAGCAGGGGAAGGCAAAAAGAGAAGAGCAAGAAAGAGAGATCAAGGTCTAAGTCAAAGATGAGAGGTAGATCCAAATCCAGAAATGGCAGGAAGATAGCCTGCTGAAATTGTGGAAAGATAGGGCACATAAGCAAAGATTGCTGGTCAAAACCTAAAGAGAAAAATTAGCATGAAGGTAAAGAAGAAGCAAAAGTTGTAGGTATTACACAAGATGCTCTTATATTCTCTTTGCATAATAATATAAAATCTTCGGTTTTAGATTCTAGTGCCTCTTTTCATGTTACCCCTAATAGAGAATATTTTAGTGACTATGTCCATGGAGATTTTGGAATAATTTATTTAGGGGATGATGAGCCTTGTAAAATTGTTGGCAAAGAAAAAGTGCAGCTGAAAATGCAGAATGGAAACACATGGGTGTTGAGAGATGTCATGCATGTTCCCATCTTGAAGAAGAATCTGATTTCTGTAGGAAAGTTAGGGGATGAGGGTTGTATAGTAACTCTCACAGCTGAATCTTGGAAGGTTACCAAGGGTGCACTTGTATTGGCTAGAGGTAAGAGAGTAGGTACTCTCTATTTATGTAATTGTATTACTGATAATTCTCCTTCTGTATTATCTACTTCAGATGTGGATGCAAAGTTGTGGCACTCTAGGCTCAGCCACATGAGTGAGAAGGGAATGTCTATTCTTAAGTTAAATGGTAAGCTTTAAGATTTGAAAAGCATATATCTAGATTTATGTGAGCACTGTATTTTTGGGAAACAGAAGAGAGTGAATTTTCTCAAGACTGGGTCAACAAAGAAGAAGCACAAATTGGAGCTTGTTCACACAGACGTGTGGGGACCAGTTCAGGTTGCTTCTATTAGAAGATCATAGTACTGTGTCTCTTTCATAGATGATGCTACAAGAAAGGTATGGGTCTATTGTATAAAAAAGAAATCTGATGTTTTTGACACTTTTAAGATTTGGAAAGCTATGGTTGAGAATGAAATAGGCAAGAGATTGAACTACCAGAGATCTGACAATGGTGGTGAGTTTTGTAGCCACAAGTTCAACTATTATTGTTATATGCATGGAATATGTAGGCAAAGGATGGTTCTAAGGACACCTCAGCAAAATAGAGTTTTTGAAATGATGAATAAAATAATAATGGAGCGTACAAGGTGTATGAGATTGCATGTTGGTTTGTCCTTAGAGTTTTGGGCAGAAGCTATGGATACTGTAGTTTACCTAATTAACAGAGGACCCTCTACAGCTCTGGATGGTGGAATTCTAGAAGAGGCATGGATAGGTAAAAAGGTAGATCTCTCATTTCTCAAAGTTTTTGGTTGTGAAGCTTTTGTGCATGTTGATAAGGAAAATAGAAAGAAGCTGGATGTTAAGTCTATGAGGTGCACATTGGTTATGGCTCTGATGATTTTAGATTCCAATTTTGGAATCTAGGAACTAACAAAATAATTAGGAGTCATGATGTTGTTTTCAATGAAAAAGTGATGTATAGTGATCAACTCAAGAAGCTGAATCAATCTAGGCAGAGCAATGGATAATTGGACAAGGTGATTGTCCAAAATGAGCTCATGGGAAAGAATAATCATAGATAAGAAAACACAGAGACCGACGTTGGTCAGGAAGGCACCAACGTTGGCAATATAGTAACCGATGTCGATCATACAGTGACCAACATCGGCCAAGAAGAAATCGATGTCGGTCATGTGGAACCGACGTCGGCAAGTAACAGGCCTGGAAGTGATCGAGGTCGGTCACTGTCAGAGAATTTGGGCAGATAGCGTGTTGTGAATGAGTCTCAGATGCCCATCCAAAGGTCAGAAGAGGTAAGTAAACCTCCAATTCAATATTCCCCTTCATTATTCTATTTATTGCTTACTGATGGTGGAGAACCAGAGAGTTTTGATGAAGCAATACAAGTGGAATTCAAGAATCAGTGGGAGACAGGCATGAATGAAGAAATTGATTCCTTGAAAGAGAACCAAACATAGGATTTGATTGAGTTGCCAGCAGGAAAGAAGACACTGAAGAATAGATGGATCTACAGATTAAAAGAAGGTGAGAATGGACAGATGAGATATAAGGCCAGGTTGGTAGTGAAAGGATTTGCACAGAAACCAGGTATTGATTTTGGTTAGATTTTTTCTCCTGTAGTTAAAATTACTTCTATACAGATTGTATTGTCTTTAGCTGCTATTAAGGATTTGCATCTTGAGCAACTTGATGTTAAGACAATGTTTCTTCATGGAGATTTGGATGAAGAAATATATATGGATCAGTCGGAGGGTTTTGAGGTCAAAGGTAAGGAGAAACTTATGTGCAGATTAAAGAAAAGCTTGTATGGTCTCAAGCAAGCTCCTAGACAATGGTATCTAGATTTGACAGGTTTATGACTGAGCATGGCTACAGTAGATGTCAATCTAACCATTGTATTTATTTTAAGAGATTGGATAATGATAGATATATTATTCTGTTGTTATATGTAGATGATATGCTTGTTGCAGGTTCAAACATGCAGGATATCTCTGAGCTTAAGGTGAAATTAGCTCACACATTTGCCATGAAGGATTTGGGAGTAGCAAAGAAAATCTTTGGCATGAGCATTAAGAGAGACAGGAAAAATCAAAGGTTGATTTTGTCTCAAGAGGATTATGTGAACAAGGTGTTGAAACGGTTCAATATGCAGGATGCAAAACCGGTAAGCACACCTTTGGCTGGACATTTTTAATTGAGTAAAGAACAGTGTCCTAATTCACATGATGAGGTAGAGTACATGAGTAGATTTCCATATGCTTCCATAGTTCGGAGTTTAATGTATGCAATGGTATGTACTAGACCGGATATTGCCCAAGCAGTCAGAGTTGTTAGTAAGTATATGGCCAATCCAGGGAAGGAGCATTGGAAAGCAATTCAGTGGATCCTTAGATATCTGAGAGGGACCAGTAGTAGGCATTTGTGCTATGGAGGGTCAAACACTTCTCTACATGGTTATGTAGATTCAGATATGGTAGGTGATTTAGATGGTAGGAGGAACACCATAGGATATTTTTTCACTGTTGGTGGAATGGTGGTTAGCTAGATTTCAAAGTTGTAGAAGGTTGTTGCCTTGTCAACTACATAAGTAGAATATATTGTAGTCACAGAGGCTAGAAAAGAAATGATATGGATGACACGGTTCATGGAAGAGCTAGGAAAGGAGCAAGAGAGTGCAATTCATTTGGCTAATAATTCAGCCTTTCATTCAAGAACCAAGCATATACAGCTGAGGTACCACTTCATTAGACAAGTATTGGAGGATGGTGAGTTGAAGCTGGGAAGATCCATACAAATAAGAACCCTACTAAAATGTTAACCAAGCCGGTAACAAAGGAGAAGTTGAATCTTTATTCAACTTTTGTTGGTCTTCATGATTAAGTTTGAAGATGGAAGAGCTAGAAGATGTTGTTGTACAGGTACTGGTGCAGTTGTTTATCTCTAAGTGGGAGATTGTTGAGGTGTGGAGCTAAAAGCTTCACCAAATGAGCAAGTTGTAGGTTGCAGGAATTACACAGTCACCGGCGTCGATCAGGAGCGATCGACGTTGGTCAGGAGTCGACTAGGAGATGTCGGCATCAGTCATGGATTGGCCGACATCGGTCACAGGAAGATAGGTAGGGACCGACGTCGGTCACATGTACGTCCAAAATCTATTTTCATAGATAGAACAAAATGTTTGCATGATAGGATTAAGTGTTAGTCTTAAGTCCACATCTCTATCTTTAGTAGGACTATTTTGGGCCCTTGATTAGGAGGTGCATCTAATGGTTGTGATTGTATGCTCATGATCCCTAAAGTTATATAATAGGGATAGATCTTCATAGCTTATTGTATGTATAGAGTAACAGTACAAGAATTATATATGTGTATCAATCCAGGTTGTTGGAGTTGATTTTAATTGAGAGAGAACTCTTGAGGGAAAGAGATCTGGAAAGAGATCTGTACATCTGAGAGAGGTGTGGAAGAAAAGAAGTTTCTTCAATTGTATTCTTTATGTAAAGAGTTTAATACAAGTTTTCAAGATGGTTTCTTGTATCTCTTATTGTTTTCTATTTTCTGATTCTAGTTACTTATCATTTTGGTTCAATTCTGTGTTTTATTCCTTTCACATAGTAATCAAGTTTGTTGGTTGATCCCCAATAGTTATGATTCAAAATTTATGACTCTTAAAAGTTCTACCAATAATTAGGGTAGAACCATCACCCAAATTGTCCACTAAAGTTTACCCAAATCATTCCTCTCTCCTTGAGAAGTAATGGTCTCTTTGCATCAATATTCATCATCAAATGTGGTAGTTATGTTTTGATTCGATTCCCTATGAGCCACTCACCTTAGTGGCTAATATTGCCCCTCTTGGCCACTAGATAAACTAGAGTAGAGTGCCCTCTTGTTATTTTCATCTAGGTATCTACAATTTGATCCTCCTCCATTGAATAAAAACTCTATGGATCAACCTAATCAATGTCTAGTTATTTGATCACGACTAAGGTGTTTAATAGAGATGGATGGTATGGAATGGCCACATAATTTAGTGTTATGGGTTGGAACCGGACACATACTTGGAATAAACTGTGATTAATGGATCTATGCAAGGCTCTATTCTTCAACATTTTTATCTGACCATCCGTTTGTGGATGGAAGTCCATAAACTTTCTCAGCTTGGTATTTATTTGCTTATATTATTGTGGTGATTATGTAGTCAGGGCTGTAACATTAGCCTTTTTAGATTTTTGTGGCTTGACTACCATGAGAATGAATTTATTGACACTTATAAGGGAGATAAATGTGGAAGGTGGTACCTTTGTTACCCTATAGTATTGCATTTCAAGAGTGAAGGTGATCCTTCAAGTTCTTGATTCATAGATGCCATGTTGATCATACATGAATGACTGATCAAAGAGTATATCACAAACATCTAGATTGACCACATCACATAAGACCTTATCTTAGAAAGGTTTTATTACATATGAAAGAAGACACTGGTGGGTGACACAAAGGTTTCTCCTTAGGCTCAACCATATAATACTATATGGCTTTGGGTGAGGCTTCATGGATAAATTTAGAATTTTCACAACATTAGCAAAGATTAAAAATTGTTGACTCCCACTATCAAGAATGAAATGTAGAGGCTTACCTTTAACTTATAACTTAGAGTGAAATAACATTTACTTGTCATCTAGCCTTTTCTTAGGTCTGTGATGAAGCATTGATGGCATTGGGCTCAGCCTCTACAATATCTTTTTTGTCATCTTTGATTATAGGGTGTGTATGAGGTAGAAAAATAAATGTTGAGGATTGTGACTTAGAAATCAGGTACTTGATGGCTCAATATTCTTCTTTGGAGTGAGTTCCACTTTTGTGGTAATCACACCATTTCTTAGTCTTTCTTTTTTAGGATAGCTTATCTTAAAATTCCTTTTTCCATTTTGAAGGCCGACTCTTCATATTCTTTCTTTTATGCTTTTATTCAATATTCACCATGAACTTGTACGCTTTATCGAGAGTTTTCAAATTGAAGATTTATATTTTTTCTTGTATGTACCATAGTATTCCACCATGGTATTTGAGAACCTTATGTTTCTCACTTTCGTGAATACTTAATCTCATAGATAGAGAATGAAAAATGTTAGTGTAATCTTGAATAGATTATTCCTTACCTTGGCAAAGTTATTGCCATTATATATAAAGATCATCATATGGTCCAATGGGGTAATATTATTCCTTTACAGATTCTATGCAATCATTCTAGCTAGGTTTTACCTCAAAGCCAATAACATCTATACTTAACCTATTCTTGTACACTTTTCACCAATTTTTGATAGGCAATGATGATTTCAAAAGAAAAAAAAGTGATCTTCTTTTCATCAGTGAATTTATTTATAGAAAATACAAAGACAATTGATCTAACCAATGTTTAAAAAGATCAATTGTTTGGTGTTATTTCCCATTTGAATTCATTCAGAGTGAATAGGTGGATAGTCTAGTGAATGTTGTATTTTCCACCCAAGCTCTTTGTAGTCTGACCTCATCTTCAGGATCATACACTCTTAAGACAAACTGCTTTGATACCACTGATCCAAAACATAGAAGTCTTGGTTGAATAATATTTTAAGAACATATAAATAATAATGTTATCTCTGAGAAGAAATGTTTTATTGCTTAAAATTAAAGATACAACATATACCTATCCTTGAAAGAGATGTCCTTTTTAATTTTTGGGTTACATCTTTATTTATACCTATTTTGAAGGTAGAAGGAGGATGTAGAAGGTCATCAATATTGAGAGAGATGAAATGATTCAACTTCCATGAATTACAACAACATAGAATTCAAAAAATTACTATTTTTAGAAACCTACTATTTTTTATTGCACTACTAAAATTAAAATTTGGGGCACTTTCATTGTGGTTTTTAGGGCCAAAATCCATTAGGTAAATATATTTTTCATCTCATTGTGTTCTCCCCATTCTTATCTTTCTAACAGTTCAAATGAGGATTAAAATGAATCTATAGTTCAAAAGTTATGACTCTTGAAAGTTCTACCACCAATTGAGGTAGAATCATCATCTGAATTATCACTTGAAGTGTTTCTTAGATCATATTTTATTTTTATATGAATTTTTCACAATGAATTACAAATTTTTAATTTGAATAATATGTAATATTTAAGCTTAAAAGGTTTTGAACATGTTTAAGATCCAAAGATTCAAACTTTATGTATATTTCTCATAATGATCATAACTTTGAAATTTGAATGATATATAATTTCGAAGGTTAAGTAGTTTTGAGCATGTTTAAGATTCAAAGATTTGAACTTTATGCATATTTATCATAACACATCACAATTTTAAAATTTGAATGATATGTTATACTTTGAAATTTGAATGATATGTTATACTTTGAAATTTGAATGATATGTAATACCAAAGCTTAAGTGGTTTTGAATGTGTTTAAGATTCAAAGAATCGAACTGTATGCATGTTTCTAATGATACATTAGAAATTTAAAGTTCGAATGATATGTAATACTAAAGATCAATAGATTTTGAACATGTTTAAGATCCAACGATTTAAACTATATGCACATTGCTCATAATGCATCACAACTTTGTAATTTGAATTATATGTAATACCAAAGTTTAAGAGGTTTTAAACATGATTAAGATCCAAAGATTCGAGCTTTATGCATGTTTCTCATAGTTATCACAACTTTAAAATTTGAATGATATGTAATACTAAAGCTTAAATATTTTTGAGCATGTTTAAGATCTAAATATTTGAACTTTACATGCATTTCTCATGATGCATCCCAACTTTGGAATTTTTATGATATGTAATACCACAACATAAGTGGATTTGAATGTGTTTAAGATTCAAAATTTAAACTTTATGAATGTTTCTCATATTGAAAAGTAACTTTAAAATTTGAATGATATGTAATACCAAATATTAAGTGGCTTGGAGTATGTTTAAGATATAAAGATTTAAACTTTATACACATTTTATCTAATGGATTGCTACTCTTTAATTTGAATGATATGTAATATTGAAGCTTAAGTAGTTTTGATCATGTTTAAGATCCAAAGATTCGATATTTATGTGCATTTCTCATAATGAATCATAATTTTAAAATTTGAATGATATTTTATACTTTGAAATTTGAATAATATATAATACGAAAGCTTAATAATATTTAAATGTGTTTAAGATCTAAAAATTCAAACTTTATGCACATCTCTTAGAATGCATCACAACTTTCAAATTTGAATGATATGAAAAACCTAATCATAAGAGGTTTTAAACATGTTTAAGATCTAAAGATTTAAACTTTGTGCACATTTCTCATGATGCATCACAACTTTGAAATTTAAATGATATGTAATACCAAAGCTTAAGCAGTTTTGAAGCTATTTAAGATCCAAATATTCAAACTTTATATACATTTTTCATGATCTATTACAAATTTCAAATTTGAATAATATTTAATATCGAAGCTTAAGTAGTTTTAAATGTGTTTAAGATCCAAACATTTAAACGTTATGTACATCTCTCATGATGCATCACAACATTTAAATTTAAATTATATGTATTACTAAAATTTAAATGGTTTTAAACATGTTTAATATCCAAATATTAGAACTTTATGTACATTTCATATGATGTATCACAAATTTAAAATTTGAATGATATTTAATACTAAATCTTAATCCATTTTGAAAGTGTTTAAGATCCAAAGATTTTAAATATATGTGTATTTCTCATATTGTATCGTAACTTTGAAGTTTGAATAATATGTAATACCAAAGCATAAGCAGTCTTGAAGGTATTTAAGATCTAAAGATTCAAAACTTATAGGTGTTTCTCATGATGCATTACAACTTTGAAGTTTAAATGATATATAATATCTAAACTTAACTGGTTTTGAACGTATTTAAGATCTAAAGGTTTGAACTTTATGCATATTTATCATGATGCATTACAACTTTGAAATTTTGAATGATATGTAATACTAAACCTTAAGTTGTTTTTGAAGAGTATAAGATACAAAGATTAAAACTTTATACATATTTTTCATGATGCATCATAACTTTGAAATTTGAATTATATGTAATACAAAAGCTTAAGTGGTTTTAAAGGTGTTTAGTATCTGAAAATCCAAACTTTATTCCCATTTTTCATGATGCATCATAACTTTGAAGTTTGAATGATATGTAATAATAAAGATTAAGTAGTTCTAAACATGTTTAAGATCTAAAGATTCGATCTTTATGTGCATTTGTCTTGATGCAGAGAAAATTTGAATTTTAAATGATGTCATACAAAAGCTTAAGTGGTTTTGAGCTTGTTTGAGATCTAAAGATTTACATTTTATGAATATTTTTCATGATGCATTGCAACTTTGAAATTTGAATGATATAAAAAATCTTAAGAAGTTTTGAATGTATTTAAGATCCAAATATTCAAACTTTATGTGCATTTCTCATGATGCATCACAACTTTTAAGTTTGAATGATATGTAATACTAAAGTTTAAGAGGTTTCAAACATGTTTAACATATAAAGATCAAAACTTTATGCTCCAACACAACTTTGAAATTTGAATGATATGTAATACCGAATCTTAAGTGGTTTTGAACATGTTTGATATCCAAAGATTGGAACTTTATGCATTTTTCTTATGATGCATCACAATTTTGAAATTTGAATGATATGTAATATTGAAGTTTAAGTGTATTTAAATGTGTTTTAGATCCAAAGATTCTAATTTTATGCACATTTTTCATGATGCATGACCACTTTAAAATTTTAATGATATGTAATATCAAAGTTTAAGCAATTTTAATTGTGTTTCAGATCAAAAGATTCAAACTTTATGCATATTTCTAATGATGCATCACAAATTTCAAATTAGGATGATATGTAATATTGAAGTTTAAGTTACTTTGAACGTGTTTAAGATCTAAAGATTTCAACTTTATCCATTTTATCATAATGCATCTCAAATTTAAAATCTGAATGATATCATAACTTTAAAATTTGAATGATATCTAATACTAAAGCTTAAGTTATTTTGAATGCATTTAAGATCAAAAGATTAGAAATTTATGCATGTTTCACATGATGCATGATAAATTTAAAGTCTGAATGATATGTAATACAAAATCTTAATTGGTTTTGAACATGTTTAAGATCTAAAGATTCAAGATTTATGCATGTTTCTCATAATATATCACAACCTTGAAATCTAAATGTTTTAATAATGAAACTTAAGTGTTTTGAATGTGTTTAAGATCAAAATATTAAATTTTATGAATGTTTCATATGATGCATCAAAATATTTAAATTTGAATGATATATAATACCTAAGCTTAAGTAATTTTGAATGTATTTGAGATCTAAAGATTCGAATTTTATGTACATTTCTCCTAATGCATCACAAATTTTAAATTTAAATGATATCTAACACTAAAGCTTAAACAATTTTTAACTTTATATAAACTTTAAATATTCAAACTCAATGCACATTTTTGATAATGTGTGTTTAAGATTTGAATTGTTCTCATGATGCATGTTTAAGATATGAAATGGTGGTTATTAGCCCTCAAAAAGTCTTTCTAGGTTATGTTATGAGCAAAGCTTTAAGTTAAGGGTCTAATGGAATTAGAAATGGTTATAAGAGTGTTGTTAAAGTCATTAATAATTAAAGGAGGCTAAATAAGGTAATCAAAGTTAACTTCAAGGTCTTTTGGCATTAAATGCTAAGGTGACAAGCCTTCATAAAGTATATAAAGGCTTCTAGAAGACCAAGTGGGAGATGTGATGAATTTGAAGTGGGAGAGGTTAAGTGGAAAGAGGGGAAAACTCAAATTATCTAATAAATATTATATAAGAATGAAGGCTTTTTCCATGTAGAGGAAGATGACATCCCTCAAGTCATCATCTATTTTTCTTTCTTCTCTCTCCTAGTTTCTTCTATATATCTCTTCCATTTCAAACTTTTATGTGGTCTTGTTAGGATTCATGCCTTGGTAATATTGATTTTATTATCATGATTTAAAGTTTAAAATTATTTCAAGGTCTTAGTGATGTTTTCTCAAGAGAGAAAGATATGAGGTATCTTATCCAAATCAACTTGCCCAATATTTTTTGGGAATAATTTTATACGGTTAAATCATGTTTTTTATTTCCGAAACTTATTTGATAGTAGTCAAATATTAGGAGAACATAATGGTAAATTTGGTTACATAAAAATTCATAACATGAAAATATCATTGTCATTAAAACTACCCAGTGCATAGATTTATGTGTATTTACAGTTGCTAAATCAACTTTTGCAACACTTTTCAAATACCATTTCATATAATCAAATAAAGTCCAATCACCTTTAATTTTCATATTATGATATAAAAATGTGAGAAAATTATCCATTTTAAAAAAGTCACAAAAACTTAGTTTGCATGTGCAAAATGCATAGATTTAAAAATTGGCTTCTAAGCTAATTTTTACTTAGTCAATTGTGTAGGTTGTTTCCATTTTTTTGATGTGGTCAATGAGTATATTTCAAACTCATTTTTATAGTAAATGAGGTAAAATTTTATTCAAATGTACTATGGTGATATCTAAATTTTATTAGAGTTAAATAAACAATATAATGTGCACATATTATATATAATTTTTAAAATGCACAGCTATCAAAATCAGCTTTTGTGTTGATTTTTACTTAGTCATTTTTTACATCTCTTAGTTACTTAATCTACCTAGTAAGCACTTTTAAATCTCATTTATGCATAAAAAATAAATTATAAATTCTATAAAAGTTTTTATGATTGTACCTAGATGTCATGATAAGGTAATGCACTTGGTTCTGTAGCTATTAGAGTTTTTAGTAACAATTTATGATAGAGTGAAGTGACCCTTTTCAAAAGATTTATCACTTATCCAAATTTTCATTATACAACACTTAGAGGGAAGGTTGTATGGGATAATTTGATTATTTAAATAAATTAAAAAACTCTTTTGAGTGTATTTTCAATAATTTTCTATAAATATAATATATGATGGGTTTTGCTCATATCTTGCTCTATAATTTTTTTTTCATGTTATGAAGGTGTTGATGTGATTGTGTCTTGGTTTTTTAGCCATATAGTTGGATCTGAAAATATATTTTTGATACCATTGATTGCATTGGAATTATAATTTCTCCCTCTTTTTATTGATGCTAATTTAAAATTGAATAACTTTATATTTAAAATTATTTAATATTACATATGAAATGGTGGTTGTTAGCCCTCAAAAAGCTTTTCTAGGTTATGTTATGAGCAAAACTTTAAGTTATGAGTCTAATGAAGTTAGAAATAGTTTTAAGAGTTTTATCAAAGTAATTGATCATTAAAGGTGATTAAATAAGGTAATAAAATTTACTCTCAAGGTCTTCAGCTATTAAATGCTAAGGTGACAAGCCTTCAAAAAATATCTAGAGGCTTTTAGAAGACCAAGTGGGAGATGTGATGAATTTGAAGTGAGAGAGGTTAAGTGGAAAGAGGAGTAAACTCAAAGAATTTAATAAGTCTTATATAAGAATGAAGAATTTTTCCTTGTAGAGGAGAATGACATCACTCAAGTCATCAACTATTTTCTTTTCTTCTCTTTTCCTTCCAGTTTCTTCTATATATATCTTCCATTTCAAACTTTCATGTGGTCTTCTCAGGAGTCATGCCTTGGTAATATTGATTTTATTATCATATGAGATTAAAAGTGTTAAATTATTTCAAGGTCTCAGTGATGTTTTTTCAAGAGAGAAAGATGTGAGGTGTCTTATCCAAGTCATCTTGCCCAACATTTTTTAGAATAATTTTTTAGGGTTAAATCATGTTTTTTCTTTCCAAAACTTATTTGATAGTAGTCAAATGTTAGGAGAGTATAATAGTGAAGGTCATTTCATAGAAATTCATAACATGAAAATATCATTGTCATGAAATCTACCCAGTGCATAGATTTATTTGTATTTACAATTGCTAAATCAACTTATGCAACACTTTTCAAACACCATTTCACAAAACCAAATAAAGTCCAATCACCTTTAATTTTTATATGCTGGTATAAAAATGTGAGAAGATTATGTAGGTCAAAAAAGGTATAAAAAATTATTTTTTGTGTTTGAAATGCATAGGTTTAAAAATTAGATTCTAAGATCATTTTTACTTAGTCAATTATCTAGGTTGTTTCCAATTTTTTGATCTAGTCAATGCATATGTTTCAAACTTATTTTTGTAGTAAAGGAGGTCAAATTTTATTCAAATTTATTATGGTAATATCTAAATTTAATTAGAGTGCAACGGAAAATATAATGTGCATATATTATATATAATATATAAAATGCACAACTATCAAAATTAACTTTTATGTTGATTTTTATTTAGTCGTTTTATGTGTCTCTTAGTTGCTTAATCTACCTAGTAAGCACTTTTGAATCCCATTTATGCATCAAAAAATGAATTCTAAATTATGTAAAAGTTTTTATGATTTTACCTAGATGTCATGATAAGGTAATGCACTTGGTTCCGTAGTTATTAGATTTTTTAGTGAAAATTGATGATGGTGTGAAGTGACCCTTTTCAAAGGATTTGTCACTCAGCCAACTTTTCACTATAAAACACTTAGAGGGAAGGTTGTAGGGGCTAATTTGATTATTTAACAAAATAAAAAATACTCTTTTAAGTGTATTTTAAATATCTTTTTAAAAATATAAGATATGATGGGTTTTGATCAAATCTTGGTCTATAATTTTATATTTTTTCATGTTCTGAATGTGTTGATGTGATGTTTTTTCAAGAGAGAAAGATATGAGGTGTCTTATCCAAGTCATCTTACCCAATATTTTTTAGGAATAATTTTTTAAGGTTAAATCATGTTTTTTTCTTTCCAAAACTTATTTGATAGTAGTCAAATGTCAGGAGAGTATAATAGTGAAGGTGGTTGCATAGAAATTCATATCTTGATAATATCATTGTTATGAAAATTGTCTAGTGCGTAGATTTATGTGTATTTACAATTGCTAAATCAGTTTATACAACACTTTTCAAATAACATTTCACAGAACCAAATAAATTCCAATCACTTTTAATTTTCATATGATGGTATGAAATGTGAGAAGATTATGCAGGTCAGAAAATACACAAAAAATTAGTTTGCATATGTAAAATACATAGGTTTAAAAATTGGCTTCTAAACTAAATTTTACTCAGTTAATTGTTTGGGTTGTCTCTAATTTTTTGATATGATCAATGAGTATGGTTCAAACTCATTTTTGTAGTAAAGGAGGTCAAATTTTATTCATATTTATTCTGGTGATAGCCAAATTTTATTAATGTGCAATGGAAAAAATAGTTTGCATATATTATATATAATGTGTAAAATGCACAGCTATCAAAATCAGCTTTTGTGTTGATTTTTATTTAGTCATTTTCTACATCTCTTAGTTGCTTAATCTACCTAGTAAGCACTTTTGAATCCCATTTATGCATCAAAAATAAAGTCTAAATTCTATAAAAGTTTGTATGATTGTACCTAGATGGAATCATAAGGTAATGCATTTGGTTCCATAGCTATTAGAGTTTTTAATGAAAATTTATGATGGTCACAGTGACCCTTTTTGAAATATTTATGACTCAACTAGCTTTTCACTATAAAACACTTAGAGGGAAGGTTGTAGGGGATAATTTGATTATTTAATAAAATGAAAAATAATTTTTTGAGTGTATTTTTAATAGTTTTATACACATATAAGATATGATGAGTTTTCCTCATATCTTGCTCTGCAATTTTTTATTTTTTTCATGTTATGCAGGTGTTGATGTGATTGTGTCCTAGTTTTTAAACCATATATCTCTAAAAATCTATTTGTGATACCATTGGTTGCATTGAGATGTTGATTACTACCTTTTTTAACAATGTTAATTTTAAATTAAATAAGTTTTTATTTAAAATTAGTCAATGTTACATATGAAATGGTGGTTATTGGCCCACAAAACGCCTTTCTCTAGATTATGTTATGAGGAAAGCTTTAAGTTATGGGTCTAATGGAGTTATAAATAGTTGTAAGATGTTGTTAAAGGAATTAATCATTAAATGAGGTAAAATAAGGTAATCAAAGTCACCCTCAAGGTTTTCAAGTATTAAATGATAAGGAGACAAGCCTTCACAAAGTATTGAGAAGCTTCTAGAAGACCAGGAGGGAGATGTGATGATTTTGAAATTGGAGAGGTTAAGTTGAAAGAGGATGTAACTCAAAGCAATTAATAAGTCTTATAGAAGAATGAAGACTTTTTCTATGTAGAGGAGGATGACATCACTCAAGTCATCATCCATTTTTCTATATATGTTCCATTTCAAACGTTCATGTGGTCTTGTCGAGAGTCATGATTTGGTAATATTGATTTGATTATCATGGTTTCAAGTGTAAAATTATTTCAAGATCTTAGTGAAGTTTTCTTAAGAAGGTAGTCAACTATTAAGAAATTATAATGGTGAAGGTGGTTACAAAAATTATTCATCACATGAAAATATCATACTCATGAAAACTACCAAGTGTGCATATTTTTATATATTTCCAATCTGTGTCGTACTTTTCAAATACCATTTCATAGAAACAAATAAATTTCAATCACCTTTGATTTCTATATGATGGTAGCCAAATGTGAGAAGAATGTGTAGGTCAAAAAAATCATAAAAACTTAACTCCCACATGAATAATTTTGTAGGGATAAATCATGTTCTTTTCTCTATAAAATTTTAAATTTGAATGATATGTAATACTAAAGCTTAAGCAATTTTGAATATTATTAAGATTCAAAGATTAAAAATTTATTCATGTTTTTCATGATGCATCACAACTTTAAAAATTGAATGATATGTAATACTGAATCTCAAGCAATTTTAAACAAGTTTAAGATCCAAAAATTCAAACTTTATGCATGTTTCTCATGATGCATCACAACTTTGAAATTTGAATGACATATCATACCAAAGCTTGAGTGGTTTTGAATGTGTTTAAGATATAAATATTAAAATATTATGCATGTTTCTCATAATGCATCGTAACTTTTAAAATTTGAATGATATGTCATACCTAAGTTTAAGTAATTTTAAATGTGTTTAAGATCCAAAGATTTTAAATTTATTAGCATTTCTCATGATGCATCACAAATTTAAAATTTGAATGATATGTAAAATTGAATCTTAAGAGGTTTTGTACATTTTAGAGATATAAAGATTCAAACTTTATATACATTTCTCATGATGTGTCACATCTTTGAAATTTGAATGATATATAATACAAAAGCTTAATTGGTTTTGAATGTGTTTAATATCCAAGAATTTGAATTTTATGACCATTTCTCATGATGCATCATAACTTTGAAATTTAAAAGATGTAATATTGAAGTTTAAGTAGTTTTTAACATGTTTGAGATCCAAATATTTGAACTTTATGAGCATTTTTCATGATGTATCACAACTTTGAAATTTGAATAATATGTAATATTGAAGCTTAAGTAGTTTTCAATGTGTTTAAGATCCAAAGATTCAAACTTTATGTGAATCTCTCATGATGCATTGCAATTTTGAAATTTAAATAATATGTAATATCAAAACTTAAATGGTTTTGAATGTGTTTAATATCTAAAGATTCAAAATTTATGAATGTTTCTCATGATGCATCACAAATTTGAAGTTTGAATGATATATAATACTGAAGCTTAAGTGGTTTTAAATATTATTAATATTTGAAGATTTAAACTTTATACATATTTCTCATAATGCATTATAACTTTGAAATTTGAGTGATATGTAATACCAAAGCTTAAGAGCTTTTGAACATATTTAAGATCCAAAGATTTGGACTTTATGCATGTTTCTCATAATGCCCACAACTTTGAAATTTGAATGATATGTAATATCGAAGCTTAAATAGTTTTAAGTATGTTTAAGATCTAAAGATTCAAAATTTATACATATTTCTCATGATTCATCACAACTTTGAAATTTGAATAATATGTAATATCAAAACTTAAGTAGATTTGAATGTGTAAGATATAAAGATTCAAATTTTATGCATATTTCTCATAATAAATTAGAACTTTGAAATTTGAATGATATGTAATAACATAGCTTAAGTAGTGTTGAGTATATTTAAGATCCAAATATTTAAACTTTATGTGAGTTTTATATGATGTATTTCTACTTTTAAATTTAAATGATATGTAATATCAAAGTTTAAGATCAAATTATTTTGATCCAAAACTTGGAAGTCTTTATTGAAGAATATTTCAAAAACATACAAATAATAATGTTATCTCTAAGAAGAGATATTTTATTGATCAAAATTGTAGATACAACAGATGCCTATCTCTAGGAAGAGATGTCTCTTTTCCTTTTATTTTAGGCTACATCTTTATTTATACCTATTTTGAAGGTAGGAGGATGTGCAAGGTCACCAATATTGATGGAGATGAAATGATTCAACTTCTATGAATTATAATAATACAAAATTTGAGAAATTACTATTTTTAGAAACGTAGTATTTTTAGATTGCATTACTAAAATTAAAATTTGGGAACCTTTCATTGGTTTTTTAGAGGTCAAAACCCATCAAGAAAATTTTGGTTCCATCTCACAACATTCTTATCATTCTTATCTTTCCAATAGTTCAAACGGGGAGTAAAATAAAGTTATGGTTCAAAAGTTAGGAATCCCAAAAATTATACCAGTAATTGGGCTAGAACCATAACCCAAATTGTTCTCTAAAATTTTGCCTTGATCATTCCTCCCTCCTTGAGACCTCTTTATTTCATCAAGATTCATCATCAAATATGGAAGTTGTGTTTTGATTCGATATCCTATGAGCCACTCACCTTGGTGGCTAATCTTGCCCCTCTTGACCACTAGATAAAGTAGAGTAGAGTACCTTCTTGTTACTTTCCTAGAGGTATCTACAATATGATCATCCTCCACTAAATAAAAATTCTATAGATCAATCTCATCATTGTCTACTTAATCTATGATGACTGAAGTGTTCAATAGAGATGGATGATATGGAATGGTTACATAATTTAGTGTCATGGGTTAAAGCATGACATATACTTGGAATAGATTGTGCTTTATGGAGCTGTGTAAGGCTTGATTATTTACCATTTTTGTTTGACCATCATTTTTTGGATAGAAGTCCATGAACTTTCTCAACTTGGTATCTATTTGTTTATATTGTTGTGTTGATTATGTAGTCAAGGTTGCAACATCAGCACTTTTAGATTTTTGTGGCTTGACTACCATGAGAATGAATTTATTGACACTAATAAAGGAGACATATGTGGAAGGTGGTACCCTTGGTACCCTACAACACTTTATTCTAAGAGTGAAGGTGATACTTTAGGTTACTGATTCATAGCTTCCATGTTGATCATACATAAATAATTGACCAAGGAGTATATTATAAACATCTAGATTGACCACATCACACAAGACCTCATCTTAGAAAGGTTTTATTGCATATGAAAGAAGACACTGGTGGGTAGCATGAAGGTTACTCCATAGTCTTAACCATCTAATACTATATGGCTTTGGGTGAGGATTCATAGATAAATTTAGAATTTTCACAACATTAACAAAGATTAAATTCTTTTGACTCTCACTATCAAGAATGAAATGTAGAGGCTTACCTTTCACCTATAACTTAGATTGAAACAATATTTCCTTATTATCTATCTTTTTTTTGGGTCTGTGATGAAGCAATGATGGCATTGGGCTCAGGATCTACAATATCTTTTTTGTCATCTTCGATTGTAGGGTGTGTATGAGGCAAAAAAATAAATGTTGAGGATTGTGACTTAGAAAGTAGGGACTTGATGGCTCAATATTCTTCTTTGGAGTGAGTTCCACTTATATGGTAATCAAACCATTTCCTAATCTTTCCTTTTTGGTGGTGCTTATCTTGGAAATCCCTTTTGCATTTTTAAGGCTGACTCTTCGTATTATTTTTTTCATTCTTATATTTAATCTTCATCGTGAACTTGTATGCTTCATCGAGAGTTTTCTCACTTTCTTGAATACCCAATTTCATAAATAGAGAATGAAAAATGTCAATGTAATCTTGAATAGACTATTCCTTACCTTAGCAAAGTTATTACCATTGTATATACAGATCATCATATGCCCCAATAGGGTAATATTCTTTCTTTACAGCTTGTATGAAATCATTCCAAGTAGGTTCTACCTCAAAGCCAATATCATCTATACTAAACCTCTTCTTGTACACTTTCCACTAATTTTTTATAGGCAATGATTCTTTCAAAAGAGAAAAAGTGATCTTATTTTCATTAGTTAAATTATTTATAGAAAAATAGAAAGATAATTGATCTAACCAATTTTTTACTACATCAGCATTGATTTTGTTTTTAAATATACGGATATCAAATTTCACCTAAACTTTAAAGGGTGTTAGGGCATTGAAAGGATGTGAGAGTGCAAATGAGGAGTTAGAATTTTCTATCAAGATTTGTTCAATAATTTAGGAAAATTATTATAGCATCTACATTTGGTGCTACTAGAGGGATTCATTCACCATTTATTTTAAAGGATCAGATGTTTTAGTGTTGTTTGCCATTTAAACTCATTTAGAGTGAATAGGTGGATAGTCTCCTGAATCTTATATTTTCCATCCAAACTCTTTGTAGTCTGACCTCATCCTCAAGATCATACACTCTTAAGACAAACTAATATGATACCACTAATTAAAAATATAGAAGTCTTCATTGAATAATATTTCAAGAACATACAAGTAATAATGTTATCTTTGAGAAGAAATGTTTTATTGCTCAAAATTATAGATACAACATATGCCTATCTCTGAAAGAGATGTCTTTTTTACTTTTTAGGTTACATCTTTATTTATACCTATCTTAAAGGTAGAAGGAGGATGTGGAAGGTCACCAATCTTGAGGGAGATGAAATGATTCAACTTCCATGAATTACAACAACATAAAATTCAAAAAATTACTATTTTTAGAAGACTACTATTTTTAAATTGCACTACTAAAATTGAAATTTGGGGCACTTCCATTGGGTTTTTGGGTGTCAAAATCCATTAAGTAAATATTTTTTTCATCTCATTGTGTTTTCTCCATTCTTATCTTTCTAACAATTCAAACGAGGAGTAAAATGAAGCTATGGTTCAAAATTTATTTTTCTTGAAAGTTCTGCCACCAATTGGGGTAGAACCTTTGTTCGAACTATCACTTGAAGTGTTGCCTAGATCATATTTGATTTTTATATGAATTTTTCACAATGAATTACAAATTTAAAATTTGAATAATATGTAATTTTTAAGATTAAAAGGTTTTGAACTTGTTTAAGATCCAAAGATTCAAACTTTGTGTATTTCTCATAATGATCATAAATTTGAAATTTGAAAGATATATAAATTTGAACCTTAAGTAGTTTTGAGCATGTTTAAGATTAATAGATTTGAACTTTATGCATATTTATCATATTACATCACAATTTTAAAATTTTAGTGATATGTTATACTTTTAAATTTGAATGATATGTAATATCAAAGTTTAAGTGGTTTTGAACATGTTTAATATTCAATGAATCAAATTGTATACATATTTTTAATAATGCATCACAACTTTGAAGTTTGAATGATATGTAATTATGAAAATTAATATATTTTAAATATGTCTAGGATCCAAAGATTTAAACTATATGCATATTTTCCATAATGCATCACAACTTTGAAATTTGAATTATATGTAATACCAAAGTTTAAGAGGTTTTAAACATGATTAAGATCCAAAGATTCAATCTTTATGAATGTTTCTCATAGTTCTCACAAATTTTAAATTTGAATATGTAATACTAAAGCTTAAATAGTTTTGAGCATGTTTAAGATCCAAATATTTGAACTTGTTTTGAGCATGTTTAAGATCCAAATATTTGAACTTTACATGCATTTCTCATGATGCATCTCAACTTTGAAATTTTTATGATATGTAATACCATAACTTAAGTTGATTTGAATGTGTTTAAGATCTAAAATTTGAACTTTATGAGTGTTTTTCATATTGCATCGCAACTTTAAAATTTGAATGAAGTGTAATACTAAATATTAAGTGGTTTTGAGTATGTTTAAGATCCAAAGATTTAAACTTTATATGCATTTCATCTGATGGATTGCTACTCTTAATTTTGAATGATATATAATACTGAAGCTTAAGTAATTTTGAACATGTTTAAGATCCAAAGACTTGATCTTTATGTGTATTTCTCATAATGAATCACAATTTTAAAATTTAAATGATATGTTATACTTTGAAATTTGAATAATATATAATACCAAAGCTTAATCTGATTTAAATGTGTTTAAGTTCCAAAGATTCAAACTTTATGCATGTCTCTTAGAATGCATCACAACTTTGAAATTTAAATGATATGAAACACCTAAGCATAAGAGGTTTTAAACATGTTTAAGATCTAAAGATTTAAATTTTGTGCACATTTCTAATGATATATCACAACTTTGAAATTTAAATGATATGTAATACCAAAGCTCAAGCGGTTTTGAAGTTGTTTAAGATCTAAAGATTCAAACTTTATACACATTTTTCATGACGTATTACAACTTTTAAATTTGAATGATATTTAATATCAAAGCTTAAGTAATTTTAAATGTGTTTAACATCCAAATATTAAAACTTTATGCACATCTCTCAGGATGTATCACAACTTTGAAATTTAAATTATATGTATTACTAAAATTTAAATGTCTTTAAACATGTTTAATATCCAAATATTAGAAATTTATGTACATTTCATATTATGCATCATAAATTTAAGATTTGAATGATATGTAATATTGAAACTTAAGCCATTGTGAAAGTGTTTAAGATCCAAATATTGAAACTTTATGTGCATTTCTCATGTTGTATCATAACTTTGGAATTTGAATAATATGTAATACCAAAGCATAAGCAGTCTTGAAGGTATTTACAATCTAAAGATTCAAAATTTATAGATGTTTCTCATAATGAATTACAACTTTGAAGTTTAAATGATATATAATATCTAAGTTTAAATGGTTTTGAATGTGTTTAAGATCTAAAGATTCAAATTTTATGCATATTTCTCATGATGCATTACAACTTTGAAATTTTGAATGATATGTAATACCAAATCTTAAGTGGTTTTTAACATGTATAAGTTCCAAAGATTTGAACTTTATACATATTTTTCATGATGCATCATAGCATTGAAATTTGAATTATATGTAATATAGAATCTTAAGTGGTTTTAAAGGTGTCTAATATCTAAAAATTTAAACTTTATTCCCATTTTTTATGATGCATCATAACTTTGAATTTTGAATGATATATAATAATAAAGATTAATTAGTTCTAAAATGTATTTAAGATTTAAAGATTAGATTTTTATGTGAATTTGTCTTCATGCATATAAAATTTGAATTTTTTATGATGTCATACAAAGTCTTAAGTGGTTTTGAGCATGTTTGAGATCTAAAGATTTGAATTTTATGAGTGTTTCTCATGATGCATCACAACTTTGAAATTTGAATGATATGTAATATCAAATCTTAAGAAGTTTTGAATGTATTTAAGATCCAAATATTCAAAATTTATGTGGATTTTTCATGATGCATCACAACTTTTAAGTTTGAATGATAAGTAATACTAATGTTTAAGAGGGTTCAAACATGTTTAATATCTAAAGATCAAAAATTTATGCTACAACACAACTTTGAACTTTGAATAATATGTAATACTGAATCTTAAGTGGTTTTGAACATGTTTGATATCCAAAGATTTAAACTTTATGCATTTTTCTTATGATGCATCACAACTTTGAAATTTGAATGATATGTAATACCAAAGCTTAAGTGGGTTTGAATGTGTTTTAGATACAAAGATTCTAACTTTATGCACATTTTTTATGATGCATGATAATTTTAAAATTTTAATGATATGTAATACCAAAGTTTAAGTGGTTTTGAACATGTTTCAGATCAAAAGATTTAAACTTTATGCATATTTATAATGATGCATCTCAAATTTAAAATTAGGATGATATGTAATATTTAATTTTAAGTGGTTTTAAACATGTTTAAGATCCAAAGATGCCAAGTTTATCTATTTTATCATAATGCATCTCAAATTTAAAATTTGAATGATATCATAACTTTAAAATTTGAATGATATGTAATACTAAAGCTTAAGTTATTTTGAACATGTTTAAGATCCAAAGATTAGAACTTTATGCATGTTTCACATGATGCATCATAACTTTGATGTCTAAATGATATGTAATACAAAATTTTAAGTGGTTTTGAACATGTTTAAGATCTAAAGATTCAAGATTTATGCACATTTCTCATAATGTATCACAAACTTGAAATATAAATGTTTTAATAATGAATCTTAATTGGTTTTGAATATGTTTAAGATGAAATATTCACTTTCATGCATGTTTCATATGATGCATCACAAATTTGAAATTTGAATGATATGTTATACCAAAGCTTAAGTAGTTTTGAATGTGTTTAAGATCTAAAGATTCAAATTTTATGTACATTTCTCCTAATGCATCATAACTTTGAAATTTAAATGATATGTAACATTAAAGCTTAAGCAATTTTGAACATTGGATAAACATTAAAGATTTGAAATTAGTGCACATTTTTGATAATGTGTGTTTAAGATTTGAATTGTTTTCGTGATGCATGTTTAATATTTGAATTTTATGTGTATTTATCATGATGAATCACAACTTTGAAATTTGAATGATATGTAATACCAAAGCTTAATTGATTTCGAATGTGTTTAAAATCCAAAGTTTAAATTATATATGGATTTATCATGATACATCATAAATTTGAAATTGGAATGATATGTAATACTAAAATTTAAGTGATTTTGAACATGTTTGAGATCCAATTATTCAAACTTTATGTGCATTTCTTATGATGCATCATAACTATAAAATTTGAATGATGTAATACCAAATATTAAGAGGTTTTGAAAATGTTTGAGTTCCAAAGATTTAAACTTTATGCACATTTCTTACAATGCATGGTGATGTTCCCAAAAATATGTCACTCATTTTTGGGACAACATATGAACTATTTTGGTCTTGCAGGCCAAAATTGTCTCTTCCCTTCTCTAAAATTTTTTCTAAGCATTCAAATTCCTCAATTTTCAAGCTTTTTTAGTTAAGAGATTAGCAGGTTCAATAGGTTCAATGGCTTCAATAGGAAAATTCTCCCAAAGGAGCAAGTTTCTAGCACTTAGGCAATTTTAGGTTTGGTTCAACACCTTGGTTTAATAAAAAATGTTCATTGGCAAGCTTTAAAGAAGATTGAACCATTGAATAGTTGAACCTTGAACCATTTTAGTTCAAAGGTTAAATGGGTTTAAGGTTCAACGATGTTGGCAAGCTTAAAGAGTTAAGCGCTTCAGCAAGAGTTCAGCAAGTTCAACCACTTCAAGGTTCAACGACTTCAAAACACTTAACAAAAAGAAGAAGGCTTGAACCATTGAATCATTGAACCTTGAACCACTTTGGTTCAATGGTTCAATGAGTTCAATGAGCAGTTGGTTCAATGTGTTTGGTTCGAGTGATCAAAAGACTCAGCAAAAAATAAAGGAATGAACTATTGAACCGTTGAACCTTAAACCAAAATGGTTCAATGGGTTCAACAGGTTCAACTAGTTTAATGGGTTCAAAGAGATCAAAAGACTTAGACAAAAATATGGCTTCAAACGTAAGATTGAACTATTTAACCATTGAACCAAAGTTGGTTCAGTCGACTGGTTTAAAGGATTACCCCAAAGTCGAAGGAATAAGTGCCCTTGTGAAGGGTAGCAAACCAAAGCCAAGTGCCCTTGTGGAGGGTAGTGAACCAAAGCTAAGTGCCCTTGTGGAGGGTAGTGAGTAGAAGTAGACTAAGAGATTTTCTTCAAAAAAATGAACAAGGTAGGAAAAGATGGAATTCCTTCAGATTTGTTCAAGGCAAAAGATGAGGCAAATTCTTTCAGACAAATTGTCTGAAGGAATTCACCTGAAAGGAAAAGGAAAAGATCGAATCTTGAAAAAAAGTAGATAAAGCAAAGGAAGATTTCCTTCAGACAAATTGTCCAAAGAAATTCCTTCAAAAAATTTATCTGAAGGAAATGAAGGATAAAGACCCGCTGCAGGAATTAAAGCCCGAAGGACCCTGAAGGGTAGGTACCCTTGCAGGAGGCTCTTAACGACCAAAAAATGGACCTTCTCAAGGCTCAAAGGGACACCTTCCCTTTGGGAAGTGCCAAAGGAATTAATCCCCATAACTAATTTCTATGGACTCTGCAAGATGATTTCTAAGGGCTCGATTTCTACAAACTCCACAGGCTAGTTTCTATGGACTCTACAAACTAATTTATAGGGACTATGTAGGCTAGGTTCTATGGACTAGTTTCTATGAACTTGATTTTACAGACTCTACAGGCTCATTTTTATGGAATCCATAGGTTAGTTTCTATGGACTCATTTCGACAAACTCTGTAGCTAATTTTTATGAACTCTATAGACATATTTCTACTGACTCTTTCAAAGCTTGAGAGACTTAGAGAAAACAAAGGCTTCTGAGGAAGAAGATGAATCATTGAACCTTGAACCAAAATGGTTCACAGGTTCAATGGGTTCAACAGTTTAAGGAAAGCTCTAAGTAAGGATAAGAAGTGGAAGTTTCCAGAGATTAGTTTAAAGGGAAGGTTTAGGCGAATGAATAAAATAAGTGACGAAACCAAGGAATCACGGAGACCACCCAAATAGTTGAAACAATGAACTTTTGACATTCCCGTGGACATCAAATTTAAGCTAATGAAATATCCATTAATTTTCAAATGTGGCATAAAAATTAAAAACAAATTCAGTGACCAGCTGAAGAAGGAGCCAAAAGAGCCAGCAAAAAGGGAAAAGATAGCCCAAGGGCTCAAACTACAATAAGAAAGAGGGAAAGACCAAAAATATCTGTGTTGGAGTTATTCCAAAAGGTGGAATAGTCCACCAAGTAGATATTTGAACTTGCAAGCATTAAAAATGTGGCCTATTTTTCTTCCTTAGAGTAAAGGCGAGGTGGACAACTGTGTAGACATCAGGTGATAGACTAGATGACTTAGGCCCAAGAGAAGACATTTGAGATGAATCGACATGCCATAGTTAAGGTGGCTACCCTATTCCAGCATGGGCTCTTTGACAAAATTAAAAATGCATTCAAGGCATTGAATGCAGTATGGGCCATTCCATAGAACAACACCAAGCCTATTTTGGGTGATATATATTATATTCTCTTACTTTATGAAGGAGAGAATTTTCCATTATAGAAGTGAAACTCTACCAAAATTGAGAGGCAATTACTGAGACTTTGAGCTCAAATTATTCATCATATTCTTTTGTTTGAATGAGAAAGCAAGTTACTTTCAAACTTTGTGTTGTTATAGCTTGTGTCATTTTAGGAGATTATTCTTATGTCTGTTTCCAAAATGTGTTCTTGTCCATTTTAAAGAAATAAGCATAACTAGTGGAAGTAATCAGGAAGGTGTCCTGAAGCCAACTATGGAGAGACTTTGTGCCCCCCACAATTGTCTTTAGTGTGTTTGTCTATTTTTTATTTCTATGTAAAGGACTTTGGGATGACTTTGTGCCCTCATTGTCCTTCGTATTTCACTCTTAGGTAGTTGAGGTGGAGACTTTGTGTTACATCTCAGTCTATTGGTTACTACACCCTTTGTTACCAGTTACATGTCACTACCTAAAAGAACTCTTGTTGTTTCCTGCAAGATCACTTTTGACTAAGATTTTCTCTTTTGTTTGTGAACATCATCTCTAAAAAAAGAGAGATGGATGGTGTTATCCTACCCCTGAGTGTTATTTTCTGCATATATATATATATATATATATATATATATATAGCTCCTCATATTTATAAAGAACCTCCCCTTGATGATAGGAGAGATTTGTCCCCTTTTGATGTGGTAAACCTACACATCTGGCTGACCAATCTCCCTTTTTGTGGTTGATAAGACCTATTTTGCTCATCAGTTAGCTAATTGACAAAATATTCACCCAACAATTTTTTGGCAACTCCACTGGGGATTGACAAGCAGTTCCAATCCTTGTCTAGTCTATTCAAATTGAAACATTTCATGCTACTAGAGAATGACGTGAAGTAGAAAAGAACACTACCAGCTTCATGCCAACAATTTTTTGGTGACTCCATTGGGGATGATGTGCAGTTCCTACCCTTATCCATTATATACTATGGTGACTCTAGTTTGTGTCTTACCCATTATCATTATAGCCTTACCACTTTCCTCCAACTCCATGCAAACAATTTTTTGGTGACTCCATTGGGGAATGACATGTAGTCTAAAGCCTTAAGTTTCAAATTGAAGTAGTTCCTATCCTTATCCATTTTTATTTTGCAATTTGGCAACTCCACATTATACCAAAAACTAGAGAGCCCAAGGTGTTGTTGACCCTATTTTTGAGTTGGTACAACAGGGCAATTTTGATTTGTTTCCTCCCCAACTTCAATTTTAATGATCTAGGAGTGTTCTTCCTACCCGTACCAAGTCACCAGCACAAGGCAAAGCTTATTTTTTTGTTGTTACCAGAGCTTTACCTATACATACTCCACCCATATTTTTTATCCCCCTTTTTCATAATCAAATCATGGTAGCTCAAGGCCCCTGGAGTAACTCTTTTGGTCCACTCAATCTTACTCCACCTCCTCATAAGTTACCATGCAGTTCAAGGAATAATTTCCCTAAGTTCTTTGGTGATGGAAAAGTCCATCCTGATGAACATATTGTTGCCTTCAGCATAGCTTATGGTGTGATAGGCATGGAATATGAGGACATAGTAGTTAGGATGTTTGTGGAAACACTGCAAGGTGCTTTTGTAGACTGGTTCTACCATCTATAAGCTTGATCAATGACTTACTATGACACTCTCAAAGCTAAATTTGAATCCAAGTTTAAGCCTATAGAAGATGTGCATGCCTTTCTGGCCCACCTCACACAGATGAATAAAGAACCTCATAAACCTATGAGGGATTTCATTGCCAAGTTTGACAAGCTGAGGAACTAGATTCCTACAATTACTCAGCCAACACTTGAGAACCTTAAATGCTTCTTCATCAACTCACAGCTGCCTGAAGTGAGTTTTTTACTGAGACGGGCTAGCCACATAAACCTTGCTACAGCTCAGGATTTGGATACTGAGGTAGAAGATGACCTTATCTTGGTAGAAAAGATAAGGAGAGATCTTAACAAAAGGTAAATCCTCTTCATCTTCTAAATACTCACCTATAACCACCACTAATCTAATGGTGCAGAAGCTGGAAAATGAACTGCTAGCTCTTAAAAAGCAAATGGCTCAAGGGATGTCATATGCTCCTTCAATAGAGATTCTCCAATGAGGACATTCCCCAATCATTCATACCAAGGCCATGCTACCAAAAATCAAGGGTAGTTAAATCATCTTCCTCCCCCACAGGGAAACTTTGCCATTAAAGCACCCCCAACCAATTCAGTAGTTAGATATCTTGAAGTAGAATCAGATTTCTTCTTCCAACTTGAATTGAACCCAAAAGATGACACTAATCTCTTCGCAAAAGGATAAGAAAAATTAGGTGGTGACTCTAACATTAGTTTCTTGAATTATCAAGATGAACCCAGAAGTGAAGGTAGGGTAGTTGAGGGAACTTACATTATGTTCACCTGGTCCAAGAACTAGTTAGCCCAACAAGTTGATAAGGAAAGAATAGAAGAGTGAGCTCAACCTTCAATTTCAATTGCTAAGTGTGGAACCACTCTTCCCTTTTATCCAAAGGACTCGATGACTGTTAAAAAAGTGAGTGCCTCAAATACGCTTTTGTCTCTAACTTCAAATTCATAGACTAGTCCTCCCCCTTCCAAAAATAAAAAGGATGAACTCCCATCCTCTATTCCTTGTCCATTTTAGACATTTGACATAATTGACCATATAAATAAAACTAAGATTCAAATGTCTAAATTTGAATTCCTGTAATCCAACCCTGAGCAGTTGGATAAGTTAGTGGAATGTGTGAGAAATAAAAATGTCCCTGCAGGACCAGTTGTTCTAAAGGTGACTCCCATGTCCACCTAGAATAACCTTGTCATTACTACTCCTACTGCTCCCAGAAGAACCAAACCATTTTATTCCTCCTTGTTGATAAATGGACACCAATTGAATAATTCCATCATAGACTCAAGTGCATCTAAAAATGTCATGCCTGCCAAAGTGGCTTAATCCCTTGATCTCACACTCACCAAGACATTTGGGAGATGTTTCTCCATGGAGAACAAATAATTGCCACTACTAGGACAAATCAAGGATGCCCAATTTGCATTTGTAGCATTCCTAGAAAAGAGAATCAAGATGATTGTCCTAGTGGCTGACGTCCCAGCTTCATACGACATCCTTCTTGGGTGAAATTTTTATAAGGATATTGGTGGTGAGCTAAGCATGGACCTGTCTGAAGTAAGGATCCTAGTCAAAGGTGTTATGCAGAGATTTCTCCCTAAGAAGGAAGCAAAATATGTGGTCATTAAAGCATCAGTGCTTGAAGCTCAAATTTTGTTTGAGTCTTTAGGTGTGGGTGATTACTTCTTGACTACAGAGGATGTTCCTATCTTACCTGATGAAACCTATGAAAATGATAGTCTAAAAATTGGTTTGGATGGACCAGTAAATGATAGGATAGAGTGAAATGCAAGCGCAGAAAAATCCTCCCCTCCACACAAAGAGATAACTGAGAAAGGATCAGTTTTAAATGAAGTATGGATACTAGAATTTGATGGCAGTTGTTCCTTTACCAGTTCAGGAGCCAGGATTGTTCTAATATCTCCCCAAGGAGATATTTTTCCTTCTTCATACAAATTATAGTTCAACAATACTAACAATACTACTGAATATGAATCATTGCTGTTTAGATTGAAGGCCACTGAAGACAAGGGAATCAAGCTCCTTCATGCCAAAGGAGATGCTGAGCTAGTGGTTTTTTAGGTGAGAAACTTGTACCAAACTAAAAATGAGAGATTGTGTGATTACCGCAATCTAATTTGGGAACAAATTAAAAGCTTTGATGCTTTTAGTATCTCTATAGTTTCCAAGAAATTCAATGATTGAGCTGACGCACTAGCTATTTCAGTAACTCTCTTGGTTTCTCACCCTAATTTTAAAGGAGATAGGTACACTATTAAACTAGTCTTTCAACCAAGTGTACCTGATAATGCCAATAATTGGTAAGTGTTTAATGGTGGTAACTAAATCATTGCCTTCTTGAAACAAAAAACAACTTTGAACAACTACATTTTGAAGGAAGTGAACCTCAAAAACTTGAACCATCCTCTAAATCAAGTTTAGATACAAGTGTTGAATTCCTGCAACTAAAAGGGAATAAATTTCCAAAGGCCTAGTTTCCCTTGAGAAGATGTTTGACAAGCATGACAAATTTATCAAATAGCAGCAAACAGATTCAAACTCCTCCTAAGAGTTTGATTAAGTAAATCTAGGTACCAAGGAAAAGCCCAAGTTGGTAAACATTGGGAAGTGTTCTACTCAAGAAGAGAAGTCCAAGTTCACTGATCTACTCATCCAGTACATGGACATCCTAGCATACTCCTATGATGATCTAAAGTCACATAGGCCTAAAGAAATCTGCCATGAAATCTCTCTCAAAAGTGATTCAGTGCCTTACACGCAAAAATCTAGGTAGTACAATATGAAAATATCAAATACTATTCTGTCTGAGATATAGAAAATGTTGAATGCTAGGATAATTTTTCCAATCCATCATTTCACATGGATTACCAACATAGTACCTGTGAGGAAGAAGAATGGAAAAATTTGCCTTTGTGTGGATTTTAGGAACTTAAATCAGTCATCTTTAAAGGATAACTATCCTCTACCCATAATGGATCAAGTTCTTTAGATAGTGACTAGTTCATAAATGTTATCAATGCTAGATGACTTCTTAAGATATAATCAAGTTGAAGTTGGCAAAGCAAACCAGCATAAGATTGCCTTCACCACACCTTGGGGCACCTTTGCCTATCAAAGAATGTCATTCAGCCTAATAAATGCTAGCACTACTTTTCAAAGAGCAATGGACCTTTTTTTCAAAGATAAAATGGGTAATTTCATTGTGGTATACCTTGATGACTTGACCATCTTTTCTAAGCATCATCCTGATCATGTACACCATTTGCAATAAGTGATAGAATGCCGCCGCCAAAATGACATCTCTCTTAATCCTAAGAAGTTTGTCTTTGGAGTAATAGAGGGGAAACTTCTTGAACACATTATATCTAAAGAAGGCATAAAGATTAACTCAGATAGATTCAATTCCATCCAGGAGCTTACCCTACCTCCAAGTAAGACTGCAGTTCACTCTTTCTTCAGAAAAGTGAACTTTTTATGAAGGTTCATTCTTGAATTCATAGAGAAGACTCGCCATATCATAAATATGATGAAAGGGAAGGCCACCTTCAGCTGGACTAAGGAAGAAAAAATAGCTTTTCAAGATATTAAGACAACTATTGCCCACGCCCCAATTCTAGGTTGTCTAGATTATACCAAGGATTTCAAAATGTATAGTTATGCTTTTGAACACACACTTTCAACAAATCTAGTTCAACATAACAAAGAATGTGGGGAATCTCCTATTTCTTTCATGAGATATCCTCTCAAAGCTCATGAGTTGAAATACTCAAACATGGAAAAGCATGCCTATGTAGTGGTAAAGGTAGTGAAGCATTTCTGCTTTTACATCTTGAATTCACACACTACTGCCCTGGTTCTTGACACCACAGTCAAATCCATATTAACTCAGTAGGAGTTTGGAACCAAAATAGGGAATTAGATTGCTAAAATCTAGGAGTTTGATTTAGTCATCAAACTAATGAAGTTGGTGTGGGGAAAGGGCTTATGCCAATTAATTGATGATAATAGACCAAAAGAAATAAAGTCTGGAGAAGAAAAATTTGAAGACACGCCAACAGTCCTCTTTGTCTCTACATGAATGAGTGGTATTCAAGCATTGCTCATTTTCTTACTTATGGTGAGTGTCATGCTCACCTATCTCATAAATAAAGGAGGACTGTTAAATTGAATGCTACCAATTTTTTCCTCTGGGACAATGGCCTATATAAGAGGAGCCTTGATGGAGTGTTCCTTCACTGCATAGACAAAGAGTATTAGAACCAACTTCTAAAGTCCTTCCATAATCTGGCTTGTGGAGGAAATTTTTTTGCTCCTATAACTGCCCATAAAATTCTATGAGCTAGGTATTACTGGCCTACTCTATTTCAAGACACCTATAAATGGGTACATAGATGTGAACTATGCCAACAGTTCGTTGGAAGACCCAAGTTAGTTGCCTTGCCTCTAAGCCAATGGTGATAGAAGAGCCATTTCAGTAATGGGGAATCGATTTCATTGGTTCTATAAATCCATCTTCAAGTGTTGGACATGATTATGTCCTCACAGCCATAGATTACTTCACCAAGTGGGTGGAAGTTATTCCAACAAAGCATGTTACTTCAGAAGTAGTATGCAAATTCTTCAAAGAGAACATCATTTCCAGGTTTAGGGTCCCAACCAAGATTATCACTGACAACATAGCTTGTTTCACTTCCTATGAGATCACTTAGTTCTATTTTTACTATAGGATTACACTCTCCCACTCTTTTGATTAATTTCCACAAGGGAATGGATAAGTTGAATCAATCAACAAGAACCTGGTGAATATCATCAAGAAGCTAGTGGATGACAACCAACGAACATGGCATAAAGCATTGGTTGATGCTCTATGGCCAGACAAAATTACACCAAAGAGATCAATTGGTATGTCACTTTTCCAACTTCTTTATAGTCTCAATGTTAAAATACCAATCACCCTAAAAGTGCTAGCATTGAAATTGGCTAGGGCCATCAAAGATCAGACATATAAAAGCTCCATCAATAAAAGGATCATGTGCTTGACTAAGTTGGATGAGAAGTGAACTATGGTGGTGGACCAAATTGCTATGCATCAAAGTCTGGTGAATAAGCTCTTTGACTAGAAAGCAAAAAACTATGATTTCTAGATTGGAGATCAAGTCATGTTGTGGGACAAGAAAAGAGAACCAAAGGTAATGCATGGGAAATTTGATTCCCTTTGGAGAGGCCCATTCACTATCCATGAGCTCAATGGTAAAAATAGGTTTCTTGTTGAAGTATCAAGATGGCACACCCTTTTCTTTGCCTCACAATGGGTAGCATTTGAAGCACTTCAATTCTTAAAGTGTCTGATAAGTTCACATGTACATATGTATATTTGTAAAGTCTTTAATTGTATTTTGTGCTTTTTGTTTTTATCTTTGGCACCTTTATTTTTTGGGGTAGCATGACTCCATATCCCAATGGCATACTTCAAAGGCACTGTAGATTCTGGTTTCTACTCCCATCAGTTGTTCCAAGTTTTCAATTGAAGGAAGTTCCCTAATTAGAGCTAGCTATTGTTTCCAAAAATCTATCACTCATTTTTTGGACAACTATGAACTATTTTGGTCCTATAGGCCAAAATTGTCTCTTCCCTTCTCTAAAATTTATTCTGAGCATTCAAATTCCTTATTTTTCAAGATTTTTCAATTAAGGGATTAGCAGGTTCAATAGGTTCAATGGCTTCAATAGGCAAATTCTCCCAAAGGAGCGAGTTTCTAGCACTTAGGTAATTTCATGTTTGGTTCAATGCCTTAGTTCAATAAAAAATGTTCATCAGCAAGCTTTAAAGAAGATTGAACCATTGAACCATTGAACCGTTGAAATTTGAACCATTTTGGTTTAAAGGTTTAATGGGTTCAAGGTTCAATGACATCGGCAAGATTAAAGAGTTAAGCGCTTCAGCAAGAGTTCAGTAAGTTTAACCGCTTCAAGGTTAAACGTCTTCAAAACACTTAACGTAAAGAAGGCTTAAACCAATGAACTGTTGAACCTTGAACCACTTTGGTTCAATGGTTCTATGGGTTTAATGAGCAGTTGGTTCAATGCATTTGGTTTTAGTGATCAAAAGACTTAGCAAAAAACAAAGGAATGAACCATTGAACCTTGAACCAAAATGGTTCAACGGGTTCAATGGATTCAACTAATTCAATGGGTTTGAAGAGATCAAGACTTAAACCAAAATATGGCTTCAAATGTGAGATTAAACCATTGAACCAAAGTCAGTTCAATCGATCGATTCAAAGGATTGCCCCAAAGCTGAAGGAACAAGTGCCTTTGCAGAGGGCAGGGAACCAAAGCTGAGTGCCCTTGCATAGGGAAGTGAGCAAAAGTAGACTAAGAGATTTTCTTCAAAAAAATGAACAAGGTAGGAAAATATGGAATTCCTTCAGATTTGTTCAAGGCAAAAGATGAGGCAAATTATTTTGGATAAATTGTCTGAAGGAATTCCTTCAAACTTTTGTCTGAAGGAATTCACCCAAAAGGAAAAGGAAAAGCCTGAAGCCCAAAGAAAAGTAGACAAAGCAAAGGAATATTTCCTTCAGACAAATTGTCTGAAGGAATTCCTTCAGACTTTTTGTCTAAAGGAAATGAAGGATGAAGACCCACGGAAGGAATTAAAGCATGAAGGCCACCCGAAGGACCCTAAAGGGTAGGTACCCTTGTGGGGGTCTCTTACCAACCAAAAAATGGACCTTCTCAAGGCCTGAAGAGACACCTTCCCTTCAGGGAGTTCCAAAGGCATTAAGTCATGTGACCGATTTCTATGGACTTCATAGGATGATTTCTAAGGGCCTAATTTCTATGGACTCCGTAGGATAGTTTATATGGACTCATTTCTATGGACTTCATAGGCTGGGTTCTACAAACTAGTTTCTACGAACTTGATTCTATGGACTCTATAGGCTCATTTCTATGAACTCCGTAGGCTAGTTTCTACAGACTCATTTTTATGAACTCTACAGGCTGATTTCTATGAACTCTATAGACATATTTATATGGACTCTTTCAAAGCTTGAGAGACTTAGAGAAAAAAAGCTTCTGAGGAAGAAGATGAATCGTTGAACCTTGAACCAAAATCATTCATAGGTTCAATGGGTTTAATGGTTCAAGGAAAGCTCTAAGTAAGGATAAGAAGTGGAAGTTTCCAGAGATCAGTTTAAAGGGAAGGTTCAGGTGAATGAACCAAAGAAGTGATGGAACCAAGGAATCACAAAGACCACCTGAACCATTGAAACAGTGAACCTTTGATGTCCCCATAGATGTCAAATTCAAGCTAATGAAATATTTGTTGATTTTCAAATGTGGCACGAAACGTAAAAATATAGTGACTAGCTGAAGAAGGAGCTGAAAGAGCCAGCAGAAAGGGAAAAGATAGCCCAAGGACTCAAACTACAATAGGAAAGAGGGAAAGACCAAAAATATCTATGCTGGAGTTATTCTAGTAGGTGGAACATTCCACCAAGTAGATATTTGAGCTTGCAAGAATTAAAAATGCAGCCTATTTTTCTTCCTTAGAGTAAAGGTGAGGTGGATAGTAGTGTAGACATGAGGCAATAGACCAGATGACTTAGGCCCAGGAGAAGACATTTGAGATGAATCAACATGCCATAGTTAAGGAGGCTGCCCTATTCCAGCATGGGCTCTTTGACAACATTGAAAATGCATTCAAGGAATTGAATGCAGCATGGGCCATTCCATAGAACAAAGTGCCAAGCCTATCTTGGCTACTATATATTGTATTTTCTTACTTTATGCAGGAGAGACTTTTCCATTATAGAAGCAAAACTCTACCAAAATTGAGAGGTGATTACTAAGACTTTGAGCTCAGATTGTTCATCATATTCCTTTGCTTGAATGAGAAAGCAAGTTACTTTCATAGTTTATGTTGTTATAGCTTGTGTCATGTTAGGAGATTGTTCTTATGTCTATTTCCTAAATGTGTTCTTGTCCATTTATAAAAAATAAGAAGAACTAGTGGAAGTAATCAGGAAAGTGTCCTAAAGCCAACTGTGGAGAGACTTTATGCCCCCCACAATTGTCTTTAGTGTGTTTGTCTATTTTCTATTTTTGTGTAAAGGACCTTGGGATGACTTTGTGTCCTCATTATCCTTCGTATTTCTCTCTTGGGTAGTCGAGGTGGAGACTATGCTAGATCTCAGTCTACTGGTTACTATGCCCTTTGTTACCAGTTACTTGTTACTACCTGAAAGAACTCTTATTGTTTCCTGCAAGATCACTTCTAAAAGAAGAGAAGTGCATTCAATGTTTTCACCAAGATTTTATTCTTTGTTTGTTAACATCATCTCTGAAAAAATAGAGATGATGGTGTTATCCTACCCCTGAGTGTTATTTTTTGCATGTATATGTATATGTATATGTGTGTGTGTGTGTGTGTGTGTGTGTGTGTATATATATATATATATATATGTATATATAGCTCCTCATATTTATAGGGAACCTCCCCCTGATGAGAGGAGAGATTTGTCCCCTTTTGATGTGGTAAACCTGCACATTTGGCTGACCAATCTCCCTTGTTGTGGTTGATAAGACCTATTTTACTCATCATTTAGCTGATTGACAAAATATTCGCCCAACATGGCAACTTTGAAAATTGAATGATATATAATACTAAAGCTTAAGTGGTTTTAAATGTGTTTAGGATCCTAATATTCAAACTTTATACAAGTTTCTAATAATACATCATAACTTTCAAATTCAAATGATATGTAATATGAAAACTTTGATGGTTTTGAATGTTTTTAAGATCTAAAGATTCAAACTTTATGCATATTTCATATGATGCATCAAAACTTTGAAGTATGAAGGATATGTAATTTCAAAGCTTAAGTGATTTTTAATGTGTTTAAGATTCAAAATTTATGTGCATTTTTCATGATACATTATAACTTTGAAATCTAAATAATATGCAATACAAAATCTTTTGATTTTAAACATGTTAAAACTTGATTAAGATTTGGTATTACACATCATTCAAATTTTAAATTTGTGATACATCATGAGAAACATGTATAAAGTTTAAATATTTGGATCTTAAACAGATTCAAAATTGCTTAAATTTTGGTATTACATATCATTTCAAACTTTAAAGCTGTGATACATCATGACAAATGCACATAAAATTTGAATATCTAGATCTTAAATATTTTCAAAACCACTCAAAGTTTGATATTACATAATATTTAGATTCTAAATTTGTGATGCATCAGGAGAAATAAACATACAATTTTTAGTCTTTATATCTTAAACATGTTTAAAACCATTCAATCCTCGATAGTATATATCATTCAAATTTCAATGTTATGATGCATCATGAGAAACATGCATAAAGTTTGAATCTTTAGATCTTAAATGCATTCAAATGCGCTCAATCTTAGGTATTACATATCATTTACATTTTAAAGTTATGATGCATCATTAGAAATTCATATAAAATTTAAATCTTTAGATCTTAAACACATTCAAATCCACTTAAGCTTTGATATTATATATCATTTAAAGTTTAAAGTTGTGATGCATCATGAAAAATGCTCAATTTTTTAAAATAAATATTTGGATCTTAGACACATTAAAAATTGCTTAAACTTGTTATTACATATCATTCAAACTTTGAATTTATAATGCATCATGAAAAATGTGCATAAATTTTAAATCTTTATATCTTAAACACGTTAAAAAATTCTTAAGCTTTGATATTACATCATTCAAACTTCAAAGTTGTGATGCATCATGACAAATACATAAAAAGTAAGAATTTTTGGATCTTAAACATGTTCAAAACCACTCAAGCTTTGTACTACATATCATTGTGATGTTAAAGTTATGATGCATCATGAGAAACATGCATAAAATTCAAATATTTATATCTTAAATATGTTTAAAACCACTCAATCTTCATAATTACATATCATTCAAAATTCAAAGTTGTAATCCATCATTTGAAATGTGAATAAAGTTATAATTTTTGGATCTTAAACATGTTTCAATCCATTGAAACTTTGGTATTACATATCATTAAAATTAAAAATTTATGATTCATCATAAGAAACATGCATAAAGTTTGACACAGATAGATATATAGGCACTAGCATTCTGAGAAAGAGAACCTATGGCCCTTCTTAACTAAATAGATAGATGAGGGACTGACTATTTATCCTATCATATTCTAATCAAGGCCCCTATCTATACTATGCTCTACCTAGATGGGGGATAAAAATCCATCTAAATCCCCTAGCAAGGCCAACCACTCAATATTTCTAGGGGAGATGTTAAACACATTCAAAATTACTTAATCTTCAATATTACATATCATTAAAAGTTTAAAGTTATTATTCATCATGAAAAATGAGATTAAAATTTAAATGTTAAAAATGTTTAAAACCACTTAAGATTTGGTATTACATATCATTCAAATGCCAAAGTTGTGATCTATAATGTAAAATTTGCATAAAGTTTCAATTTTTGGATCTTAAACACCTTCAAAACTACCTAAACTTCAGTACTACATAACATTCAAGTTTTAAATTTATGATGCATCATAAAAAAATTAAATAAATTTGAAATATTTAGATCTCAAATACATTCAAAATTACTTAAACATTGATATTATATATCATTTAAATTTCAAAGTTACCATGCATCATGAGAAATTTGCATAAAGATCAAATCTTTGGATCTCAAACACATTCAAAACCACTTAAGCTTTTTTATTACATATCATTCAAATTTTAAAGTTCAATGCATCATGATAAATGTGCATAAAGTTTGAATCTTTATATCTTAAATACATTCAAAACTACTTAATCTTAGGTACTACATATCATTCAAACTTTAAAGTTGTGATGCATCATGAAAAATACACCTAAAGTTTGAATATTTGGACCTTAAAAATATTCAAAACTACTTAAGCTTCAGTAATACATCATTCAAATTTTAAAGTTTTGATGTATCATGAAATATGCATAAAAATTAATTTTTTGAATCTTAAACACATTAAAAATTACTTAAGATTTGATATTACATATCATTCAAATTTTAAAGCTATGATGCATCATAAAAAATATGCATAAAGTTCAAATCTTTGGATCTTAATCACTATCAAAATCACTTAAACTTTGATATTATATATCATTCAAATTACAAAGTTGTGATTCATCATGAGAAATGCACATAAAGTTCAAATAATTTTATCTCAAATAATTTCAAAACTATTTAAGTTTTAGTGTTACATATCATTAAAATTTCAAAGTTGTAATGCATAATAAAAACACACATAAAGTTTGAATCTTTAGATCTTAAACACGTGTAAAACAATTTAAACTTTGGTATCACATATCCATCAAATCTCAAAGCTGTGATCATCATGAGAACATGTATAAATTTCAAATTTTTAAGATCTTAAACACATTCAAAACCACTTAAGCTTCAGTATTACATATCATACAAATTACAAAGTTGTGATGCATCATGAGAAATGTGCACATTTTAAGCTCATTTTCACAGTGATAAAAATTGTCAAATCTTATTTAAATTTCTTATGATAATAGATAAATGTCATTATACTTCAATGAGAAAGATAATATGTGCATATTAGATATGTGTAGAATTTATAGTTATTAAAATAAACTTTTGTGTTGATTTTTACTTAGTTATTTTTTACATCTCATAGTTTCTAAATCTATCCAATGAGCACTTTTAAATCTCATTTCTGTAGAAACAAATGAAGTTCAAATTTTATTAATATTTTTATGATTTTACCTAGATGGCATGAAAATGTAATTCAATTATTTTTATGGCTATTAGATTTTTCAGTAAAAAGTTATGATGGTGCGAAGTGAGCCTCCTAAGAAGATTTATCACTCAACCAAATTTTCACTAGGAAACACTCAGAGGGCAAGTCGTAGGGGTTAATTAGATTCTTTAAAAAAATTAAAAATATACTTTTGAGTGTATTTTTAAGAGAATTTTGAAAAATATAAGATATCTCATATATTTCTGTATTATTTTCCATTTTTCCATGTTCTAAATGTGTTGATGCAGCCGCGTATTGATTTTTTAGCCATATCTTTTGATTTGCAACTTCATTTTTGATACCAATGATTACATTAGAAAGTTTATTTATCCCTCTTTTTAATGATGTTGATTTAAAAATTGAGAAATTTATATTCATAATTAGTCAATGTGATAGTTAAAATGGTGGTTATTAGCACTCAAGAAGCCTTTCTAAGGTACGTTGTGAGAAAAGCTTCAAATTATAGATCTAATATAGTTATAAATAGTTTTAAGTGTATTTTTTAGATAATTTATCATCAATGGTGGTTGAATAAGGTAATCAAAGTCACCCTCAAGGTCTTTAAACATTAAATGCTAAGGTGACAAGACTTCACAGTGTCTAGAAGCTTTTAGATGACCAAGTGGGAGATGTGATGAATTTAAAGTGGGAGAGGTTAAGTGGAAAGAATATGCAACTCAAAGTATTTAATAATCTTTATAAAAGAATTAAGACTCACTCCATGTAGAGGAGGATGACATCATACAAGTCATCATCTGTTTTTCCTTCTCTCTTCCATTTTCTTAAAATTATTTTAAGGTCTTCGTGAGATTTTCTCAAGATGGTAACATATGATGTGTCTTATCCAAATCAATCTATACAACATTTTTTGAGAATAAATTTATAAGGCTAAATCATGGTCTTTTCTCTCTAAAACTTGTTTGATGGTAGTCAAATATCAAGAGAATATGATGGTAAAGGTGGTTTTAGAGAATTATTCATCACATAAAAATATCATAGTCATAAAAACTATTTGGTGTATAGATTTTTGTGTATTTTTAGGTGCCAAATTAGCGTATGCATCAATTTTCAAACACCATTTTATATAACCAAATAAATTCTAATCACCTTTAATTTTCATATGATGGTAGCCAAATGCGAGAATAATATGCAAGTCAAAAAAAGCATAAAAAATTAGCTACCATGTGTCAAATACATAGGGTTAAAAATTAGATTTTAAGCTAATTTTTAATTAGTCAATTTTTCTGAATTATTTTTAATTTTTATATCTAGTCAGTACACATGTTTGAAACTCATTTTCTTTGTGGTAAAGGAGTTAAAATCTTATTCAAATTTCTAATGGTAATGGTAAATGTTATTAGAGTGCTATGAAAAAGATAATGCTCACATATTAGATATAATGTGTAAAATATGTAGCTATCAAAATTAATTTTTGTGTTGATTTTTACTTAGTCATTTTTTGCATCTCTCAATTGCTAAATCTATCTAGTAAGCACTTTTGAATCCTATTTGTGTAGGAGAAAATGAAATCTAAATTATATGAAATATTGTATGATTGACCCAGATGACATGATAAAGTAATGTACTTGGTTTTGTAGTTATTAGAGTTTTTAGTAAAAAATTATGGTATGAAGTGACACTATTGGAAAGATTTATCACTCAGCTACAATTTTTACTAGAAAACACTTAGATGGAAGGTCTTAGTAGTTAGTTTAATTATTTCAAAAAAGAAAAATTACTTTTTTGAGTGTCTTTTCAGGATCTTTCTATAAATATAATATATGATATGTTTTATTCATATCGTGTTCTACAATTTTATACTTTTTCATGTTTTGAAGGTGTTGATGTGACTGTGTTGGTTTTTTAGCTATATCTATTGATTTACAAATATATTTCAATATCAAAATTTGCATTGGAAATATTATTTCTCTCTCTTTGTAATTATTTTGATTTGAAATCAGAGAAATTTATATTTAAAATTAGTCAATATTACAGTTGAAATGGTGGTTACTAGCCCTTAAAAAGCCTCTCTAGATTATGTTGTGAGCAAAGATTCAAGTTATGGATCTAATAAAGTTAGAAATGGTTTTAAAAATATTTTTAAGGTTATTTCTAATCAATGGAGGTTGAATAAGGTAATTAAATTCACCTTCAAGGTCTCCAAACATTAAATGTTAAGGTGACAAGCCTTCACAAAGTGTTTAGAGGCTTCAAGAAAACTAAGTGGAAGATGTGATGAATTTAAAATGGGAGAGGTTAAATGGAAAAAGAAGGCAACTCATAGAATTTAATAAGCCTTTTAAAATAATAAAGACTTTCTCCATGTAGAGAAAGATGACATCACTCAAGTCATCTATTTTCCCTTCTTCTCTCTTCCATTTTATTCTATATAACTCTTTTATTTCAAACTTTCATGTGGTATTTTTAGGAGAAATGCCTTGGTAATATTAATTTTATTATCAAGGTTTCAAGTTTCAAATTATTTCAATCTCTCAGTGAGATTTTCCAAAGAGGGTAAGATATGATGTGTCTTGTCCAAATCAATCTGTACAACATTTTTTGAGAATAATTTTGCAAGGTTAAATCATGATATTTTCTCTCAAAATTTTTTTTGATGGTAGTCAAATATCAAGAGAATATAATGGTAAAGGTGGTTCTAGAGAATTATTCATCATGTGAAAATATCATAGCCATAAAAACTTCCTAGTGCATAGATTTTTATGTACTTCCAAGTGCCAAATCAGTGTATGTAGCACTTTTCAAATAATATTTTACAATACTAAATAAAATCCAAAAACTTTTAATTTTCATATGATGGTATCCAAATGCGAGAGGAATGTGTAGGTCAAAAAAACACAAAAAATTATTCAAACTCATTTTTATAATGGTAAAGGAGGTCAAATCTTATTCAAATTTATCATGGTAATATATAAATGTCATTATAGTGAAATGCAAAAGATAATATGTACATATTATATATAATGTATAAAATGCACAACTATTAAAACTAACTTTTGCATTGATTTTTACTTAGTCATTTTTTGTATCTTTCAGTGACTAAATTTATCTAGTGAGCACTTTTGAAACCTATTTGTGTAGGAGTAAATGAATTATAAATTCTATAAAATTTTGTATGATTATACCCAGATGACATGATAAGATAATGCACTTAGTTTTGTAGCTATTTGAATTTCTAGTGAAAAGTTATGATAGTGCAAAGTGACCCTTTTGTAAATATTTATCACTCAACTAACTTTTCACTAAAAAATACTCAAAGAGTAGGTCACAGAGGTAAATTTTATTATTTTAAAAAATTATAAATACCATTTTTAGTGTCTTTTCAAGATATTTTTATAAATATAATATATGATGGATTTTGTTCATATGCTTTACAATTTTATTTTTTATGTTATGAAAATGTTGAGATGACTGTGTGCAATGTGTTGGTTTTTTAGCCATATCATTTGATTCACAACTCTATTTTTGATAACAATAGTTTTGTTAAAAATATAATTTATTCCTCTTTATAATTATATTTATTTTAAATTTTTAAAAAATATATATTTAAAATTAGTTAATGTTACAATTGAAATGGTGGTTATTAGCCCTCAAGAAGCCTTTTAAAGCTATGTTTTAAGAAAAAATTTAGTTTGTAAGTTTAATGGAGTTAGAAATGATTTTAAGAGTGTTTTTTGGATTATTTTTCATAAATTTAAGTTGAATAAGGTAATCTAAGTCACACTCAAGATATCTAGGCATTAAATGCTAAGGTGACAAGCCATCACAAAGTGTCTAAAAGTTTTTAGAAGACCAAGTAGGAGATGTGTTTAGTTTGAAGTGGGAGAGGTTAAGTGGAAAGAAGAGGAAAATAAAATAATTTAATAATCTTTATAAAATAATGAAGTCTTTCTCCATGTAGAGGAGGATAACATCACTCAAGTCATCATCTATTTTTCCTTCTCTTTTCTATTTTTTTCTATATATCTCTTCTATTTCAAATTTTTATGTGGTCTTGTCAGGATTCATGCCTTGGTGATATTGATTTTATTATCATGGTTTCAAGTATAAAATTATTTCAAGATCTTAGTGAGGTTTTCTAAAGAGATTAAGATATTATGTGTCTTGTCTAAATCAATCTACACAGTAATTTTTGAGAACAATTTTATTGGGCTAAATCATGCTCTTTTCTCTTTAAAACTTATTTTATGGTATTAATGTGTCAAGATAATACAATGGTAAAGGTGTCTATAGATAATTATTCATCACATAAAAATAAAGAAGTCATGAAAACTACTTAGTGTGCAGATTTTTATGTATTTTTAAGTGCCAAATCATCCTGTGCAACACTTTTCAAACACTATTTCATAGAACTAAATAAAATATAATCACCTAAATTAATTTTTATATGATGATATATAAATATTATAATAATATTTATATTTAAAAATACATAAAAATTTAACTCCCATGTACAAAATGTATAGGGTTAAAAATTAGCTTAAGAGTTAATTTTTACTTAGTCAAATAAAGTTCAATCAGTTTTAATTTGTATATGATGGTAGCTAAATGCAAGAAGAATGTGTAGGTAAAAAAGCCATAAAAATTAGTTTTCATGTGAGAAATTCATAGTTTTAAAAATTGGCTCAGGAGTTGATTTTTACTTAGTCAATTTTTTGAGTTATTTTTAATTTTTAGATCTGATTAGTGCGCATGTTTCAAGCTCATTTTTATAATGGTAAAAGAGATAAAATCTTATTAAAATTTCTCATGGTGATATCTAAATATTATTAAATTTAAATGGGAAATATAACATGTATATATTAGATATAATGTACAAAATACATAGCTATTAAAATCAATGTCTATGCTGATTTTTATTTAGCCATTTTCTACATCTCTCAATCATTAAATCTACCTAGTGAGCATTTTTAAATCCCATTTATGAAGGAGAAAATAAATTTTAAATTTCATAAAAGTTTATATTATTATACCCAGATAGAATGATAAGGTAATACTCTTGGTTTTGTAGCTATTGGAGTTTCAAGTGAAATATTATGATGGTGTGAAGTGACCCTTCTAGAAAGATTTATTACTCAACCAACTTTTCACTAAAAAATACTTAGAGAGTAGATCATAGCATTAATTTGTTTATTTAAAAAAAAAAAAATACACTTTTGAGTTTATTTTCAAGAGATTCATGGAAATATAAGATATGATAGGTTTTGTTCATATCTTGCTCTATAATTTTCTATTTTTCCATGTTTTGAAGATATCGATGCAATTTAGTGTTGATTTTTTAGCTATATATGTACCTCTATTTTTGATACCATTAGTTGAGTTGGAAAGAGGATTTATCCATATTTTTAATGATGTTGATTTCAAATTAGATAAATTTATATTTAAAATTAGTCAATATTATAACTGAAATAGTGGTTATTATTCCTCAAGAAGTCTTTTTAAGCTATCTTATGAGTAAAGCTTCAATTTACAAGTATAATAAAGTTAAAAATTATTTTAAGAGTGTTTTATAAGTCATTTATCATCAATATAGGTTGAATAAGGTAATCAAAGTTACCCTCAAAGTCTCTAAGCATTAAATGCTAAGGTGGCAAGCCTTCACAAAGTGTCTAAAGGCTTTTAGAAGACCAAGTGGGAGATGTGATGAATTTAGAGTGAGAGAAGTTAAGTGGAAAGAGGAGGAAACTAAAATAATTTAATAATCCTTATATAAGAGTGAAAAAAATTTCCATGTAGATGAGGATGACATCAATCATGTCAGCATCTATTTTCTCTTCTTCTCTCTTCCATTTTTTTTTATATATCTCATCTATTTAAAACTTTCATGTGGTTTTATCAGGGGTCATACCTTGGTAATATTTATTTGATTATCATGGTTTCAAGTGTATAATTATTTCAAGGTCTCAATGAGGTTTTCTCAAGAGGGTAAGCTATGATATGTCTTATCTAAATCAATCGATGCAACATTTTTTGGGAATAATTTTGTAGGGCTAAATCATGCTCTTTTCTCTTCAAACTTTGTTTGATTGTAGTCAAACATTAAAAGAATATAATTGTGAAGGTGGTTGTAAATAATTATTCATAAATTAAAAATATTCAAGTCATGAAAACTATTTAGTGTGTAGATTTTTTTATATTTCTAGGTTCCAAATTAGTCTGTGCAACACTTTTCAAACATCATTTTGCAGAATGAAATAAAGTTCAATCACCTTTAGATTTCATATTATGGTAGTCAAATATGAGAATAATGTGTAGGTTACAAAAGGCATAAAACTTAGATAATAAGTGATAAATTCATATGGTTATAAATTGTCTTTTAGGCTAATTTTTACTTAGTCAAAATTTTAGGTTGTTTTCAATTTTTAAATCTGGGTAGTGCACATGTATCAAGCTTATTTTCATAGTGGTAAAAAAGGTCAAATATTATTAAAATTTATCATGGTGATATATAAATATAATTAGAATTCAATGAGAAATATAATGCACATGTATTAGATATAATGTGTAAAATTTGAAGCTATCAAAATTAGCTCATGTGGTGATTTTTACTTAGTCATTTTTTGCATCTCCTAGTTGCTAAATTTTCTCACTGAGCACTTTTAAATCCCATTTTTTTAAGAGAAAATAAATTTAAAATTATATGAAATTTTTTATGATTGTATTTAGTAGCACAATAATTTAATGTAATTTATTTCATAGTTATTAGAGTTTTTAGCAAAAAGTTATGATGGTGTGAAGTGACCCTCTTAAAAAGATTTATCACTTAGCCAACTTTTCACCAAAAAATACTTAGAGGGTAGGTCATATGGGTTTATTTTATTATTTGAAAAAATTAAAAATAATATTTTTAATAGTTTTCTATAAATATAAGATATTAATAATTTTACTCATATCTTGCTCTATAATTTATTTATTTTTCTATGTTCTGAAGGTGTTGATGCGATTGTGTGAGACTATGTGTTGGTTTTTTAGCCTTATATATTGATCCAAAACTCCATTTTTGATACCTATAGTTTAATTTTAAATATTATTTCTTCCTCTTTTTAATTATGTTGATTTCAAATTGAAAAAATATATATTTAAAATTACTCAATGCCATAGTTGAAATAATGGTTATTGGCTCTGAAAAAGCTTTTTTATGCTATGTTGTGAGAAAAAATTTAAGTTACAGGTATAATAAAGTTATAAGTGGTTATAAGAGTGTTTTATAATTTTTTAATTATCAATAAAAGTTTAATAAGATAATCAAAGTCACTCTTAAGGTCTCTAGGCATTAAATGCTAAGGTTACAAGCCTTCACAAAGTGTTTAGAGGATTATAGAAGACCAAGTGGGAGATGTGATGAATTTAAAATGGAAGATGTTATGTGAAAAGAGGAGGAAAATCAAATTATATAATAATAATTATAAAATAATTAAGACTTTCTCTATGTAGTGGAGGATGACATCAATCAAGTCATCAACCATTTTCCCTTCTCATTATTTTTTTCTATATATCTATTCCATTTCAAACTTTTATATGGCCTTATCAAGAGTCATGCCTTTATGATATTGATTTAAGTATCATGGTTTCAAGTGTTAAATTATTTTAAGGTGTCAATGAATTTTTCTTAAGAGGGTAAGATATGACATGTCTTGTCTAAATTAATCTATTCAACATTTTTTGAGAATAATTTTGTAGGGACAAATCATGCTCTTTTCTCTCAAAAAATTATTTTATGGTAGTTAAAGGTTAGGGGCATACATTGGTGAAGATAGTTGTAGAGAATTATTCATCATATGAAAATATCGCAGTCATGAAAACTACCTAGACTAGAGATTTTTATGTATTTCTAGGTATCAAATCAATATGTGCAGCACTTTCCAAACACCATTTTATATAATTAAATAAAGTCCAATCTCCTTTTATTTTAATATGATGGTATATAAATATGAGAAAAATGTTCAAGTTAAAAAAGGCATAAAAAATTAGCTCCCACATGTGAAATGTGTAGGGTTACAAAGTGGTTTCTAAGCTGATTGTTACTTTGTCAAATTTTTGGGTTGTTTCAGTTTTCAAATTTGGTTAGTGCACATGTTTTAAGTTAATTTTTTGTAGTGATAAATGAGGTGAAATCTTATTAAAATTTATCATGATGATAACTAAATGTTATTAGAGTGAAATGAAAAAGATAGTGCATATATATTAGATATAATATGTAAAATGGATGGCTATCAAAATCAGCTTCTACGCTAATTTTTATTTAGTCATTTTTTACATTTTTTAGTTGTTAAATCTACCCAGTGAGCACTTTCAAATCATATTTATAGATAAACAAATGAATTCTAAATTCTATGAAAGTTTGTATGATTGTAACATAATGTCATGATAAGTTAATTCACTTGATTTCATAGCTATTGAGTTTTCAATGAAAAGTTATGATGGTGCAAATTGACCCTCCTGAGAATGTTTATCACTTAGCCAAATTTTTACCAAAAAATAGTCAAAGGGCAAGTTATAAGGGTTAATTTGAATATTTAAAAAAATTAGAAATAATATTTTGAGTGTCTTTTCAAGAATTTTTTTGAAATATAAGATATGATGAGTTTTTTCATATTTTGCTCTATAATTTTCTATTTTTCTATGTTTTGAAGGTATTGATGTGACTATGTGACTGAATGTTAGTCTTTTAACCATATATTTTGATATATAGCTCCATTTTCAATGTCATTGGCTATGTTGAAAAAAAGATGATTTCTCCCTATTTGTAACTATGTTGATTTTAAATTATAGAAATGTATATTAAAAATTACTCAATGTCAGCTAAAATGTTGGTTATTGGCCCTCAAGAAGCCTTTCTAAGTTATGTTGTGAGCAAAGTTTCAAATTACAAATATAATAGAGTTAGAAATGATTTTAAGAGTGTTTTATAGGTCATTTATCATCAATAAAAGTTGAATAAGGTAATCAAAGTTACCCTAAAGGTCTTTAGAGATTAAATGCTAAGGTGGCAAGCCTTTACAAAATGTATAAAGGCTTTTATAAGACCAATGGGAGATGTGATGAATTTGAAGTGAGAGAGGTAAAGTAGAAAGAGGAGGTAACTATGGATGGATCCCAAATTTTCAATTTGAATGATATGTAATACCAAAGCTTAAGAAGTTTTAAACTACTTAGAATCCAAGATTTGAACTTTATGCATATTTCTCATAATGCATCATAACTTTAAAGTTTGAATGATATTTAATACAAAATCTTAAAAAGTTTTAAAATATGTTTAAGATCCAAAGATTCAAACTTTATTTGTATTTCTTATAATGCATCACAACTTTGAAACTCAAATGATAGAATACCAAAGCTTGAGTGATTTTGAATGTGTTTAAGATCTAAAGATTCAAACTTTAAGGGCATTTATCATAATGCATTTGAATGATATGTAATATTGAAGCTTAAGTGATTTTAAACATGTTTAAGATCAAAATTTTTGAATTTTATGCATGTTTATCATAATACATCATAAATTTTAAATTTGAATAATGTAATATTAAAACTTAAGTGGTTTTGAACATGTTTATGATCTAAAAATTCAAACTTTATGTAAGTTTATCATATTGCATCCCAACTTTGAAATTTGAATGATATGTAATATTGAAGCTTAAGCAATTTTGAATATATTTAAGATCTAAATATTCTAATTTTATATGCATCACAACTTTAAAATTTGAATTATATGTAATATCGAAGCTTAATATAGTTTTAAATGTGTTGAAGATCCAAACATTTAAACTTTATGCACATTTATCATGATGCATCAAAAATTTTAAACTTGAATGATATATAATACCATAGCTTATGCAGTTTTGAATATGTTTAATATCCAAAGATTCAAAATTTATGAGCATTTCTCCTTAAGCATCATAACTTTGAAATTTGAATGATATGTAATATTAAAGCTTAAGTAGTTTCAAAAGTGTTTAAAATCTAAATATTTAAATTTTATTTGTTTCTCATAATGCATCACAACTTTGATATTTGAGTAATATGTAATACTGAAGCTTAAGTGGTTTTGAATGTGTTTAAGATCAAAAGATTTAAATTTTATGCATATTTATTATAATACATCACAACTTTGAAATTTAAATAATATTTAATATAAAATCTTAAATAGTTTAAAATGTGTTTCAGATCTAAAGATTTGAAATTTATGCATATTTGTCATGATGCATCACAATTTTGAAGTTTGAATGATATATAATACCAAATTTTAAGTAGTTTTGAAGGTGTTTAATATCTAAATATTTGAATTTTATGTGTGTTTCTCATAATGTATCATAACTTTTATGTTTGAATGATATGTAATACTAAAGCTTAAATGATTTTGAATATGTTTAAGATCCAAAGATTTAAACTTTATGTGAATTTATTATAATGCATCACAACTTTAAAATTTGAATAATATGTAATAGCAAAGATTAAATAATTTTAAATGTGTTTAAAATCTAAAGATTCAAATTTTATGCATGTTTATCATGATGCATATTAATTTTCAAATTTGAATGATGTAATACTGAAGCTTAAGTAGTTTTGAATATGTTTGAGATTCAAATATTCAAAATTTATCAATGTTTCTCATTATGTATCACAACTTTGAAATTTGAAAGATATGTAATACCGAAGCTTAAATAATTTTGAACGTGTTTAAAATCCAAATATTTAAAATATATGCATATTTTTCATGATGTATCACAAATTTAAGGTTTGAATGATATATAATATAAAATTTAGGTGGTTTAAAACATTATTAAGATCCAAATATTTGAATTCTATATGCACTTATCATGATACATCACAACTTTTAAGTTTGAATGATATGTAATAAGAAAACTTAAGTAGTTTTGAATGTGTTTAAGAACTAAAATTTTTATCTTTATGTATATTTCTTATAAGGCATCACAACTTTAAAACTTGAATTATATTTAATATCAAAGCATAAGATGTTTTAAGCATTTTTAAGATCTAAAGATTCAAACTTTTTGTGAATATTTTATAATGCTCACAGCTTTAAAAATTTAATGATAAATAATATCAAAGCTTAAACGGTTTTGAGCATGTTTAAGATCTAAATATTTGAATTTTATGCACATTTATCATGATGCATCACTACTTTGAAATCTGAAAGATATGTAATACTAAAATTTAAGTGGATTTGAGCATGTTTAAGATTTAAATATTTAAACTTTATACATATTTTTAATGATGTATCTCAACTTTTAAATTTGAATGACATGTAATACTTAAGCTTAAGTAGATTTGAATGTGTTTAAAATGCAAAGATTTAAATTTTATGCCCATTTCTCATGATGCATCTCAGCTTTTAAATTTGAATAGCATGTAATACTAAAACTTGAGCGATTTAGAACATGTTTAAGATCTAAAAACTTGAATTTTATGTATGTTTCTCATGATGCATCACAACTTTAAAATTTAAATAATATATAATACAAAAGTTTATGTAGTTTTGGATGTGTTTAAAATTCAAATATTTGAACTTTATACATATTTTTTATGATGCATCTCAACTCTAAAATTTGAATGATATGTAATACCGAAGCTTAAGCAATTTTGAACATGTTTAAGATCTAAAGATTCAAACTTTATGTGCATTTCTCATCATGTAATTTAAATTTAAAATTTGAATGATATGTAATATCAAAGCTTAAACATTTTTGAACATGTTTAAGATCCAAATATTTAAATTTTATGTAATTTTTTTTTGATGTATTACAAAATTAAAGTTTGAATGATTTGTAATATTGAATCTTAAGAAGTTAGTAATAAATTAAGATTTGAACTTTATTTACATTTCTAATAATTTATAATAACTTTGAAATTTAAATGATGTAATACCAAAGCTTAAGCAGATTTTGAATGTGTTTAAGATCTAAATTATTTTTTTGTACGTTTCTCATAATGTATCATAACTTTGAAATTTGAATAATAAAATACTAAAATTTAAGTGGTTTTGAATGTGTTTAAGATCTAAAAATTTAAAATTTATGTACATTTATCATAATATGTAACAAAGTTGAAATTTAAATGATATATAAAAATAAAGCTTAGGTGGTTTTGAACATGTTTAAGATCTAAGAATTTAAATTTTATGCACGTTTATCATAATACATCATAACTTTAAAATTCAAATAATATAATACCAAAGCTTAAGTGATTTTGAATGTGTTTAAAATCTAAATTTTCTAATTTTATGTAGATTGCTTATGATGCATCTCAATTTTCAAATTTGAATGACATGTAATACCTAAGCTTAAGTGGTTTTAAATGTGTTTAATATCTAAAGATCTTAAACTTATGTATTTTTCAAGACGCATTGTAGATTTAAAATTTAAATGATATATAATACTAAATTTTAATCTATTTTGAGCATATTTAAGATCCAAACATTGAACTTTATGTGTATTTTTTATGATATATCACAACTTTAAAATTTGAATGATATATAATACCAAAACTTAAGTATTTTTAAACGTATTTAAAATCTAAATATTCAAAATTTATTAGTGTTTATCGTGATAAATTACAAATTTAAAATTTGAATGATATGTAATACTGAAGCTTAAGTGGTCATTATGTATTAAAAATTTGAAATTTGAATGATATATAATATTGAAGCTTAAGTGGTTCTGAAGGTCTTTAAGACCTAAATATTCAAATATTATATGTGTTTCTCATGATGCATCACAAAATTTGAAGTTTAAATGATATGTAATACAAATTTTAATTAGTTTTGAATGTATTTAAGTTTCAAAGATTCAAATTTTATGTGGATTTCTCATGATACATCACAACTTTTAAATTTCAATGATATGTAATACCAAAGTTTAAGCATGTTTTCAATATGTTTAAGGTCCAAAATTTGAAATTTATGTACGTCTCTCATAATGCATCACAAATTTAAAATTTGAATGATATGTAATACTAAATCTTAAGTGGTTTATGATCATGTATAAGATCTAAATATTTGAACTTTATTCACATTTCTCATGATGCATTATAACTTTGAAATTTAAATAATATGTAATATCGACACTTAAATAGTTTGATGGTATTTAAGATCTAAAGATTTGAATCTTATGCACATTTTTCATGATCCATCACAAATTTGAAGATTGAATAATATGTAATATGAAATTTTAATCTATTTTGAACGTGTTTAGGATCTAAAGATTCAAACTTAAGCTTAAACAATTTTGAACATATTTAAGATTCAAATATTTGAAATTTATGTGTTTCTCATCATGCATTACAATTTTTATTTTGAATGGTATATACTAAAATTTAAATGGTTTTTAATATGTTTAAGATCTAAAGATTTAAAATTTATTCATATTTTTCATAATGCATCAAAAATTTGAAATTTTAATGATATATAATACTAAAGCTTAAGAGGTTTTTAACGAATTTAAGATTCAAAAATTTAAATTTTATGTGCATTTTTAATAATGCATCATAAATTTGAAATTTGAATGATATTTAATACATAAGATTAAGTGGTTTTGAATGTGTTTAAGATTTAAAGATTCAAACTTTATGTGTTTATCATGATGCATCACAACTTTTAAGTTTGAATGATATGTAATACCGAAGCTTAAGTAATTTTTAAAATATTTAAAATCTAAAGATTCAAATTTTATTTACATTTATCATGATACATCATAACTTTTAAATTTAAATGATATGTAATACTAAAACTTAATCATGTTTTGAACATGTTTAAGATCCAATATTGAAGCTCTATATGTGTCTCTTATAATGCATTGCAACTTTAAAATTTCAATATGTAATACCAAATCTTAATCGATTTTAAACATGTATAAGATCCAAAAATTTGAACTCTATGCATGTTTCTCATGATACATTATAACTTTGAAATGTGAATGATATGCAATATCAAATCTTAAGAAACTTTGAATGTGTTTATCCAAAGATTAATTTTTTTTTGCATGTTTCTCATGATGCATCATAACTTTAAAATTTGAATTATGTAATACCAAATCTTAAGTGGTTTTGAATATTTTTGAGATATAAAGATTCAAACTTTATGATATTTTCTCAAGATGCATCACAACTTTAAAATTTGAGGAATATGTAATACCAAATTTTAAACAATTTTAAATATGTTTAAGATCAAATGATATTAACATTACATGCATTTCTCATTATGCATCTCAACTTTAAAATTTGAATGACATGTAATACTAAAGCTTAAATGGTTTAGAACATGTTTAAGATTCAAAGATTCAAACTTTATTCATATTTATCATAATGCATCACAACTTTGAACTTTGAATAATATGTAATACAAAAGCATATAAAGTTTTGAATATGTTTACGATCTAAAGATTTGATCTTTTTGCATGTTTTTCATAATGTATCACAACTTTGAAATTAAAATAATATGTAATACTAAAGCTTAATATGTTTAAGATATAAAAATTCAAAACTTATGCATATTTCTCATAATGCTCAACTTTAAAAATTAAATGATATGTAATACCAAATTTTAAGTTATTTTTAGCATGTTTAAGATCCATTATGATACATCATAAATTTAAAATTTGAATGATATGTAATACTAAAACTTAAGTAGATTTGAATGTTTTTAAAATCTAAAAATTAAAATTTTATGTGTATTTCTCATAGTGCATCACAACTTTGAAATTTGAATGATATGTAACACTGAATTTTAAATAATTTTGAGTGTACTTAAGATTTAAAGATATAATCTTTATATGTACTTCATGTGATGCATTATAACTGTTAAATTTGAATAATATGTAATACCAAAGTTTAAGTGGTTTTGAGCGTATTTAGGATCTTAAAATTTTTTATATGCATTTCTCATAATATATTTTAACTTTGAAATATGAATGATCTAATACCGAAGTTTAAGTAGTTTTGAATGTATTTAAAATTCAAAGATTCAAACTTTATGTATGTTTATTTTTATGTATGACAACTTTGAAATTTGAATGCTGAAATATTGAAGCTTAAGTAGTTTTGACCATGTTTAAGATCCAAAGATTTAAATTTTATGTAAGCTTCTCATGATGCATCTCAAATTTGTAATTTGAATGACATAAAATATCAAAAGTTAAGTTTTTTTTAATGTGTTTAATATCTAAAAATTCAAACTTTATGCTTATTTTTTATGATGCATCATAACTTTGAAGTTTGAATGATATGTAATAACAAAGTTGAAGTAGTTTTAAAAGTGTTTAAGATCTAGAGATTTAAACTTTATGCACATTTTTTATGATACATTACAACTTTAAAATTTGAATGATATGTAATTTTGAAGCTTAATCATATTTTAAATGTATTTAAGATCTAAGATTTAAACTTTATACATATCTTCAAAATTTTAATGATATATAATCCTAAAGCTTAAAAAGTTTTAAACATGTATAATGTCTAAATATTCGAATTTTATGCATATTTTTCATGATGCATCACAATTTTGAAATTTGAATGATATATAATATCAAAACTTAAGCAATTTTGAAGGTGTTTAAGATCTAAATATTTGAATTTTATGCACTTTTCTCATAATGCATAATGACTTTGATATTTTAATGATATATAATAACAAAATTTAAGAAGTTTTGAATGTATTTAAGATCTAAAAAATTAAACTTTATGCACATTTATCATAATATCTCATAAATTTAAAATTTGAATGATATGCAATACTAAAGCTTAAGTAGTTTTAAATATGATTAAGATTTAAAGATTCAAACTTTATGTACATTTCTTATGATGCATCAAAACTTTAAAATTTAAATGATATGTAATACCGAAGCTTAAACAATTTTGAATGTATTTAAAATCCAAAGATTTAAATTTTATGCATATTTATCATGATGTATTATAACTTTAAAATTTAAATGATGTAATACCAAAACTTAAGCATATTTGAATGTGTTTAAGATATAATGACTTAAACTTTATGAGAATTTTTCATAATACACCGCAGTTTTAAAATTTGAAAGATATGTAATACTAAAGCTTAAATAATTTTTAACATGCTTAAGATTTAAATATTTAAATTTTATGCATGTTTTTCATGATGTATCATAAATTTGAAGTTTAAAAGATATGTAATACTGAAGCTTGAGCAGTTTGAAATATGTTTCAAATCCAAAATTTTTTAAATAAATGGACATTTATCATGATGTATCCCAAGTTTGAAGTTTGAATGATATGTAATACAAAATTTTAAGTGGTTTTAAATGTGTTTAAGATCTAAATATTTGAACTTTATTCATGTTTCTCATGATGCACTACAATTTTAAAATTTAATTGATATGTAATATCAAAGGTTAAGTGGTTTTGAATATGTTTAAGATTTAAAGATGTAAATTTTATGCCCATTTCTTATGATGCATCATAAATTTAAAATTTTACTGATATGTAATACCAAAACTTAAGTGGTTTTGAACATGTTTAAGATCTAAAGATTTAAGTTTTATGCATATTTTTCAAGATATATTACAACTTTGAAGTTTGAATGATATGTAATATTGAAGCTTAAATAGTTTTGAATATGATTAAGATCTAAAGATTTAAAATTTATTTACATTTCACATGATACATCAAGCTTTGAAATTTGAATGATATATAATACTAAAGTTTAAAAAATTTGAATGTATTTTAATATTGAAATATTCAAACTTTATGTGCATTTTTCATAATGCATCATAACTTTGAAATTTGAATGATGTAATAATAAAAATTAAATAGTTTTAAATGTGTTTAAAATCTAGAGATTCAATCTTTGTGCATATTTCTCATAACGCATCATAACTTTAAAATTTAAATGATGAAATATCAAAGATTAAATAGTTTATAATATATTTAAGATCTAAAGACTCAAATTTTATGCACATTTATCATAATACATATCAACTTTAAAATTTCAATGATATGTAATACCAAAATTTAAGTGATTTTGAACATGTTTAAGATCCAAAAATTTAAATTTTATGTATGTTTATCATAACGCATCACAACTTTAAAATTTAAATAATGTAATACCAAAGCTTAAGTAGTTTGGAATGTGTTTATGATCTAAATATCTAAACTTTATGCATATTTCTCATAGTGCATCTCAATTTTTAAATTTAAATGACATGTAATACTAAAGCTTAAGTAATTTTAAACATATTTTTTAAGATGCATCATAACTTTAAAATTTGAATAATATGTAATATTGAATTTTAAGTGATTTTAAAATTTGTTTCAAATTTAAATATTAAAAATTTATGCACATTTCTTATGATGCATTGTAGCTTTAAAATTTAACTGATATGTAATATCAAATCTTAAATAGTTTTGAAGGTGTTTAAGATCTAAAGATTCAAAGTTTATACACATTTTTCATAATGAATCTCAACTTTAAAGTTTGAATGATATGTAATACTAAAATTTAAGTGATTTTAAATATTTTTAAGATCTAAAGATTTAAATTTTATGCATATTTCTCGTGATATATCATAACTTTTAAATTTGAATGATATATAATACTGAAACATAAAAATATTTTGAACATGCTTATGATCTAAAATTCAAACTTTATGTGTGTCTCTAATAATGCATAGAATCTTTAAAACTTCAATGATATGTAATACCAAAGTTTAAGTAGTTTTAAATGTGTATAAGATCTAAAGATTTAAATTTTATGTATGTTTCTCATGACGCATCACAATTTTAAAATTTGAATGATATGTAATAACAAATTTTAAATAATTTTAAATGTGTTTAAGATATAAAGTTTTGAATTTCATATGTATTTCTCATGAGGCATCACAACTTTGATTTTTAGAGTATATGTAATATCGAAGATTAAATAATTTTGAATATGTTTAAGATCTAAATATTTGAACTTTATACGTATTTTTCATAATGAATCATAACTTTAAAATTTGAATATAATGTAATACCAAAGCTTAAGTGGTTTTAAACATGGTAAAGATCTAAAAATTTAAACTTTATGCATGTTTCTCATGATGCATTGTAACTTTAAAATTTGAATGATATGAAATATCAATGCTTAAATAGTTTTAAATGTGTTTAAAATTTAAAGATTAAAATTTTATGCCTATTTTTCATGATGCATTGAAATTTTAAAATTTAAATAATGTAATATTAAAGTTTTAGTAATTTTAAATGTGTTTGAAATTTAAAAATTCAAATTTTATGAGCATTTATCATGATACATCTCAAATTTAAAAATTGAAAGATATGTAATATCAAATGTTAAATAATTTTAAACGTGTTTAAGATCAAAATATATGAACTTTATATGCATTTTTCATGATGCATATCAACTTTAAAATTTGAATTACATATAATATTGAAGCTTAAGTGGTCAAAATGTGTTTAAAATCCAAAGATTTAAACTTTATACATGTTTATCATTTTGCATCACAAATTTAAAGTTTGAATGATATGTAATGTAAAAGATTAAGTAATTTTTAATTTATTTAAAATACTAAGATTTAGTATTTATACATGTTTACCATAATATATTACAACTTTGATGTTATAATAATATGACATATTGAAGCTTAAGATATTTTGAACATATTTAAAATTTAAAGATTTAAACTTTATGTGCATTTTTCATGATACATCACAACTTTCAAATCTAATTAATGTTTAGTACTGAAGCTTAAGCATGTTTTGAATGTGTTTAAGATCCAAGATTAAAAATTTATATGTATTTCTCATAATGCATCATGATTATACTAAAGCTTAAGCAATTTTGAAAGTGTTAAAGATCCAAAAATTTAAACTTTATGTATGTTTCTCATGATGCATCAAATTTTTAACGTTTGAATGATATTTAATATCAAAACTTAAGTAGTTTCGAGTATGTTTAAGATCTAAATATTATAACTTTATGCACATTTTTTATAATAGATTGTAACTTTGAAATTTAAATTATATGTAATACTAAAACTTAATCAAATTTAAATATGTTTAATATCTAAACATTAAAACATTATGTGTATTTCTCATAATGAATTGTAACTTTAAAATTTGAATGATATATAATGTTGAAGTTTAAATATTTTTTAGAATATTTAAGATCTAAATATTTGTACTTTATTTTCATTTCATATGATACATCATAATTTTTAAATTTGAATGATATGTAATACTAAAGCTCGAGGGGTTTTCAACATGTTTAAGATCATGAGATTTAAATTTTATGTGCATTTCTCATAAAGCATTAAAACTTTAAAATATGAATTATTTAATACCAAAGCTTATATAGTTTTGAATGTGTTTAGGATCTTAAGATTCAAAATTTTATGCACAATTCTAATAATGCATTGTAACATTGAAAAATAAATGATCTAATACCAAAATTTATGTAGTTTTAATGGGTTTAAGATCTAAAGATTTGAAATTTATGCGTATTTCTCATAATACATCACAACTTTGAAATTTTAATAATTTTTAATAGTGAAGTTTAAGTGGTTTTGAATGTGTTTAAGATCTAAAGATTTAAATTTTATGAGTATTTCACATAATACATCACAATTTTAAAATTTAAATGATTTATAATACCAAAGCTTAAGTAGTTTTAAATATATTTAAGATTCAAAAATTAAAATTTTATCCATATTTTTTATAATTATCATAAATTTAAAATTTGAATGATATATAATACTGAAGATTAAGTAGTTTTAAACATGTTTAAGATCTAAAGATTTAAAATTTATGCATATTTTTATGATGCATTGTAACTTTAAAATTTGATTGATACGTAATACTAAAATTTTGTGCACATTTTGTATAATGCATCACAACTTTTAAATTTAAATGATATGTAATATCAAAGTATAAATAGTTTTAAACATATTTAAGATCAAAAAAATTGAAATTTATATATATTTTTCATGATGTATCACAAGTTTAAAGTTTAAATGATGCAATACCAAAGCTTAGTCAGTTTTAAACATGTTTAAGATCTAAATATTTAGAATTTATATGTATTTATCATGATGCATTATAATTTTGAAATTTAATTGATATGTAATATTAAAGCTTAATCAATTTTGAATGTGTTTAATATTTAAATATTTAAATTTTATGTGTATCTTGTATGATGCATCACAACTTTTAAATTTGAATGATACATAATACTAAAGTTTAAGCAGTTTTGAACATGTTCTAGATACAAAGATTCAAAATTTATTCACATTTATCATAATGTATCATGACTTTGAAACTTGAATGATATGTAATACCAAAGTTTGAATAGATTTAAATATATTTAAGATCCAAATATTTGAAATTTATGTGCATTTTCAAGATGCATCACAACATTTAAATTTAAATGATATGTAATACTGAAGCTTGAGTGATTTTGAATATTTATAAGCCTTGAAAATTTAAACTTTATACATGTTTTTCGTGATGTATTATAATTTTGAAATCTGAATGATATGTAATACCAAAGCTTCAATAGTTTTAAACGTATTTAAGATCCAAAGATTCAAACTTTATGCACATTTTTAATGATACCTTGCAACTTTAAAATTTGAATGATATATAATACCAAAGCTTAAGTATTTTTTAATATGTTTAAGATTTAAAGATTTAAATTTCATGTATATTTTTCATGATACATAATAATTATTAAATTTGAATAATATGTAATATTAGAGCTTAAGCAATTTTGAACTTGTTTAAGATCTAATGATTCAAACTTTATGCATATTTCTCATAATGTGTCGTAACTTTAAAATTTAAATGATATATAATAATGAAGCTTATTCTATTTTAAACATGATTAAGATCTAATAATTTGAACTTTGTGTATTTCTTATGATGCATCACAACTTTGAAATATGAATGATATGTAATACCAAAGATTGAGAAGTTGTAAACATATTTAAGATCTAAAGATTGAAATTTTATGAGCATTTCTCATTATGAATAAAAATTTTAATGTTTGAAAGATATTCAATATTGAAGCTTAAGTAATTTTGAATATGTTTAAGATCCAAAAATTTTAAATTTATGTACATTTTTTATGATGCATAACAACTTTAAAATTTGAATGATATGTAATACTAAAGCTTAAGTTATTGTAAACAGGTTTAATATTTAATGATTCAAAATTTAAGTACAATTTTCATGTTGTAATACAAATTTAAATTTTAAATAATATGTAATAATAAAGCTTAAGTAGTTTTAAATATATTTAAAATCCAAATATTTAAACTTTATACATGTTTATCAAGATGCATACTAATTTTAAAGTTTGAATGATATACAATACTAAAATTTTAGTGGTTTTAAATATGTTTAAGATCTAAAGATTCAAACTTTGTGTAGATATCTCATTATACATCATAATTTTAAAATATCTAAGATCAAAAAATTTAAATTATATGCTCATTTACCATAATGCATTACAACTTTCAAATTTGAATGATATGTAATACCAAAGCTAAAGTGGTTATGACTATATTTAATTTTTAAAGATTTAAATATTATGCATATTTTTATAATATATCATAAATTTAAAATTTTAATGATATGTAATACCGAAGCTTAAGTAGTTTTGAATATATTTGAGATCCAAATATTTGATCTTCATGCATGTTTCTCATGATGTATCATAACATTGAAATTTTAATGATATGCAATACTAAAGTTTAAGTAATTTAGAATGTATTTGAGATCTAAAAATTCAAATTTTATATGCATTTCTCATGATGCATCTTAACTTTAAAATTTGAATGAGATGTAATATCAAAGATTGAGCAAATTTGAATGTGTTTAAAATCTAAAGATTTAAAATTTATACACATTTATTATGATGCATTATAATTTTTAAATTTAAATGATATGTAATAATAAAGCTTGAGTGATTTTGAATGTGCTTAAGATTCAAATTTTATAAATTTTTTTAATGATGCATCACAACTTTGAAATTTAAAATATATGTAATACCAAATCTTGAATATTTTTAAATTTATTTAAGATCTAACTATTCAAATTTTATGCATGTTTATTATAATGCAACATAACTCTAAAATTTTAATGACATGTAATCTTAAATCTTAAGTAGTTTTAAAAGTGCTTAAGATCTAAAGATTTAAATTTTATGCATGTTTATCATGATCCATCAAAACTTTGAAACTTGAATGACATGTAATACTGATTCTAACATGTTTAAGATCTAACGATTATAATTTTATATGCACTTCTCATAATGCATTATAATTTTGATTTTTGAATGATATTTAAAACTAAAGCTTAATTAGATTTAAACATATTTAAGATCTAAAGATTAAAAATTTATGTGCATTTCTCATGATGCATTGTAAATTTAAAATTTGAATTATATGTAAAATTAAAGTTTAAGAAATTTTGAACATCTTAAAAATTTAAAGATTCAAATTTTATATATATTTCTCATGATGCATCATAAATTTAAAATTTTAATGATATGTAATACCCAAGCTTGATTAATTTTGAATGTGTTTAAAATCTAAAGATTCAAACTTTATGTGAATTTGTCATAATCTATCACAACATTAAAATTTGAATGATATGTAATACTAAATCTTAAGCAGTTTTAAATGTGTTTAAGATATAAAGATCCAGATATAATATATATTTGTTAAAATACATCATAACTTGATGTTTGAATGATATGTACTATCAAAGCTTAAGTAGTTTTGATTATATTTAAGATTTAAAAATTTAAATTTTGTGAGTTTCGCATGAATTGTCATAAATTTAAAATTTGAATGACATGTAATACTAAAGTTTAAGTGATTTTAAATTTTATATGCATCTCTCATAATGCATCATGATTATACTAAAACTTAATTAATTTTGAAGGTGTTAAAGATCTAAAGATTTGAATTTATTCATGTTTTTCATGATGCATCAAACTTTTAACGTTTGAATGATATTTAATACCGAAGCTTAAGTAGTTTTAAGTATGTTTAAGATCCAAATATTATAATTTTATGTACATTTCTCATAACATATAACTTTGAAATTTGAATTATATGTAATACTAAAATTTAATCAAATTTAAATATGTTTAAGATTCAAATATTAAAACTTTATATACATTTCTCATAATGCATTATAACTTTAAAATTTGAATGATATATAATATTGGATATTAAATAGTTTTGAGAATGTTTAAAATATAAATATTTATACTTTTTACCTATTTCATACGATGCATCATAATTTTTAAATTTGAATGATATATAATAATAAAGCTTCAATAGTTTTCAATGTGTTTAAAATTTCAATATTTAGACTTTATGTGCATTTCTCATAATGCATTGAAACTTTGAAATATGAATGATTTAAGATTTTAAACATGTATAAAATTTAAATATTTGAATTTTATATATATTTTTTATGATGCAATATAAATTTAAAATTTAAATGATATGTAATATTAAAGATTAAGTAGTTTTAAAGTTGTTTAAAATCAAAAGATTTTTACTTTATGCATGTTTCTCATGATGTATCATAACTTTGACATTTTAATGATATGTAATATAAAAGTTTAAGTGGTTTTGAGTGTGTTTAAGATACAAAGATAAGAACTTTATGCTTTTACATAATGCATTACAATTTTAAAAATTGAATGATATGTCATATTAAAACTCAAGTGGTTTTGAATGTGTTTAAGATCCAAAGATTCAAATTTTATCCACATTTTTTATGATGCATCATAGCTTATAAATTTGAATAATATGTAATACTAAAATTTAAGTAGTTTTAAATATTTTTAAGATCAAAAAATTAAAATTTTATAAACCTTTCTCATGATGTATCACAACTTTGATGTTTGAATGATATGTAATATTGAATATTAAATAGTTTTGATCATGTTTAAAATCTAAAAATTCAAATTTTATGTAATTTTTGTATGATGTATCGTAACTTTAAAATTTGAATGATATGTATTACAAAATTTTAAGTAGTTTTAAACATGTTTAAGATATAAAAATTTAAATTTTATGTATATTTCTTATGATGCATTACAACTTTGAAATTTGAATGATATAATACTAAAATTTAAGCAGTTTTAAACATATTTAAGATCTAATAACTTAAATTTTATACATATTTATTATAATTTATCATAATTTTAAAATTTAAATGATATGTAATATTGATTCTTACATAAATTTAAAAATATTTAAGATCTAAAGATTCAAATTTTATACGTATTTTTCTTGATGCATTATAACTTTGATTTTGAATTATATGTAATATCAAGCTTAAGTGGTTTAAACATATTTAAGATCTAAAAATTCAAAATTTATACATATTTTACATTATGTATCATAACTATGAAATTTGAATGATAAATAATAATAAAGCTTAAGTAGTTTTGAATGTGTTTAAGATCCAAAGATTTGAATTTTATACGAATTTTTATGATATATCATAACTTTGAAGTTTGAATGATATGTACTATAAAAATTTAAATAATTTTGAATGTATTTAATATCTAAAGATTGAAACTTTATTTGTGTTTCTCATAATACATCACAAATTTAAATTTTAAAAAATATGTAATATCGAAGCTTAAATAGTTTTAAACATATTTTAGATCTAAAGATTTAAATTTTATACATATTTAATATGATTTATTGTAACTTTAAAAATTGAATGATATTTAATACATAAATTTAAGTGGTTTTGAAGGTGTTTAAGATCTAAAGATTTAAACTTTATGTGTGTTTCTCATGATGCATTATAAATTTGAAATTTGAATGATATTTAATACTGAAGCTTAAAAAATTTTAACATGTTTAAGATCTAATGATTTGAATTTTATGTACATTTACTATGATGCATCACAAATTTTAAATCAAAATAACATGTAATGCTAAAGTTTGAATAGTTTTAAATGTGTTTAAGATCTAAAGATTTAAATTTTATGCACATTTGTCATGATGCATTATAAATTTTAAGTTTAAATGATTATAATAATAAAATTTAGGTAGTTTTATACATGTTTAAGATTTAAAAATTCAAACTTTAAACATATTTATCATGATGTATTTTAACTTTAAAGTTTAAATGATATGTAATACCGAAGTTTGAGCAGTTTTAAACGTGTTTAAGATCTAAAAATTTGAATTTTATATAAATTTATTATGATGCATCACAACTTTGAAATTTAAATTATATGTAATACTTCAAATCTTAATAGATTTTTAATGTGTTTAAGATCTAACAATTTAAATTTTATGTATATTTGTCATGATACATTATAACTTTAATGTTTGAATGATATGTAATGCTAAAGCTTAAATAGTTTTAAACATGTTTAAAATCAAATGATTATAATTTTTTATAAAAAAATTATGATGCATCACAAATTTGAAGTTAAAATGATATGTAATATCAAAATTTAAGTAGTTTTAAACATGTTTAAGATCTAAAGATTTAAAATTTATGCATATTTATTATGATGCATTATAAACTTAAAATTTAAATGATATGTAATATCAAAATTTAAGTGGTTTTGAATATGTTTAAGATCTAAAGATTTAAAATTTATACTTATTTCTTATGATGAATAAAAAAATTAAATTTAAAAGATATATAATACTGAAGCTTAAGCAATTTTAAATATTTTTAAGATTCAAATTTTATGCATATTTTTTATGATTCATCGTAACTTTAAAATTTGAATGATATGTAATACTAAAGTTTAAGTGGTTTTAAAGGTGTTTAAGATCTAAATATTTAAACTTTATACATATTTTTTATGATGCATCGTAATTTTAAAATTTTAATGATATGTAATATCAAAGCTTAAGTGGTTTTAAATATGTTTAAGATCTAAATATTCAAACTTTATACATACTTTGTATGATATATGACAACATTGAAATTTGATTGGTATGTATAATACCAAAGCTTAAGTAGTTAAAAAGTTATTTAAAATGTAAAGATTCAAATTTTATACATGTCTCTCATAATGTATCATAAATTTGAAATTTGAATATGTAATATTGAAGCTTAAATAGTTTTCAAAGTGGATCAAATTATTCAAATTTTATGTGTATTTCTCAAGATACATCACAACGTTGAAGTTTGAATGATATGTAATACCAAAATTCAAGTGGTTTTTTACATATTTAAGTTCTAAATATCTGAACTTTATACATGTTTCTTATAATGCATAACTTTAAAATTTTAATAATATGTAATATTATAACTTAAGTGGTTTAGAATGTGTTTAAGATCTAAATATTTGAATTTTATGTGAATTTCTCATGATGTCTTACCAAAGTTTAAGTGGTTTTAATTATGTTTTAGATCAAAAGATTTAAATTTTATCAATATTTCTCATGATGCATCATAACTTTAAAATTTGAATGATATGTAATACCAAAGCTTAAATAGTTTTTATTTTATTTAATATCTAAATATTTAAATTTTAAGCATATTTATCATCATGCATTACAAATTTGAAATTTGAATGATATGTAATACGGAAGCTTAATTGATTTTGAAGGTGTTTAAAATTTAAATATTAAAACTTTATGCATATTTTTCATGATGCATCATAACTATGAAGTCTGAATGATATCTAATATCAAAGCTTAAGTTATTTTTCACGTGTTTAAGTTCTAAATATTAAAATTTTATACACATTTTTCATAATGTATCATAACTTTAAATTTTGAATTATATGTAACACTGAAGCTTAAATAATTGTAAATATGTTTAAGACTAAAAGATTTAAAATTTATGTATTCTTCTTATGATGCAATGCAACTTTTAAATTTGAATCATATGTAATACCAAAACTTAATTAGTTCTTAATATATTTTAAATCCAAAGATTTTAAATTTATGCTTATTTTTTGTGATGTATTTAAATTATAAAATTTGAATAATATATAGTGCTTAAGTGGTTTTGAACATTCTTGAGATTTAAATATTCAAACTTTATATACATTTTTCATGATACATCACAAATTTAAAATTTTAATGATATGTAATACCAAATATTAAGCAATTTCAAACATGTTTAAGAACTAAAGATTCAAATTTTATGTGTATTTTTTATAATACATCACAAATTTAAAATTTAAATGATATGTAATATTAAAGCTTAAATAGTTTTGAATATATTTAAGAACCAAATTTTTAAATTTTATACATGTTTATCACAATACATCATAAATTTAAAATACAAATAATATCGCAACTTTAAAATTTGAATGATATGTAATACTAAAGCTTAAGCAGTTTTAAATATGTTTAAGATCTAAATATTCAAAGTTTATATATATTTCACATGATGTATCACAATTTTGAAGTTTAAATGATATGTAATACCAAAATTTAAATGATTTTAAATATGTTTAAAATCTAAATATTTTAATTTTATGTGTGTTTTTCATGATGTATTATAATTTTAAAATTTGAATGATATGTAATATCAGAGCTTAAATAGTTTTGAACATATATAATAATACCAAATAATAAGTATGAAAAATATATAATACCAAATAATAAGTGATTTTAAATGTGTTTAAGATATAAATATTAGATATTTATGCATATTTATTATTATGCATCATAATTCTAAAATTTGATTGATATGTAATAATGAAGCTTAAGTAATTTTGAATTTATTTAAGATCTAAATATTTAATCTTTATGTTTTTATATTCATTCATCATAGCTTTAAAATTTGAATGATATATAATATCAAAATATAAATTATTTTAGACATGTTAAAGATCTAAAAATTTGAGCTTTATGTCCATCTCTCATGATGCATCATAATTTTAAAATTTAAATGATATGTAATACCAAAATTTAAGACATTTTGAATGTGTCTAAGATCTTAAGATTTAAATTTTATATATATTTTTCATCATGCTCATAACATTAAAATTTTAAATCTTTAAATTTTTAAACACATTCAAAACCACTTAAATTTTTATATTACATATAATTCAAACTTTAAAGTTATGATGCACCATAAAATATATATAAAATTTGAATCTTTAGATCTTAAACATGTTTTAAACTATTTAAACTTCAATATTACATATCTTTTAAATTTCAAAGTTGATATGCATCATGATAAATGTACATAAAATTTGAATATTTAGATTTTAAACATGTTTAAAACGTTATAAGCTTCAAAATTATATATCTTTAAAATTATAAAGTTGTAATGCATTATAATAAATGCTCATAAATTTTTAATCTTTAGATTTTAAAGATGATCAAAATCGCTTAAACTTCAGTATTACATCATTCAAATTAAAATTTATGATGCATCATGATAAATATGCATAAATTTTAAATTTTTGGATATTAAACACATTCAAAACTGCTTAATATTCAATATTACATATCATTAAAATTTAAAATTTAAGATGCATCATAAAAATATGTATAAAATTTAAATATTTAGATCTTAATTATGTTTAAAATTATTTAAGATTTGGTGTTTACATATCATTAAAATTTTAAAGTTGTGAGGTATAATCATAAATGTTCATCAAGTTTAAATCTTTAGATTTTAAACACATTCAAAAGTACTTAAACTTTAATATTATATATCATTCAAACATCAAATTTATGATGCATCATAAAAAATGTGCATAAAATTTAAATATTTAGATATTAAATAACTTTAAAATTATTTAATATTTATTATTACATATATTTTAAATTTTAAAGTTGTGATGCATCATGAGAAATGCACATAAAATTTAAATCTTTAAATTTTATACATATTCAAAACCTTTTAAGCTTTGGTATTATATATCATCAAAATTTTAAAGTTATGATGCATTATGGGATATGCGCATAAAGTTTGAATCTTAAATTTTAAATATGTTTAAAATATGCTCATGCTTTGGTATTACATATCATTCAAATTTCAAATTTGTAATGTATCATGAGAATTGTGTATAAAATTTAAATTTTTAAATGTTAAACATGTTTAAAACTGCTTAAGATTCGATATTTTATATCATTCAAATTTTAAAGTTGTGATGTATTATGATAAATATACATAAATTTTTAATTATTAAATTTTAAACACGTTCAAAATCACTTAATCTTCAGTATTACATATCATTCAAATTTTAATGTTGATATGCATTATTATAAATGTGCATAAAATTTAAATCTTTAGATCTTAAACGCGTTTAAAACTTTTTAAGCTTAAGTATTTCATCATTTAAATTTAAAAGTTACAGTGAATTATGAAAAACACATAAAAATATTAAATTTTTAAATTTAAAATACATTCAAAACTGTTTAAGCTTAAATATTATATTAGTTAAATTTTAAAGTTATGATGCATTATGAGAAATATTCATAAAATTTAAATCTTTGCATCTTAAACAAATTTCATAGTGCTTAAGCTTTAGTATTATATCAATCAAATTTCAAAATTTTAATGTATCATGAGAAATGTGAATAAAATTTAATTTTTTGAATCTTAAACATATTCAAAATAATTTAAGATTTAGTACTACATATCATTCAAATTTCAAAGTTATGATGCATCATGATAAATATGTATAAAATTTAAATATTTAGATCTTAAACATGTTTAAAATCACTTAAGCTTCAGTATTAAATATTATTTAAATTTTAAAATCATGATGCATCATGAGAAAAGTGCATAAAATTTAAATTTTTAGATCTTAAACATATTTAAAATTGTTTAAGTTTAGGTATTACATATCATTCACATTTTAGAGTTGTGATGCATCATATGTAATATACATAAAGATCAAATATTTAAATCTTAAATATATTTAAAATTGATTAAGATTTCATTTTATATATCATTTAAATTTTAGAGTTATGATGCATCATGAGAAATGTGCATAAAATTTGATTCATTGAATGTTAAATACGTTCAAAATCATTTAAACTTTAATATTACTTATCATTCAAATTTAAAAGTTATGATGCATCATGAAAAATATATACAAAATTTAAATTTTTAAATTTTAAACATGTTTAAAGCCATTTAAGCTTCATAATTACATATAATTCAAATTTTAAAGTCATTATGCATTATGAAAAATGCCCATAAAATTTAAATTTTTAAATCTTAAACACATTCAAAATTGATTAAGCTATGGTATTATGTATCATTCAAATTTTAAAGTTGTAATTTATATGAAAAATATACATAAAATTTAAATTTTTAGATCTTAAACACTTTCAAAATTACTTAAGCTTTGGTATTACATATCGTTTAAATTTTAAAAGTGTGATGCATTATGAAAACATGTAAAAAAATTAAATATTTAGATATTAAATATGTTCATAAACTCTTAAACTTTAGTATTACATAACATTAAAACTTTAAAATTTTGATGAATCATGAAAAACGGACATAAAGTTTGATTCTTTAGATCTTAAACACCTTCAAAACTACTCAAGCTTTGGTATTGCATATTATTAAAATTTTAAAGTTGTAATGCATCATGAAAAATGCTTATAAATTTTAAATTTTTAGATCTTAAATATTTTTAAAATCACTTAAGTTTCAACATTATATATCGTTCAAACTTCAAAGTTATGATGCATCATAATAAACAAACATAAAATTTGAATTTTTAGTTTTAAATATATTCAAAATCACTTAAACTTTGGTATTACATATTATTTAAATTTTATAGTTGTGATGCATCATGAAAAATGTGTATAAAATTTAAATCTTTAGATCTTAAACACATTCAAAATTATTTAAGCTTTGCTATTACATATCATTTAAATTTTAAATTTTTAATGCATCATAAAAAATATGCATAAAATTCATATTTTTAGATCTTAAACTCCTTCAAAACTATTTAATTTTTTATATTACATATCATTCAAATTTTAAAATTGTAATACATCATAAAAAATACTCATAAAATTTGAATCTTTAGATCTTAAATATATTTAAAACTACTTAAGCTTTGATATTACATATCATTTAAACTTTAAAGTTGTGATGCATTATGAGAAATACTTATAAAGTTCAATTTTTTTAATCTTAAATACGTTTAAAACTACTTAAAATTTAATATTACATATCATTTAAATTTTAAAGTTGTGATGCATCATGAAAAATGTGCATAAAATTATAATATTTAGATCTTAAAAATATTTAGAAATTAATAAGATTCAATATTGCATATCATTTAAATTTTAATATTGTGATACATCATGAGAAATATATATATAATTTAAATTTTTAGATCTTAAATATATTTAAAATGAATTAAACTTTAGTATTACATATCATTCAAATGTTAAAGTTATGATGCATCATGAAAAATGCATATAAAGTTTAAATCTTTGTATCTTAAACAAGTTCAAAACTACTTAAATTTCAGTATTATATATCATTCAAATTTAAATGTTGTGATAAATAATGAAAAATATGTAAAAAGTTTTAATTTTTGAATCTTATACAAATTTAAAATTGATTAAGATTTCATATCATTTAAATTTGAAAGTTGTGATGTATGATGAGATGTGTCTATATAATTTAAATCTTTAGATTTTAAATGCATTCAAAACTACTTAATTTTTGGTATTATATATCATTTAAATTTTAAAATTGTGATTCATAATAAAAAATATACATAAATTTTGATTTTTTAGATCTTAAATATATTTAAAATCACTTAAGATTAAGTATTACATATCATTCAAATTTTAAAATTATGATGGATTATGAAAAATATGAATAAAATTAAAATCTTTAGATCTTAAACATGTTCAAATTTACTTAAATTTTAATATTACATATCATTCAAATTTTAAAGTTATAATATATTATGATAAATATGAATAAAGTTTAAATGTTGGATCTTAAATATATTCAAAATTATTTAAAATTCAGTATTGCATATCATTCAAACTTTAAAGTTACGATGCATCGTGATAAATATGCATATAATTTGAATATTTAAATATTAAATATGTTTAAAATTATTTAATTTTTTATATTACATATTATTCAAATTATAAAGCTATGACGCATCATGAGAAATTTGCATATAATTAAAATCTTTAAATCTTAAACATATTTAAAACCTTTTAAACTTCATTATTACATCATTCAAATTTTAAAATTGCAATATATAATGAGAAACATGCATAATTTTGAATTTTTATATCTTAAACATATTTAAAACTACTTAGCTTCAATATTATATATCATTCAAATTTTAAAGTTATGATGCATCACAAAAAATATGCATAAAATTCAAATGTTTGGATCTTAAACATATTTAAAACTACTTAAGCTTTGGTATTACATATCATTCAAATTTTAAAGTTGTAATTTATCTTTAAAAATTTGTATAAAGTTTAAATCTTTAGATCTTAAGCACATTTAAAAATACTTAAGTTTCAGTATTGTATGTTATTAAATTTTTAAAATTGAGATGCATCATGATAAACTTACATAAAGTTTGAATATTTAGATCTTAAATTTGTTCAAATCTGCTTAAGTTTTGGTATTACATATCATTCAAATTTCAAAGTTGTTATGCATCATAAAAAAATCATATAAAATTCAAATTTTTAGGTCTTAAACACATTCAAAATTATTTAAAATTTGGTATTTCATCACTCAAATTTTAAAGCTATTATGCATTATGAAAAATGTACATAAAATATAAATTTTTGAATTTTAAACATATTCAAAATTATTTAAACTTCAGTATTGCATCATTTAGATTTTAAAGTTATGATACATTGTGAGAAATACGCATAATGTTTAAATCTATTTAAGTTTTAGTATTACATATCATTCAAATTTAAAAGTTGCATTACATTATATGAAATGTACATAAAATTTAAATATTTAGATCTTAAACACATTCAAAATTACTTAAGATTTTATATTACATTATTTAAATTTTAAAATTATAATGCATTAAAAAATACACATAAAATTTAAATCTTTGAATTTTAAACATATTTAAATCTATTTAAGTTTAAGTATTACATATCATTCAAATTTCAAAGTTGTGATACATTATGAGAAATGTGCATAAAATTTAAATTTTTGTATTTTAAACACACTTAAAATTACTTAAATTTTTGTATTACATATCATTCAAATTTAGAAGTTTCAAGCATTATGAGAAATATGAATAAATTTCAAATATTTGAAGCTTAAACATTTTTAAAACTGTTTAAGCTTTAGTATTACTTATCATTCAAATTTCAAAGTTGTTATACATCATGAAAAATAAACGTAAAATTCAAATCTTTGAATCTTAAACACATTCAAAACTATTTAATCTTTAGTATTGCACATCTTTCAAATTTAAAAGTTATAATATATCATGAAAAATATGCATTAAGTTTAAATTTGTAGATCTTAAATACCTTTAAAACTGCTTAAGCTTCAGTATTAGATATCTTTTAAATTTTAAAGTTACGATGAATCATGAGAAACGTGTATAAAATTTAAATATTTAGATCTTAAACACGTTTAAAACTACCAAATATTTAGTATTACATATCTTTAAAATTTTAAAGTTATAATGCATCATGAGAAATACTCATTAAATTTGAATCTTTGAATCTCAAATACATTCAAAACTATCTAAACTTCAATATTACATCATTCAAATTTCAAAATTATTATACATCATGATAAATATGTATAAAATTTATATTTTTAAATAATTAACATATTAAAAACTACTTAATTTTTTGTATTACATATCATTTAAATTTTAAAATTATGATGCATCATGAGAAATGCATATAAAATTTAAATTTTTGAATATTAAACACATTCAAAACCACTTAAACTTTAATACTATCAATCATTCAAATTTAAAAGTTATGATGCATTATGATAAATACGTATATATTTTAAATATTTTAATCTTACATACTTTTAAAAAAATTTGAACTTTGGTATTACATATCATTCAGACTTTAAAGTTGTGATACATTATGAGAAACTCACATAAATTTTTGAATCTTTAGATCTTAATCACCTTCAAAATTACTTAAGCTTTAGTATTGCATATCATTCAAATTTCAAAATTAAGATGCATAATTAGAAATACATTAAAAAATTCAATTTTTAGATATTAAACATGTTCAAAAAAAATTATGTTTTGGTATTATGTATCTTTCAAACTTCAAAGTTATGATGCATCATGAGAAATATGCATATAGTTAAAACCCTTAAGATTTAAAATCTGTGTGTTTTTTAAATGCATCACAACTTTAAAATTTGAATAATATGTAATATCAAAATTTAAGTGATTTTAACTGTGTTTAAGATCTAATGATTCAAATTTTATATGTATTTTTTATGATGCATCACAATTTTAAAATTTAAATGAAATGTATTACTAAAGCTTAAGTGATATTGAATGTGTTTCAAATTCAATAATTCAAATTTTATATATATTTTTCATCATGTATCATAACTTTCAATTTTGAATATAATATCGAAGTCTAAGTTATTTTGAACATATTTAAGATCCAAATATTCAAACTTTATATATGTTTATCATGATGTATTATAATTTTAATGTTTGAAGGATATATAATACCGAAGCTTCAATGATTTTAAACATGTTTAAGATTTGAAGATTCAAACTTTACATGCATTTATCATGATATATCACATGTTTAAACTTTGAATAATATGTAATAATAAAATTTAAGTAATTTTAAACGTGTTTAAGATCTAAAAATTCAAATTTTATGCATATTTTTCATAATACATTATAATTTTAAAATTTAAATGATATATAATATCAAAGCTTAAGTAATTTTAAACATGTTTAAGACTTAAAGATTTGAATTTTGTTCATATTTTTCATTATGAATTGTAACTTTAAAATTTTAATGATATATAATACTAAAGTTTAAGCAGTTTTGAATGTGTTTTAGATTCAAAGATTTAAACTGTATGTAAATTTTTCATGATACATCGTAACTTTAAAATTTTATTGATATGTAATACCAAAGTTAAAGTGGTTCTAAACATGTTTGATATTTTAAAATTTAAAATTTATGCATATTTATCATGAAACATCACAATTTTTAAATTTGAATGATATGTAATACTAAAATTTAAGTGGTTTTAAATGTGTTTAAGATCCAAAAATTTGAATTTTATTTACATTTTGCATAATGCATTACAACTTTGAAATCTAAATGATATGTAATATTTAAAATTAAGTGGTTTTGAACATGTTTAAGATCTAAAAATTTGATTTTTATGTGTATTTTTTATGGTGCATTATAACTTTAAAGTTTTAATGATGTAATACTGAAGATTAAGCAGTTTTAAACATGTTTAAGATTTAAATATTTAAATTTTATGTTCATTTGATGCATCATTATTTTAAAATTTAAATAATATGTAATACTTAAGCTTAATCAATTTTAAACATGTTTAATATCCAAAGATTTGAATTTTATACACATTTTTCATGATGCATTACAACTTTAAAATTTGAATGATATGTAATACTGAAGCTTAAGTTGTTTTGAACATGTTTGAAATAGAAAGATTCAAAATTTATGAATATTTATCTAGATGTATCACAACATTAAAATTAAAATAATATGTAATACTAAATATTTAAAATTTATATAAATTTTTATGATGCATCGTAAATTTGAAATTTGAATGATATGTAATATCTAAGTTTGATTGGCTTTGAACGTGTTTAAAATCAAAATATTTGAAATTTATGCATCGTAACTTTAAAATATGAATGATATGTACTAAAGCGTGAGCATTTTTAAACATATTTAACATCTAAAGATTCAAACTTTATTCACGTATATCATGATGCATTGTAACTTTAAAGTTTGAATGATATGTAATTCTGAAGCTTTATCAATTTTAAACTTATTTAAAATCTAAAGATTTAAACTTTATTCATATTTTTTATGTTGTATCAAAACTTGAGTAGTTTTGAATGTGTTTAAGATTTAACAATTCAAACTTTATTCACATTCTTTTTAATTCATCATAATTTTGAAATTTAAATAATATGTACTGAATCTTAAGCAGGTTTGAACATGTTTAAGATCTAATGATTTAATTTATACACATTTTTTATAATGCATCATAACTTTAAAATTTAAATGATATATAATAATAAAATTTAATTAATTTTAAACATATTTAAAGTCTAATGATTTGAATTTTATGTATATTTTTCATGAAGTATCATAACTTTAAAATTTAAATGATATGTAATATCAAAAATTGAGCAATTTTGAATGTGTTTAAGATTCAAATTTTATGCATGCTTTTCATGATATATTAGAACTTTAAAATTCAAATAATATTTAATGTCTAAGATTAAAATTTTTTTGATGTATTTAAAATCTAATGATTCAAACTTTATGTGTATTCTCATGATGCATCAAAAATTTGATATTTAAATGAAATATAATATCGAAGCTTAAGTATATTTATAACTTATTTAAAATCAAAAGATTTGAAATTTATTTGAATTTTTCATTATATATTACAACTTTAAAATTTGAATGATTTGTAATACCATAGCTTGAATAGTTTTGAATGTATTTAATATCTAAATATTTAAAATTTAAGCATGTTTTTTATGTGCATTATAATTTTAAAATTTAAGTGATATGTAATACTAAAATTTAAGTAGTTTTAAATACGTTTAATATCTAAAAATTTAAATTTTATATGTATTTATCATGATACATCACAATTTTTAAGTTTTAATGACATGTAATACCAAAGATTAAATAGTTTTGAATATGTTTAAAATCTAAATATTTGAATTTTATGCATGTTTGTAATGATGCATCATAAATTTAATATTTGAATGATATGTAATACCAAATTTTAATCAATTTTAATTGTATTTAAGATCTAATAATTTAAATTTTATGCATATTTTTTATGATGCATCATAATTTTGAAGTTTGAATGATATGTAATATCGAAGCTTAAATAGTTTTGAACGAGTTTAAGATCTAAATATTTGAATTTTATGTGTGTTTGTCATGATGCATCATAAATTTTATGTTTGAATGATATGTAATATTAAAGCTTAAGCAGTCATTAACATGTCTAAGATCTAACAATTCAAAAAAATTATGTATTTTTCATGATGCATTACAATTTTGAAATTTGAATGATACGTAATACCGAAATCTAAGTGATTTTGAACGTGTTCATGATCTAAAAATTTAGACTTTATACATGTTTCTCAAGATGCATTATAACTTTCAAATTTAAATGATATGTAATACTAAAGCTTAAATAATTTTGAATGTATTTAAGATCTAAATATTTAAATTTTATGCATATTTTTAATAACACATCACAACTTTAAAATTTGAATGATATGTAATACCAAAGCTTAAGTAATTTTTCATAATGCACCATAATTTTAAAATATGAATTATATGTAATATAGAAATTTAAGTAATTTTAAACATGTTTAAGATATAAAGATTAAAATTTTATACATATTTCTCATGATGCATAAAAAAATTTAAATTTATATGATATGTGATACTAAATTTTAAGAAATTTTGAATATGTTTAAGATCTACAGATTTAAATTTTATACTTATTTTTTATAATACATGAATACTTTGAAATTTGATTGATATGTAATACTGAAATTTAAATGGTCTTTAACATGTTTTAAATCTAAATGTTCAAACTTTATACTTGTTTTTTATGATGCATCGTAACTTTAAAATTTGAATGATATGTAATATTGTAGTTTAACTAGTTGTAAATATGTTTGAGATTCAAATATTCAAAATTCATGAATATTTCTCATGATGTATCATAAATTTAAAATTTAAATGATATGTAATAATGAAATCTAAGTTATTTTTAAGATATTTAAAATATAAAAATTCAAATTTTATGCACATTTCTCATGATACATTACAACTTTAAAATTTTAATGATATGTAGTTCTAAAATTTAAAGTCTAAATATTCAAACTTTATGTATGTTTCTCATAATATATCACAACTTTAAAGTTTTAATTATATGTAATATTAGAGTTTAATTAATTTTGAAAGTGTTTAATATCTAAAGATTTAAATTTTATGCATTTTTTTATGATGTATTGTAACTTTTAAATTAGAATAATATGTAATATGAAGATTAAGTAGTTTTGAACATGTTTGAGATCAAAAGATTTGATTTTTATATAAATTTATTATGATGTATCACAATTTTAAAATTTAAATGATATGTAATACTGAATCTTGAGTGGATTTAAATTTTATGCATATTTTTTTATTATGCATCATAACTTTAAATTTTGAGCTATATGTAATGTTGAAGCTTGAGTAGTTTTGAATGTGTTTAAGACCTAAAAATTGAAATTTTATGCATGTTTCTCATGATTCATCATAATTTTAAAATCTAAATGATATGTAATATCAAAGTTTCAGTAGTTTTAAATATATTTAAGATCTAAAGATTCAAATTTTATGCATATTTGTCATGATGCATCAGAAGTTTGAGGTCTAAATGATATGTAATATCAAAATTTTAATGGTATTAAATGTGATTAAGATTAAAAAATTTAAATTTTATTTATATTTGTCATGATAGATCATAACTTTGATATTTGAACGACATGCAATACTAAAGCTTAAGCGGTTTTAAACGTGTTTAAGATCCAAATATTTAAACTTGATACACATTTCTCATGATGTATTGCAACTTTAAAATTTGAATAATATGCAATATCAAAATTAAAAAGTTTTAGAAATGTTTAAGATCTAAAAATTCAAATTTTATGTACGTGCATTATAACATTAAAATTTTAATGATATGTAATACCTAAGCTTAAAAAGTTTTAAATATGTTTAAGAACCAAATATTCAAATTTTATGCATATTTATCATGATATATTATAAATTTAAAGTTTGAATGATATGTAATACTTAATCTTCAATAGTTTTGAATGTGTTTAAGATCTAGTGATTCAAACTTTATGCATATTTATTATGATGCATCATAACTTTGACATTTTAATAATATGTAATACCAACTTTTGAGTAAATTTGAATGTATTTAAGATCTAAAAATTTAAATTTTATACATATTTTTTATGATAAATCATAAATTTAAAATTTAAATGATATGTAATACTAAAAAATGAGTGATTTTAAATGTGTTTAAGATTTAAAAATTTAAATTTTATGTTTATTTGTCATGATGCATTATAACTTCAAAGTTTGAATGATATGTAATACTAAAGTTTAAGCATTGTTGAATGTATTTAAAATCTAAATTTTCAAACTTTATGCATGTTTATCATGATACATCACAACTTTGAATTTTGAATGATATGTAATACCAAAGGTTATGCATTTTTTAACATGTTTAAAACATAAAAATTGAAAAAAAAAATATTTTTTATGATATATCACAACTTTTAAATTTGAATGATATCTAATACTAAAGCTTCAATAGTTTTGAATGTGTTCAAAATATAAATATTTAAAATTTATGCACATTTTTCATAGTGCATCGCAACTTTTTAATTTGAATGATATGCAATACCAAAGCTTAAGTGGTTTTTAATATATTTAAGATCTAAATATTTAAATTTTATGCATGTTTTTTATAATATATTACAACTTTAAAATTTAAAATATACATAATATCAAAGCTTAAATAGTTTTAAACATGTTTAAAATTTAAATATTTGAACATTATATAAGTTTATCATAATGTATCACAACTTTAAAATTTAAATTATATGTAATACCAAAGTTTTGAAAGTATTTAATATATAAAGATTTAAAATTTATGCACGTTTTTCATGATACATCAAAACTTTTAAATTTGAATGATATGTAATACTGAAACTTAAATAATTTTAAATATTTTTAAGATTTAAAGATTCAAATTTTATATATATTTTTTATAATTTATCACAAATTTAAAATTTAAATGATATGTAATACAAAAATTTAAGTAGGTTTGAACTCAAAAATTTAAAATTTATACACATTTATCATGATGCATCACAACTTTAAAATTTAATTTATATGTGATACCAAAACTTAAGTGGTTTTGAACGTGTTTAAGATATAAAGATTTAAACTTTATATGCATTTCTCATGATGCATGGTAAATTTAAATTTTGAATGATATGTAATACTAAAGCTTAAATGAATTTGAATGTGTTTGAGATCTAAAGATTTAAATTTTATACATATTTTTTATGATGCATTACAACTTTGAAATTTGAATGATAGGTAATATTAAAGTTTAAGTAATTTCAAAAGTGTTTAAGATGCAAATATTTGAATTTTATACATATTTTTCATGATGTATTACAATTTTAAAGTTTTAATGATATATAATACTAAAACTTAAGTAGTTTTGAAGATGTTTAAGTTCTAAAGATTTAAACTTTATACATATTTATTTTGATGGATAACAACTTTTAAATTTGAATGATATGTAATATCAAAGCTTAAATAGTTTTGAGAGCATTTAAGATCGAACAATTCAAATTTTATACACATTTCTCATAATGTATCATAACTTCAAAATTAAAATGATATGTAATACCAAAGTTTAAGTAGTTTTAAATATGTTTAAGATCTAAAAATTTAAATTTTATACACATTTTTTATTATGCATCACAACTTCAAATTTCGAATGATATCTAATACTGAAACTTAAACAATTTTTAATGTATTTAAAATTAAAAGATTCAAAATTTATGTATGTTTTTCATGATGTATCATAACTTTTAAATTTAAATGATATGTAATACCAAAGTTTAAATGATTTTAAATATGTTTAAGATCTAAAATTTTAATTTTTATGCACATTTTTTTATGATGCTTCGTAAGTTCTAAATTTAAATGATATAATCTCGAAACTTAAGTAGTTTAAAACATTTTTAAAATCTAAATATTTAAACTTTATTTTAATTTCTCATGATGCATCACAATTATGAAATTTAAATGGTATGTAATATCAAAGCTTAAAAAAATTTGAACAAATTTAAGATCCAAAGATTAAAATTTTGTGCATTGTAACTTTAAAATTTGAATGATATATAATATAAAATATTAAGTAATTTTAAATATGTTTGAGATGTAAATATTTGATCTTAATACATATTTTTTATGATGCATCATATTTTTGAAATTTAAATGATATATAATACTAATACTTAAGTAGTTTTAAATATGTTTGAGATCCAAAGATTTAATTTATATATATATTTTTCATGATGCATCACAACTTTAAAATTTGAATGATATGTAATATCAATGCTTAATTATTTTTTAATGTGTTTGAAATCTAAAAATTTAAATTTTATGCGAGTTTCATATGATGCATCATAACTTTTAAATTTGAATATGTAGTATCAAAACTTAAGTAATTTTGAAAGTGTTTAAAATTTAAATATTCAAATTTTATGTACATTTATCATAATGCATCATAAATTTGATATTTAAATGATATGTAATATCAGAGCATAAGTAATTTTAAAATTTATATAAATTTTTTATTTTATAATGTATCATAATTTTTAAATTTTAATGATATGTAATACTGAAACTTAAGCTATTTTGAATGTGTTTAACATCTAATGATTTGAACTTTATGTATATTTATCATAATGTATCATAATTTTACAAATTTGATGATATGTAATAGTGAAGCTTAAGTAGATTAGAATGTGTTCATGATCTAAAGATTAAAAATTTATGCATATTTCTCATTATGAATTTTGATTTTGAAAATTTAAGAATATGTAATACTAAAGATTGAGTGGTATTAGATGTGTCTAAGATAAAAAGATTTAAATTTTATGTGTGTTTTTCATGATGCATCACATCTTTAAAATTTAAATGATATATAATACTTAAGCTTGAGTGATTTTGAATGTGTTTAAGATCTAAATATTTAAATTTTATACTTATTTGTCATGATGCATCATAAATTTCAAATTTGAATGATATGTAACACTAAATTTTAAGTATTTTTAACATGTTTAAGATCTAAAAGTTAAATTTTATGCACGTTTATCATGATGCATTATAACTTTGAATATTGAATGATATATAATAATGAATATTAAGTAATTTTGAACATTTTTAAGATCTAAAGATTCATAAAATGAGCGTTTATCATGTGTATCATAAATTTAAAATCTAAAAAACATGTAATATCAAATCTTAAGTGTATTTGAATGTGTTCAAAATTTAAAAATTTATACTTTATATATATTTATCATGATGCATCATAAATTTTAAATTTGAATGATATGTAATAATGAAGTATGAGTGCATATGAACACATTAAGATATAAAGATTCAATTCTTATGCACATTTTTCATAATGCATCACAACTTTGAAATATAAAAAATATGTAATACTGCAGATTAAGCGGTTTTGAATGATTAAAAGATCTAAAGATTTAAATTTTTATGTATATTTTTCATGATAGACAACAACTTTGAAATCTAAATAATATGTAATACTGAAGCTTGAGTGATTTTAAACATGTTTAAGATACAAAAATTTAAATTTTATGCATATTTTTTATGATGTATCACAATTTTAAAGTTTGAAATGATATGTAATACCAAAGCTTAAGTAATTTAAAATGTGTTTAAGATCCAAAGATTTAAATTTTATGTGTATCTTTCATGATACATCATAACTTTAAAGTTTTAACAATATGTAATACCGAAGCTTAAATAATTTTTAACATGTTTAAAATTTAAATATTTAAATTTTTATGTATTTTTAATGATGCATCACAACTATGAAATTTGAATGATATATAATCTGAAGATTTATTTATTTTAAATGTGTTCAAAATCTAAAGATTTGAACTTTATACATATTTCTTATAATCCATCATCGCATTCAAATTTGAATGATATGTAATAATAAATTTTAAAATATTTTCAATATTATTAAGATCTAAAGATTTAAACTTTGTGTTTTTTATAGTGCATTGCAATATTAAAATTTGAATGATATATAATACTAAATCTTAAGTTATTTTGAACATGTTTAAGATCTAAAGATTCAAATTTTATGTAGGTTTCTCATGATGCACCTCTACTTTAAAATTTGATTGACATGTAATACTAAAATTTAAGTGGCTTTCAATATTTTTAAGATCTAAAATTTGAATTTTATACATATTTCTTAAAATGCATCACAACTTTAAAATTTGAATGATATATAATACCAAAGTTAAGTAGCTTTAAATATGTTTAAGATCTATAACATTTGAATTTTATATGTATTTCTCATTATACATCACAACTTTAAAATTTGAATGATATATAATATCAAAATTTAAATAGTTTTAAACATGTTTAAGATCTAAATATTCAAATTTTATGCATGTTTCTCATTATATGTTACAACATTAAAGTTAAAATAGTTTTGAATGTGTTTAAAATCTAATAATTCAAATTTTATGCATATTTTTTATGATTCATCACAATTTTAAAATTTGAAGATATATAATACTAAAGTTTAAGCAGTTTTAAATATGTTTAATATCTAAAAATTTAAACTTTATGCATATTTATCTTGATGCATCATAATTTTAAAGTTTGAATGATATGTGATACCGAAGCTTTAGTGATTTTAAATGTGTTTAAGATCTAAAGATTCAAATTTTATATGCATTTTTCATGATAAATCATAATTTTAAACTTCTAATGATATGTAATAATGAAGTTTAAGTAGTTTTAGATGTGTTTAAAAAATTAAATATTTAAATTTTATGCACATTTCTCATAATACATTGTAGCTTTAAAATTTGAGTGATATGTAATATCAAAGCTTGAGTGTTTTAAATATGTTTAAAATCTAAATATTTGAATTTTATTCATATTTCTCATGATTTATCAAAATTTTAAAATTTTAATGACATAATATCGAAGCTTAAGTAGTTTTGAACATGTTTAAAATCTAAAAATTCAAATGTTATGCACATTTCTCATTATTCATCACAACTTTAAAGTTTAAATTATATATAATAGTGAAGCTTAATCAATTTTGAATGTATTTAAGATCTAAAAATTTAAAATTTATGTATATTTATTATAACACATCATAAATTTAAAATTTAAATGATATGTAATATCAAAGCTTCAATAGTTTTAAACATGTTTAAGATTTTAAATATTCAAATTTTATGTGCATTTATAATTATACATCACAACTTTGAAATTTGAATAATATGTAATATTAAAGCTTAAGTAATTTTGAACATGTTTAAGATCTAAATATTTAAATTTTATGCTCATTTATCACAATGAATTGTAACTTTCAAATTTAAATGATATGTAATATCGAAGCTAAAATAATTCTGAATGTGTTTGAGATCCAAATATTCAAATTTAATACATATTTCTCATGAAGCATCATAACTCTTAAATTTGAATGATATTTAATACTAAAGATTAAGTGGTTTTAAATATGTTTAAGATCTAAAAATTTAAAGTTTATGTATATTTTGTATAATGCATTACAACTTTAAAATTTGAATGATAAGTAATATCAAATCTTATACAATTTTGAACATGTTTAAGATCTAAATATTAGAATTTTATTTATATTTTTCATGATAAATCATAAATTTAAAGTTTGAATAATGTAATACTAAATCTTAAACAGTTTTGAATATATTTAAGATCTAAATATTTAAATTTTATGTTCACTTATCATGATAGATAGTAAATTTAAAATTTGAATTCTATGTAATATTGAAAATTAATCAATTTTAAATGTGTTTAAGATCTAAAGATATAAAATTTATGCATATTTTTCATCATGCATCACAACTTTAAAATTTTAATGATATGTAATATAGAAGCTTAAAATTAAAATTTTTAAATCTTAAACATATTTAAAACTATTTAAGTTTGTGTATTACATATCAATCAAATTTTAAAGTTGTGATGTATCATAAAAAGCATGCATAAAATTTGAATATTTAAATCTTAAACGCTTTTAAAACCACTTAAGCTTCAGTATTACATATTATTCAAATTTCAATATTATAATACATCATGAGAAATGCATATAAAGCTTAAATATTTAGATCTTAAAAGATTATTTAAGTTTTAGTATTGCTTATCTTTTAAATTTTAAATTTATGATGTATCATAAAAAATATGCATAAATTTAAAATCTTTAGATATTAAACACACTCAAAATTATTTAAGCTTCAATATTACAAATCATTCAAATTTTAAATTTTCAATGCATTATAATAAATGAGCATAAAGTTTGAATTTTTATATCTTAAACATGTTCAAAACTACTTAATTATTGATATTAAATATCATTCAAACTTCAAATTTATAATAAATCATGAAAAATACATAAAATTTTAAATCTTTATATATTAAAGACATTCAAATCTCTTAAAATTTAGTATTACATGTTATAATGCATCATGATAAATTCACATAAAGTTTAAATTTTTAGATCTTAAACAACTTTAAAATTATTTAAATTTTAGTATTACGTATCATTTCACTTTTAAAGTTGTGATGCATCATGAGAAACACTCATAAATTTTGAATTATTAGATCTTAAACATGTTTTAAAATGTTTAAGCTTCAATATTACATATCTTTTAAATTTTAAAGATATGATGTATCATGATAAATGAGTATAACGTTGAAATTTTTAGATCTTAAATATATTTAAAACTACTTAATCTTCAATATTACATATCATTCAGAATTTAAAGTTGTGATGCATATTGACAAATGTGCTTAAAATTTAAATTTTTAGATTTTAAAATTATTTAAAACTACTTAAGCTTTAGTATTATATATCATTCAAATTTTAATTTTGTGATGCATCATAAGAAATATGCATAAAGTTTGAATCTTTAGATCGTAAACACAATCAAAACCATTTAAATTTTGGTATTATATATCATTCAAGTTTTAAAGTGATGTATCATGTAAAATATGTATAAATTTTAAATATTTAAATCTTACACTTTGAAAACTACTTAAACTTTGGTATTAAATATCATTCTAAATTTAAAGTTATGATATATCATAAAAAACATACATAAATATTGAAATTTTAGATCTTACATACCTTCGAAACAATTTAAACTTTAGTATTACATATCATACAAATTTTAAAATTATGATGCATTATAATAAACATGTAAAAAATAAAATATTTGTATATTAAAAATATTCAATACCTCTTAAGTTTTGGTATTACATATCATTCAATCTTTAAAATTTTGATACATCATAAAAAATATGCATAAAATTTGATTCTTTTGATCTTAAACATCTACAAAACTACTTAAATTTTAGTATTACATATCATTTAAATTTTAAATTTGTGATGCATCATGAGAAACTCTTATAAATTTAAATATTTGGATCTTAAACATATTTTAAACTGCTTAAGCTTTAGTATTACATATCTCTCAAATATTAAAATTGTGATGCATCATAAAAAATGAGTATAAATTTGAAATCTTTAAATCTTAAATACATTTAAAACCACTTAAGCATCGGTATTATATATCATTTAAATTTTAAAGTTGTGATGTATCATGAGAAATATGCATAAAGTTTGAATTTTTATATGTTAAACACATTCAAAATCACTTAAGCTTCGGTATTACATATCATTCAAATTTTAAAGTTATGATGCATCATGAAAAATATGTATAAAATTTAAATTTTTTTATCCTAAAAATAATCAAAACTATTTAAATTTTGGTATTAAATATTATTTCAATTTCAAAGTTATGATGCATTATGAGAAATGCATATAAATTTTAAATATTTAGATCTTAAACACCTTCGAAACCACTTAATATTCAGTATTATATATCATTCAAATTTTAAAATTTTGATGTATTATAAAAAATGCTCATAAAATTTTAATCTCTAAATATTAAATACATATAGATTTAATATTTAGATATTAAACACGTATAAAGGTATAATCTTTAGGTCTTATATATGTGAAAAACTAATTAATCTTTGGTATTACATGTCATTCAAATATCAAAGTTTCAATGCACCATGAGAAACACATAAATTTTAAATATTTGAATCTTAAACATGTTCAAGACCACTTAATCTTTGATATTATATATCATTCAAATTTTAAAGTTGTGAAGCATCTTAAGAAAAGTGCATAAAGTTTAAATTTTTAGATCTTAAATATTTTTAAAACCACTTAAGCTTCGGTAATACACGTCATTCAAATTTTAAAGTTGAGATGCATCATGAAAAATTTGTTTAAAATTCAAATTTTTAGATATTAAACATGTTTAAAATTGCTTAAGCTTCAGTATTACATATCATTCAAATTTTAAAGTCATGATGTATTATGAAAAATTTGTATAAAATTTAAATATTTAAATTTTAAACACATTAAAATCTACTTAAATTTCATTATTACATATTAAAATTTTAAAATTGTGATGAATTAAGAGAAATATGCATAAAGTTTGAATCTTTAGATCCTAAACATGCTTAAAACCACTTAAGCTTATGTATTACATATTATTCAAATTTGATATTTGTAATAATTATGATAAATAAATATAACATTCAAATCTTTAGATCTTACACATTCAAAACTTTTTAATCTTTAGTATTACATATCATTTAATTTTCAAAATTGTGATGCATTATGAAAAATGTGCATAAAGATTGAATATTTAGATCTTAAACACATTCAAAACTATTTAAACTTTAATATTACATATCATTTAAAATTTATAGTTATGATGCATCATGAAAAATATGTTTAAAGTTAAAATATTTGGATCTTAAACATGTTTAAAATTGGTTAAGCTTTGATATTACATATCATTCAAATTTTTAAATTGCATTGCATAATGAGAAATGCACATAAAATTTAAATATTTAGATCTTAAATACGTTCAAAATTATTTAAATTTTAGTATTACATATATTTTAAATTTCAAAGTTATGTTTTATTATGTGAAATTCTCATAAAATTTGAATATTAAATCTAAAACATGTCCAAAATTATTTCAGCTTCGATATTATATCTTTCAAATTTTAAAGTTACGATGCATCATGAGAAATGTGTATAAAATTTAAATCTTTAGATCTTTACCATATTCAAAACCACTTATTCTTCTATATTAAATATCATTCAAATTTTAAATTTAAAATGCACATGAGAAATACACATAAAGTTTGAATATTTAGATATTAAATACATTCAAAACTACTTAATCTTAAGTATTACATATCATTCAAATTTTAAAGTTCTAATACATTATGAGAAATGTGCATAAAATTTATATAATTGGATCTTAAACATATTTAAAACTAATTAAGATTCAGTATACATATCGTTTAAATTTTAAAGTTAGAATGCATCATTAGAAATACATAAAAATTAAAACTTTTAGATATTAAACACAATCAAAACCTCTTATGTTTTGATTTATATATTATTTAAACTTCAAAGTTGTGATGCACCATGCAAAATATGCATAAAGTTTGAATCTTTATAATTTTAAATTTAAGTATATTTCTTATGATGCATCGTAACTTTAAAATTTGAATGATATGTAATACAAAAATTTAAGCAATTTTAAATATGTTTAAGATCTAATGATTCAAATTTTATATGCATTTCTCATGATGCATCACAACTTTAAAATTTAAATGATATATAATACTGAAACTTAAGTGATTTTAAATTTGTTTTAGATCCAATAATTTAAATATTATATATATTTCTCATAATTTATCACAACTTTAAAGTTTAAGTATTTTTAAATGTGTTTAAGATCTAAAGATTTGACTTTATATGCATTTATCACGATGCATCACAACTTTGATATTTAAATGATATGTAATATTGAAGCTTCAGCAGTTTTGAATGTGATTAAGATCTAAAAATTTATTTTATACGCATTTTTTATGATATATTATAACTTTAAACTTTGAATGATATGTAATAATAAAACTTAAATAGTTTTGAATGTGTTTTATATCCAAAGATTCAAAAATTTTAATGTGCATTTCTCATAATGCATCACAACTTTAAAATTTGAATGATATGTAATATTGAAGCTTAAGTAGTTTTAAACATGTTTAAGATCCAAATATTTCAATTTTATTCACATATCTCATGATGAATTACAACTTGAAATTTGAATGATATGTAATATCGAAACCTAAGTGATTTTAAACATGTATAACATCCAAATATTCAAAAAAATTATACATTTTTCATAATGCATCATAACTTTAAAATTTGACTGATATATAATACCAAAACTAAGTGGTTTTATACATGTTTTTGATCTAAAAACTTAAATTTTATGTTTTTTTATAATTCATTACAACTTTCAAAATTTAATGATATGTAATACCTAAGCTAAACCCTAAGTTTTGGTATTACATATCATTATAACTTCAAAGTTGTGATACATTATGAAAAACTCACATAAATTTTGAATCTTTAGATCTTAATCACTTTTAAAATTACTTAAGCTTCAGTATTACATATCATTCAAATTTTAAAATTGAGATGCATCATTGAAAATACATAAAAAAATTAAATCTTTAGATATTAAACATGTTTAAAATCTTTTATATTTTGGTATTATGTATCATTCAAATTTTAAAGTTATGATGCATCATAAGAAATATGCATAAAGTTAAAATCTTTAAAATTTAAAATCTATGTGCATTTCTCAAATACATCACAACTTTAAAATTTGAATGATATGTAATATCAAAGCTTAAGTAGTTTTAAATGTGTTTAAAATCCAATGATTCAAAATTTATATGCATTTTTATGATGTATCACAATTTTGAAATTTGAAAGAAATATATTACTAAAGCTTAAATAGTTTTGAATATGTTTCAAATCCAATAATTTAAATTTTATGTGCATTTCTCATAATGTATCACAACTTTGAATTTTGAGTGTAATACCGAAGTCTAAGTTGTTTTGAACATGTTTAGGATCCAAAGATTCAAATTTTATGTATTTTTCATGATGTATTATAACTTTAAAGTTTAAAAGATATGTAATACTGAAGCTTTAATAATTTTAAACATGTTTAAGATCCAAACATTTAAAATTTTCATGTATTTTTCATGATATATCACATCTTTAAACTTTGAATAATATGTAATAATAAATTTTAAGTAGTTTTGAACGTGTTTAAAATCTAAAGATTCAAATTTTATGCACATTTATTATAATACATTATAATTTTAAAATTTGAATGATATGTAATACCAAAGCTTGAGTAATTTTAAACATGTTTAATATCTAAAAATTTGAATTTTATCCATGTTTCTCATTATGAATTGTAACTTTAAAATTTTAATGATATATAATACTAAAGCTTAAGCAATTTTGAATGTGTTTCAAATCTAAAGATTCAAATTATATGTAAATTTTTCATGATGTATCATAACTTTGAAATTTAACTGATATGTAATATCAAAGCTAAAGTGGTTCTAAACATATTTGATATTCTAGGATTTGAAATTTATGCACATTTATCATGTTTGAATGATATGTAATACTAAAACTTAAGTGGTTTTAAATATATTTAAGATCTAAAGATTTAATCTTTATGCACATTTTGCATAATGCATTACAACTTTGAAATCTAAATGATATGTAATACTGAAGATTAAGTGGTTTTAAACATGTTTAAAAGCTAAAGATTTGATTTTTATGTACATTTTTATGGTTCATTATAAGTTTAAAGTCTGAATGATGTAATATTTAAGATTAAGTAGTTTTAAACATGTTTAAAATATAAATATTTAAATTTTGTGTACATTTTTCATGATGCATTATAACTTTAAAATTTGAATGATATGTAATACTTAAGCTTAATCAATTTTGAACATGATTAAGATCCAAATATTTGAACTTTATTTATATTTCTCATGATGCATTACAACTTTAAAATTTGAATGATATGTAATACTAAAGCTTAAGTTATTTTAAACTTGTTTGAAATAAAATGATTCAAACTTTATGCATATTTCTCGAGATATATTACAAAATTTAAATTTAAATAATATGTAATACTAAAGTTTTAGTGGATTTAGACATATTTAAGATCTAATATTTAAAATTTATGAAAATTTTTTATGATGCATCATAAATTTGAAATTTGATTAATACGTAATATCTAAGTTTGACTAGTTTTGAACGTGTTTAAGATCTAAATATTTAAACTTTATGCATCATAACTTTAAAATATAAATGATATATACTAAAACATGAGTAGTTTTAAAAATATTTAAGATCCAAAGATTCAGACTTTATTCATGTATATCATGAAGCATTAAAACTTTAAAGTTTGAATGATATGTAATACTGAAACTTCATAAATTTTGAACTTATTTAAGATCTAAGTATTAAAACTTTATGCATGTTTTTTATGATATATCAAAGTTTAAGTAGTTTTAAATGTGTTTAAGATCCAATAATTCAAATTTTATTCACGTATATCATGATGCATTGTAACTTTAAAGTTTGAATGATATGTAATACCCAAGCTTCATAAATTTTAAACTTATTTAAGATTTACAGATTCAAAATTTATGTATTTTTTTCATAATGTATCAAAGTTTAAGTAGTTTTGAATGTGTTTAAGATCTAATAATTCAAACTTTATTCATATTTTTTATGATTCGTCATATTTTTGAAATTTAAATAATATGTACTAAATCTTAAGCAAGTTTGAATATGTTTAAGATTCAATGATTTAAATTTTATACGTATTTCTCATAATGCATCACAAATTTAAAATTTAAATAATATGTAATAATAAAGTTTAACTAGTTTTAAACATATGTAAGATCTAACAATTTAAACTTTATGTCTATTTTTCATGATGTATCACAACTTTAAAATTTTAATGATATGTAATATCAAAGATTGAGCAGTTTTAAATGTGTTTAAGATTCAAACTTTATGCATGTTTCCCATAATGAATTGGAACTTTAAAGTTTGAATAATATGTAATGTCAAAGCTTAAAATTTTTTGGATATGTTTAAGATCTAATGATTCAAATTTTATGTGTATTCTCATGATGCATCAAAATTTTGATATTTAAATTAAATGTAATATCGAAGCTTGAGTAGATTTATAACTTATTTAAGATCAAAAGATTTAAAATTTATTTGAATTTCTCATTATATATTATAATGATTTGTAATACCATAGCTTGAGCAGTTTTGAACTTATTTAATATCTAAATATTTAAAGTTCAAGCATCTTTATCATGATGTATTACAACTTTAAAATCTAAGTGATATGTAATACTAAATCTTGAGTAGTTTTAAATATGTTTAATATTTAAAAATTTAAATTTTATATGTGTTTATCATGATACATCACAACTTTTAAGTTTCAATGATATGTAATATCAAAGATTAAATGGTTTTAAAAATATTTAAGATCTAAATATTTGAATTTTATGCATGTTTGTAATGATGCATCATAAATTTAATGTTTGAATGATATGTAATACCAAAATTTAATCAATTTTAATTATGTTTAAGATCTAACAATTTAAAAATTTATGCATATTTTTTATGATGTATTATAATTTTGAAGTTTGAATGATATGTAATACTAAAACTTAAATAATTTTGAATGAGTTTAAGAACCAAATATTTAGACTTTATGTGTGTTTGTCATGATGCATCAAAATTTTGATGTTTGAATGATATGTAATATTGAAGCTTAATCAATCTTTGATATATTTAAGATCCAAAAATTTAAAAAATTTATGCAATTTTCATGATACATCACAACTTTAAAATGTAAATGATATGTAATACTAAAGTTTAAGTGATTATGAATATGTTCAAGATCTAAATATTTAAACTTTATGCATGTTTCTCATGATGCATTATAACTTTCAAATTTAAATGACATGTAATACCAAAGCTTAAGAGATTTTGAATGTATTTAAGATCTAAAGATCCAAACTATATACACATTTCTCATAACACATTATAATTTTAAAATTTGAATGATATGTAATACCAAAGTTTAAGTAGTTTTTCATAAATGCACCATAATTTTAAACTTTGAGCTATATGTAATATCAAAACTTAAGTAATTTTGAACATGTTTAAGATAAAACGATTCAAACTTTATGCGTGTTTCTCATGATGCATCAAAAATTTGAAATTTATATGATATGTAATACTAAAGCTTAAGAAGTTTTGAACGTATTTAAGATCTAAATATTCAAATTTTATGTATATTTTTCATGATACATGATAACTTTAAAATTTGATTGATATGTAATCTAAAGCTTAAATAGTCTTTAACATGTTTTAAATCTAAAGATTCAAATTTTGTATACATTTTTCATGATGCATCATAACTTTGAAATTTAAATGATGTGTAATATTGTAGTTTAACTAGTTGTAAACATGTTTGAGATCTAAAGATTCAAAATTCATTCACATTTTTCATGATGCATCACAACTTTAAAATTTGAATGATATGTAATAATGAAGCCTACGTTGTTTTAAACGTACTTAAGATTCAAATATTCAAATTTTATGCACATTTTTCATGATACATTATAAATTTAAGATTTGAATGATATGTAGTACTAAATCTTAAGGGGTTTTTAATATGTTTAAAGTCTAAATATTTAAACTTTATGTGTTTATCATAATGCATCACAACTTTGAAATTTGAATGATATGTAATACTATATTTTAACTAGTTTTAAAAGTGTTTAAGATTTAAAGATTCAAACTCTATGCACTTTTTTATGATGCATTTCAACTTTTAAATTTGAATGATATGTAATATTAAAGCTTAAGTTGTTTTGAACATGTTTAAGATCAAAAGATTTGATCTCTATACAAATTTTTTATGATATATCATAAATTTAAAATTTGAATGATATGTAATACTAAATCTTGAGTGAATTTGTACATATTTAAGATCTAAAAATTTGAATTTTATGCACATTTTTCATTATGCATTGTAACTTTGAATTTTGAACTATATTTAATGTCAAGCTTGAGTGGTTTTCAATGTATTTAAAATCTAAAAATTAAAATTTTATGCATATTTCTCATAATGCATCACAACTTTAAAATATGAATGATATGTAATATCAAAGTTTTAGTAGTTTTAAATATATTTAAGATCCAAAGATTTAAATTTTATGCATGTTTGTCATGATGCATCACAACTTTTAGGTTTAAATGATATGTAATATCAAAACTTAAGTGGTTTGAATGTGTTTAAGAGTCAAAGATTTAAATTTTATGCATGCTTGTCATGATAAATCATAACTTTGATATTTAAATGACATGCAATACTGAAACTTAAGTGATATTGAACATATTTAAGATCTGAATATTCAAACTTGATACATGTTTCTCATGATGCATTGCAACTTTAAAATTTAAATAATATGCAATACCAAATTTAAGTAGTTTTGGACATGTTTAAGATTCAAACATTTAAAGTTTATGCATATGCATTATAACATTAAAATCTAAATGATATGTAATACCCAACCTTAAGAAAATTTGAATGTGTTTAAAAACTAAAGATTCAAACTTTATACACATTTGCCATGATACATTGTAACTTTGAAGTTTGAATGATATGTAATATTGAATTTTTAGCAGTTTTGAATATGTTTAAGATCCAATGATTCAAAATTTATGTATATTTGTCATGATGCATCATAAATTTGACATTTTAATAATATGTAATACCAATTTTTTAGTAAATTTGAATGTGTTTAAGATCTAAAGATTCAAATTTTATATGTGTTTCTCATAATGAATCATAGATTTAAAATTTGAATGATATATAATACTGAAGAATGAATGGTTTTGAATGTGTTTAAGATTTAAAAATTTGAACTTTATGTTCATTTGTCATAATGCATTATAACTTTAAAATTTTAATGATATGTATCAGAGTTGTTACCAGAATCTGAATAATGCAAATGTAATGGAGACGTGATCGCACAAGATGAAATTAGTGCACATCACATAGATGCTAAAGCAATTTGAAATTATACAAGAAGATAAATTACACAAGATAAATAAGAGAAAACATAATATATGATTAACATGAGATAGCTAAAGTAAAGAATACATATAAAAGAGCACGTAAGTAACTCCTCCACAAAAGGTGGTCAAGGCACCCCAAAAATAGACTGCAACTCCTCCATGAAAGGCGGTGACAAGGTGCTAAAAATTGAGAAGTAACTCCCATCAAGGGAGTTACTTATGACATTCTTATGACACCTATGACATATCTATGACACACATCTCCACATAAACTAGCATATCTCACAAATGTAAAAAAACTCCATGTATACACAAATATATAATTTTTTTAATTAAATAATAAGGAAAATTAAAAACCTACACTAATACCCCCATAAGTCTGTGTAGCTTAAGTGGGTAGTGTGAAAATATAAAATAGGTCCCGGCAACTAGACCTGATGAGGTACTCATATACAAATGCAATCTCCCATAAGACAGAGAAAAGAAAAAAACCTGTAGGAAAAAACTCTCCCCCAAAAGATAGACATAAAAGAAAGGAAGAGGCTAGTGGCCCCCCCGAAGATGATGCTATTGCAGATGTGGACTGCACTCCAAGAAGAGCTCATAGATGAATGAACTTGCTCTTAGTGAAAGGTTTGGTGAAGATGTCTGCAACCTGCTCTGAAGACTGAAAAAATATCAAGTTAATGACCTGAATATGAATAAGCTCCCAAATGAAATGCATGTGAATCTCTATGTGCTTGGTCCACTGGTGCTGAACTGGATTCTTACAAATTTTAATGGTATAATGGTTATCATAATAAATGATGGTGGGTTGCCTGATAGGAATGCCAAACTCAAAAAGAATCCCTTGAAGCTAAATAGCCTCAGTAGCTGCATTAAAAGCCCCCCTGTACTCTGCCTCTGTGGATGATATAGCAATATCATTTTGCTTCTTACTAGACCAACTAATAGGACCAAAACCTAGAGAGAAATTGTAACTAGAAGTGGACTTGCGAGTCTATGAATCATCAGCGTAGTCAGAATCTGTATATTCAACCAAGTCGACCTCTATGCCAAATTTGTAATGAATCTCATATCTATGTGAACTTTGTATGTAATGTAAGATCATCTTAGTTGCTTTCTAATGTGACTCATGAGGTTCTTACATGAATCTAGAGACAAGTTCCACTGTATATGATATGTCGAGCTTCGTGTGAGTCAAGTAGATGAGACTACCAATAAGTTGTCAATACCAAGTGGCATCAACTAATGCTGAAGAATAATCAGCCTCAAGCTTGACACCTGATAGAAAGGGATTCAGAGATGGCTTACAATCAGCGATGTGAAACTGAGACAATAAATCAAGAGCATACTAAAGTTTTTTAAGAAATTTTTTTGAATCTGACTATGAGATCTCGATGCCAAAGAAGTAGTGCAACAAATCCAAGTCTGTCATGTAAAATCTATTTTGGAGAGATGCCTTCACCACTACAATAGCTGATGAAGAACTCTCAGTGATCAAAAAGTCATCAGCATATAGAACCAAAATCAAGAGCGAATCAACCTGCCATAAGAAGTAGGCATTGGGGTCAGAATGGCACCTAGTGAAACCCACTGTGAGAAAGAAGGAATTCATCTTAACATACCAAGCTCGAAGGGCCTATTTGAGGCCATAGATAGATTTCCTAAGTCTACATATTAAAGAATAATATTGAATAAATCCTAGCGACTGCTCCATATAGATCTCCTCCTCTAGGTCTCCGTGAAAAAAGGCACTCTTCACATCCATCTGGTGCACATCCCAACCATGTGCTACGATAATAGCCAAGGTGAATCAAATAGAAGTCATCTTTGCAATAGGTGCAAAGGTCTCTGAGTAGTCAATGCCTACCACCTGTGAGAAATCCTTGGAAACCAATCATGCCTTGTACTTATCAACCAACCTATCTGCTGTAAACTTGGTCCGATATATCCACCTACATCGAACCATCTTTCTTCCCTTAAGAAGTCAAGTTAAATCCCAAGTGTGATTTTTTATTAAGAAAGAATATTCTTCCTCCATAGCACTATCCCACTCAAGTACCCCCAATGCCTCTCGAAAAGTCTATGGATCTAAAATTGAAGCAAAGAAGGAATGTGGATTTCTCTGAAAATTTTCTCTTAGTACGTCTGTCATCTACGAGATCTCTTGCCTAAGTGCCAACACTCTCAAGTGTCTGTCTGGCCCAAAGTGGCCCAGAAGTGGGTGAGTCAGGTGCTAACTCCTCATCCTCTAATTGACTAGATGTGGATGCCTCTACATCATTGTCCTCACTATCTGAACTCGAAGAAGAAGAAGAAGATGTCTCTAGCTCGAAAACTTGTTATGGCTTATCTAAATTTAATGAGGAATCATTATGAAGAAGTAGATTTGATGAGGGAGAAGTGTCAAGTGTTGAGTCTCTAAGACTCTCTTAAAAATGGACACTTCTCTCAATGAACAATTTATAAGTGACTGGATCTAGAAGGCGATACCCCTTAATACCATCCAGATATCCTACAAAGATGTGAGGCTTGGAATGATGTTCCATAGCTTTACGTTTCTTCTTCATAATATGGACCATGGCTAGGGATCTAAAAACCCTAAGGTGCTCAACATTAGGTTTCTTTTTATGCCAAGCTTCAAAGTGTGTTATTCTTTTCAATGATTTATGATGAACCCTATTTTGAATGTAGCAAGCACAATTGATGTCTTCGGCACAGTACTGTAGTGCTAAGAATTTGGAGTGAATCATATAGCTACCCATCTCTTTCAAGAACCTATTTTTGCATTCTTTAACCCTATTCTATGAAGGATTGTAAGTGATTGTACACTATAAATCAATCCCTTCTATGGTGCAAACTTTCTCAAACATGTTGCTGACATACTCCCATCTATTATCAGTTCAAAGAACTTTGATAGATTTTTCACTCTATTTTTCAACAAGAGTCTTGAAGTCTAAAATTTTTTCAAACACTTCAGACTTTTGTTTGAGAAAATATATCCAAGTGTACCTAGAGAAATCATCAATAAAAGTGAGGATGTAATTGGCCCTTATGAAAGATGGTTTGGGAAAGGGTCCCGATACATCACTATGGACTAACTTCAAAGGTTGTGAAGCCCTCCAAGCTTTGTCTTTGTCAAATTTTGCTTCGAGATGTTTTCCAAGGGAGCACCCCTCGCAAAGTCTTTTTGAGAATTGGACACGAGGCAAGCCAATGACCATGACATGTTTGCAAAGTTCCTCAAGATAGCGGTAGTTAAAGTGGCCAAACCGCTCATACCACAATTTTCTAACTCCATCTAAATGAGTCAACAATACTATTGGGGAAGAATTAGGTGAAAAATGTGAGAAGGTGTATAACCTGGCTTGGTGATTTACCCTACCCACTGCCACTGTAGTATCATTATGCAACTCCCTGATAGCCACTAAATTTGGTGAAAACTCAACTCTCATGCCATAACCAATGTGAGTGATTTGGTACACTGATAGGAGATTGATTGAAAAAAAAAAGGAACACTTAGAACATTATTGAATATTCCTCTTTCCATTTCAACTGACCATCTCCCTGCAATAGAAACTAATGTGTCATCACCTAAACTAATTAAAGTCGTGCTACAAGACTCTAAAGATGAAAACTCAACTAGAGAAGAACCCATGTGGTGAGAAGCACCCGAGTCAATGACCCATGAATATGTAGAAGCTATTGTAGCTATAAGGGCCTTGCTCTTTTCTTTCTCCTTACCCTTGCCTTTTGCCTTGGTAGAATTTTGGGTAAATGAATTCTACTTAATGGACTCAGAAACACCTATGTTGTGCTTCTCTAGAAGATGAGTTAGGTGATCTATTTATTTTTTCATGCATTTGTGTTCATCATGCTCTATATTTTTACAATAGGCACACTTAACCTTCTCCTTCTTAGGTTTAGCATTGGAGGAGGAAGACTCAGTGTTTTTTTGGCAAGATTGTTGTTTTCTTTCTTCTTTTTTTGATCCTCTTTTTTTTTCTTCTACTTTGTTAGTCTTATCTTACCATTTCCAGCTATCAAAGTTTGGGGTTGAGTAGACTTCATAGTGCCCATTTGAATTAGCTTATCTTTCTCCCTAGTCAAGTTGGCAATGAATGAATCTAAAGAAAGCATTTTCTATGTAGTGACAAGGGCACTTTTTGTGGCATAAAAAGTGGAGACAAAGACTGAATAGCTTGGACCTAACTTTGTGAGAATAGAAATGATGAGTTGATCATCTTTCTTCTCTATCTCGAATTCTTTCAATTACAATTTAAGGGCCTTAAACTTAGAGAAGAATTCATGTAGGGTGTCAAAGTTGCTAAGACTTAGACTTATGAGTTTGTTTTCGAGCTCATGACCTCTCATCTCATCAAACTTCCCAAATAAGAGTTCTAAAGTGTTCCATATGTCTTTGAGAGTCTTGGAGGTTTATAAATAGAAGAGAAATTTTAGAGACATGGACAAACTCATTAATCTATAGGCTTCATCATTACGATTGTACCATTTGACCTTTTCAACATCAGTGCTAGGTTCTACTTCAGTACCTATGGTGATCTTATACAACTTTTTGTTTCTAAGAATGATTGGCATTTTAACCTTTCATTTATGATAGTTGAAGGGTGTTAGGAGTTTAAGTTGAAAAAAATCTATTTTAAGCTGAATTTAGGTGAAGTTGTGTTGATTGTAAGTTGTGAAATTATGTAAAAAAGAGAATGAAAGCAAAGATTTACAAGTTGTGAAAAACAATCACATCCCTCCAAAATGTTTAGCCCCCACAAATATGTAAGTGCATGCTTTAAAGATGTCGAGCTCATCTAAAAATGCATCTGAGAGCAATCAATGCAAGACTTTAAGCAAACAAGACGTCAGACTCAGCCAAAAATGTGTCTTGAGAGACCCAAATTTTAAACACTTTATAAACTAGTGAATTTTTAACAAATAGCAAGCCTACACTGTGGAGAATTAGATTAAAAACTTTTTTGTAAAAAATGGTACTCAAATCTGAGCTACCATTTGTAAGATATTAAAGATTCAATTTTCTTGTAAACTAGTGTTTTTATAAAAAAATACTAAAACATTAAAAAAATACCTATTTTGAGAGAGAAAGTGGCCTTACAACCACTCATTAGATTTGACATAAAGAGAAATCCAAAGGAGGTATTTGTGAGAGAGAATTGGCCTCCTGCCAACCTGGGCTTCACCCTTCGTCTTCAACAGGGGAAGATACAAGTTTAAATTTAAACCTTCAAAATTTTTAAATTATTTAAAATACTTAATATTCAATCAAATTGACTGATTTTTTTAACAAATCAATTTTAACTAAAAAATTAAAGTAACAGATAGAATGAAACTGTTGGCCAAGTATCTAAGGGCTCACATGGGATGCCAAACAAGGAGATGGCGTCATTTTCAAGAAAAATAGGCTGGGAAAATTTTCTTACAAAAAAGGCACAGTTCTAATTTTGCTGGTCAGAAAAAAGAAATTGAAATTGCAAACCTCAATACACAGTAGTAAGTGGAAAAGTTTTCTCACCAAAATAAGGGCACACTTCTAATTTCTTAACAGCAGAAAAATTATAAGTGCAGAATTCTCTCACCAAAATAAGGACACACTTCAAATTTCTTGACAGCAAAAAAATTATAGGCAGTGGTGCCCAGGTTTATCTTGTAGCTGTTATATCCTCTACACATGCATCCAATGCAAAAAACAAGTAGAAGCTGAGAGAAAAAGATGCCAAGCTGTTGGAAAAAGATGTCAGACTGCTAAAAATAGATGCCAAGCTGTTAATATTTTTACAAATTGCTTTGTTGAAGCCACAACAGATCTATACAAGATGTCTTGACAAATTTTAACTCAGACGTAATTTTTTTAACAAGTTTTCGTATGGATTTGCATGAGTTTTTAAAAAACTCTACCAAAACTCTCAAATGTAATGGAGTTAAACAAAAAAATACTAAGAAAGCAAAGTAAGAATTTCAGAATAAAATAATAGCTTAACCAGACACACGATTACCAGAGTGGCTCTGATACCATATCAGAGTTATTGTCAGAATCTAGATAATGCGAATGCAATAAAGACGTGATCACATGAGATGAAGCTAGTGCATATCACATAGATGCTAAAAAAATTTACAATTATACAAGATAAATTGCATAAAACAAATAATAAAAAATCCAATATCTAATTAACATGAGATGGCCAAAGTGAAGAATACATATAGGAGAGCACATAAGTAACTCCTCTACAAAAAGTGATTAAGGCACCCTAAGAATAGACTATAACTCCTCTATGAAATGTGGTGACAAGGTACTAAGAATAGATAAGTAACTCTCATCAAAGGAGTTACTTATAACATTCTTATGACACCTATGACACATCTATGACACACATCTCCACATAAGCTAGCCTATCCCACGAATGTAGAAAAACTCCATGTATGCACAAATATATAATTTTCCTAATTAAATAATAGAGAAAAATAAAAACTTACACTAATAATATGTAATACTAAAGTTTAAACATTGTTGAATATATTTAAGATCTAAAGATTCAAATTTTATGTGTGTTTATCATGATGCATCACAACTTTGAATTTTGAATGATATGTAATACCAAAGGTTATGCATTTTTTAACATATTTAAAATATAAAAATTAAAAAAAAATATGTATTTTTCATGATGTATCACAACTTTTAAATTTGAATGATATCTAATACTGAAGCTTCAGTGAATTTGAACGTGTTCAACATTTAAATATTTGAACTTTATACACATTTTTCATGATGCATCACAACTTTTAAATTTGAATGATATGTAATACCAAAGCTTAAGTGGTTTTGAATGTATTTAAGATCTAAATATTTAAATTTTATGCATGTTTTTTATAATACATTACAACTTTAAAATTTGAAAGATATATAATATCAAAGCTTAAATGGTTTTGAACATGTTTAAAATTTATAAAATTTGAACATTATGTATATTTCTCATAATGTATCACAGCTTTGAAATTTAAATTATATGTAATACCAAATTTTTGAACATATTTAAGATATAAAGATTTGAAATTTATGCACGTTTCTCATGATGCATCAAATTTTTTTAATTTGAATATTATGTAATACCGAATCTTAATTAGTTTTAAACGTGTTTAAGATCTAAAGATTCAAACTTTATACATATTTTTTATAATTCATTACAACTTTAAAATTTGAATGATATGTAATACCAAAATTTAAACAGTTTTAAACTTAAAATTTGAATTTTATACACATATATTATAATGCATAACAACATTAAAATTTGATTGATATGTGATACCAAAGCTTAATTAATTTTGAACATGTTTAAGATCTGAAGATTTTATATATATATATATATATATATATGATGCAAAAAAAAATTAAATTTGAATTAAATGTAATATCAAAGCTTAAGTGATTTTGAATTTATCTGAGATCCAAGGATTTGAACTTTATGCATATTTTTTATGATGCATTGTAGCTTTAAAATTTGAATGATATGTAATATTAAAGTTGAAGTAATTTCAAAAGTGTTTAAGATGTGAAGATTTGAATTTTATGCATGTTTCTCACGATGCATTACAATTTTAGAGTTTTAATGATATGTAATATCAAAAATTAAATAGTTTTGAAGATGTTTAATATTTAAATATTTAAACTTTATACATGTTTCTCTTGATGGATCACAACTTTTAAATTTGAATTATATGTAATATTAAAGCTTAGGTAGTTTTGAGTGTTTTTAAGATCTAAAAAATCAAATTTTATGCATATTTCTTATGATGTAACACAACTTTAAAGTTAAAATGATATGTAATATCGAAGCTTAAGCAGTTTTAAATGTATTTAAGATACAAAAATTTAAATTTTATGCACATTTCTCATTATGCATCACAACTTTAAATTTTGAATGATATTTAATACTAAAGCTTAAATAGTTTTTAATGTGTTTAAGATCGAAAGATTCAAAATTTATGCATGTTTCTCATGATGCATCATAAATTTTAAATTTGAATAATATGTAGTACCAAAGTTTAAATAGTTTTGAACGTGTTTAAGATTCAAAAATTAAATTTTTATGCACATTTTTCATGAAGCTTCATAACTTTGAAATTTAAATCATATAATATCGAAGCTTAAGTAGTTTAGAACATTTTTAAGGTGTTTAAATATTTAAACTCTATTTGAATTTTTCATGATGCATCACAACTATGAAATTTAAATGGTATGTAATATCAAAGCTTAAAAAAATTTAAACAAATTTAAGATCCAAAGATTAAAATTTTATGTGCATTGTAACTTTAAAATTTTAATGATATATAATAAAAAATCTTAAGAAAATTTAAATGTGTTTGAGATGCAAATATTTGATCTTAATACACATTTTTTATGATACATCACACCTTTGAAAGTTGAATGATATGTAATACCAATGCTTAAGCAATTTTGAATACATTTGAGATCTAAAGATTCGATTTTTATGTGTGTTTTTTATGATGCATCACAAATTTAAAATTAAAATAATATGTAATACCAATGCTTAAGTAGTTTTGAATGTGTTTGAGATCCAAAAATTCAAAGTTTATATGAGTTTCACATGATGCATCACAAATTTTCAATTGAAATGATACGTAGTATCAAAACTTAAGTAGTTTTGAAGGTGTTTAAAATACAAATATTAAACTTTATGCATATTTATCATAATTCATTATTAATTTGATATTTAAATGATATGTAATATCAAAGCTTAAGTAGTTTTAAAATTTATGCAGATTTTTCATGATATATAATAATTTTTAAATTTTAATAATATATAATACCAAAGCTTAAGCTATTTTGAATGTGTTTAACATCTAATGATTTTAATTTTATGTACATTTATCATAATATATCACAATTTTATAAATTCAATGATATGTAATATTGAAGCTTAAGCAGATTGGAACATGTTCAAGATTTAAAGATTGAAACATTATGCACATTTCTCATTATAAATTTTGACTTTAAATTTTTAAGGATTTGTAATACTAAATATTGAGAGGTTTTAGATGTGTTTAAGATCAAAATATTTAAATTTTATGTGTGTTTTTTATGATGCATTACATCTTTAAAATCTAAATGATATATAATACCATAGCTTGAGTCATTTTAAACATGTTTAAGATCTAAATATTCAAACTTTATACTTTTGTCATGATGCATCACAAATTTTAAGTTTGAATGATATGTAACACCAAAACTTAAGCATTTTTGAATGTGTTTAAGATCTAAAAATCAAATTTTATGCATATTTATCATGATGCATTGTAACTTTGAATATTAAATGATATGTAATAATGAAGATTAAGTAATTTTAAACATGTTTAAAATCTAAATATTCAAAAAATAATTATTTATCATGATGTATCATAAATTTAGAATTTGAAAGATATATAATACCGAATCTTAAGTGTATTTAAATGTGTTCAAAATATAAAGATTCAAATTTTATATGTATTTATCATGATGCATCACAACTTTTAAATTTGAATGATATGTAATACTGAAGTATGAGTGCATATGAACACATTTAAGATCTAAACATTCAACCCTTTAGCACATTTGTCATGATGAATCACAACTTTGAAATGTAAAAGATATGTAATATTGAAGATTGAGTAGTTTTGAACGAGTAAAAGATCTAAAAATTCAAATTTTTATGTATATTTTTTATGATAGACAATAACTTTGAAATCTAAATAATATGTAATACTGAAGGTTGAGTGATTTTGAACATGTTTAAGATACAAAGATTTAAATTTTATGCATATTTTTCATGATGTATCACAATTTTAAAATTTGAAATGATATGTAATACCAAAGCTTAAATAGTTTAAAATGTGTTTAAGATCCAAAGATTTGAATTTTATGTGTGTTTGTCATGATACATCATAACTTTAAAGTTTTAACAATATGTAATATCGAAGCTTAAACAATTTTAAACATGTTTAAAATCCAAATATTTAAATTTATATGTATTTTTAATGATGCATCACAACTATGAAATTTGAATGATATATAATGTGAAGATTTATTTATTTTGAATGTGTTTAAAATCTAAAGATTTAAATTTTATGCATATTTCTTATAATGCATCATAACATTCAAATTTGAATGATATGTAATAATAAAGTTTAAGATATTTTTAATGTTATTAAGATCTAAAGATTTAAATTTTATGTGTTTTTCATCGTGCATTACAATATTAAAATTTGAATGATATATAATACTAAATTTTAAGTTATTTTGAACATGTTTAAGATCTAAAGATTCAAATTTTATGTAAGTTTCTAATGATGCACCTCAACTTTAAAATTTGATTGACATGTAATACTAAAATTTAAGTGGTTTTCAATATTTTTAAGATCTAAAATTTGAAATGTATGCATATTTTTAAAAATGCATCATAACTTTAAAATTTGAATGATACATAATACCAAAGCTAAGTAGTTTTGAACATATTTAAGATCTATAACATTTGAATTCTATGCGCATTTCTTATGATGCATCACAACTTCAAAAAATTGAATGATATGTAATATCAAAAATTAAATGGTTTTAAATATGTTTAAGATCTAAATATTCAAATTTTATGCATGTTTTTCATTATGTGTCACAATATTAACGTTTAAATGATTTTGAATGTGTTTGAGATCTAATAATTCAAACTTTATGCACATTTTTCATGATTCTATCACAAATTTAAAATTTAAATGATATGTAATATCAAAATTTAAGTATTTTTAAATATTTTTAAAATCTAAAAATTCAAATTTTATGCACATTTATCTTAATGCAACATAACTTTAAAGTTTAAATGGTATGTGATACCAAAGCTTTAACAGTTTTGAATATATTTAAGATCTAAAAATTCAAACTTTGTGTGTATTTTTCATGATACATCACAACTTTAAAATTTGAATGATATATAATAATGAAGTTTAAGCAGTTTTGAATGTGTTTAAGATCTAAATATTTAAAATTTATGTATATTTTTCATAATGCATTGCAACTTTAAAATTTGAGTGATATGTAATATCGAAGCTTGAGTGTTTTAAACATATTTAAGATCTAAATATTTGAATTTTATTCATATTTCTCATGATACATCGTAACTTTAAAATTTTAATGCCATATGATATCAAAGTTTAAGTAGTTTTGAACATGTTTAACATTTAAAAATTTAAACTTTATACACATTTCTCATTATTCATCAAAACTTTAAAATTTGAATGATATGTAATACTGAAGCTTAAGTAATTTTGAATGTATTTAATATCTAAAGATTTAAACTTTATGCATATTTTTAATGACACGTCATAAATTTGAAGTTTGAATGATATGTGATATCAAAATTTCAGTGGTTTTAAATATGTTTAAAATTTCAAATATTTAAACTTTGTGTGTATTTCTCATTATACATCACAATTTTAAAATTTGACTAATATGTAATACTAAAGCTTAGGTGGTTTTGAACATGTTTAAGATCTAAAAATTTAAATTTTATGCTCATTTGTCACAATGAATTGTAATTTCAAATTTGAATGATATGTAATATTGAAGCTAAAATAGTTTTGAATGTGTTTGAGATCTAAAGATTTAAACTTAATGCATATTTCTCATGAAGCATCACAACTCTTAAATTTGAATGATATGTAATACCAAAGCTTAATTGGCTTTGAATGTGTTTAAGATCTAAAAAATTTAAAATTTATGCACATTTTGCATAATACATCACAACTTTAAAATTTGAATGATATGAAATATCAAAGCTTATATAGTTTTGAACATTTCTAAGATCTAAATATTAGAACTTTATTTAAATTTTTAATGATAAATCATAAATTTAAAATTTGAATGATGTAATACTGAATTTCAAATAGCTTTAAACATGTTTAAGATCTAAATATTCAAATTTTATATGCATTTATCATGATAGATCGTAACTTTGAAATTTAAATGATATGTAATACTGAAACTTAATTAGTTTTAAATGTGTTTAATATCTAAAGATCCAAACTTTATGCATATTTCTCATCATGCATCACAACTTTAAAATTTGAATGATATGTGATATAGAATCTTAAAGTTAGAATATTTAGATCTTAAACACATTTAAAATCACATAATTTTTTGTATTATATATCAAGCAAATTTCAAAATTGTGATGTATCATGAGAAGCATGCATAAAATTTGAATATTTAAATTTTAAACACTTTCAAAACCACTTAAACTTCATTATTATATATCATTCAAATTTCAAAGTTGTAATACATCATGAGAATTGCATATAAAGTTCATATATTTAGATATTAAAAAATTTCTTAAGTTTTGGTATTACTTATCATTTAAATTTTAAAGTTATGATGCATCATGAGAAACGTGCATAAAGTTAGAATCTTTGGATCTTAATCACATTCAAAACCACTTAAGCTTCAGTATTACAAATCATTCAAATTTTAAATTTTTAATGCATTATAATAAATGAGCATAATGCTTGAATTTTCAAATCTTAAACATGTTTAAAACTACTTAAGCTTTGTTATTAAATATCATTCAAACTTAAAATTTTTAATGCATCATGAAAAATTTATAAAATTTTGAATCTTTATATATTAAAGACATTTAAAACCTCTTAAAATTTAGTATTAAATATTGTAATGCATCATGATAAATGTACATAAAGTTTGAATCTTTGATTCTTAAACACCTTCAAAACAAATTAAGCTTCAGTATTATGTATCATTTCACTTTTAAAATTGTGATGCATCATGAGAAACACTTATAAATTTTGAATCTTTGGATCTTAAACATGTTTAAAAATGCTTAAGATTCGGTATTATATATCTTTCAAATTTTAAAGATGTGATGTATCATGATAAATAAGTATAAAGTTAGAATATTTAGATCTTAAACATGTTCAAAATTAATAAATTTTTAATATTACATATCATTTAAATTTTAAACTTGTGATGCATCATGACAAATGTGCATAAAATTCAAATTTTTAGATCTTAAAATTATTTAAAACTACTTAAATTTGAGTATTATATATCATTTAAATTTTAATGTTGTGATGCATCATGAAAAATATACATAAAATTAAAATCTTTAGGTCATAAACACATTCAAAATCATTAAAATTTTAGTATTACATATCATTTAATTTTAAAAGTTGCGATGAATCATAAAAAATATGTATAAAGTTTAAATATATAGATCTTAAACACCTTCAAAACTACTTAAACATTGGTATTAAATATTATTTCAAGTTTAAAGTTGAGATTTATCATGAGAAACATATATAAAGATTGAAACTTTAGATCTTACATACCCTCAAAACTATTTAAACTTTAGTATTACATATCATACAAATTTTAAATTTATGATGCATAATAAACATGCAAAAAAATTAAACATTTTTATATTAAAGACATTCAAAACCTCTTAAGCTTTGGTATTACATATAACTCAATTTTTAAAGTTATGATGCATCATGAGAAATATGCATAAAGTTTGATTCTTTCGATTTTAAACAACTACAAAACCACTTAAGTTTTGGTATTATATATCATTTAAATTTCAAAATTGTGATGCATCACGAGAAACTCTCATAAATTTTAAATCTTTTGATCTTAAACATGTTTAAAACTGATTAACCTTTAGTATTACATATCTCTCAAATATAAAAGTTGTGATGCATCATGAAAAATGAGTATAAATTTAGAATTTTTAGATCTTAAATATGTTCAAAACCACTTAAGCTTTGGTATTATATATCATTCAAATTTCAAAGTTGTGATGCATCATGAAAAATATGCATAAATATTGAATCTTTATATGTTCAACACATTCAAAATCACTTAAAAATTCGTATTACATATCATTCAAATTTTAAAATTGTGATGCATCATGAGAAATGTGTATAAAATTCAAATCTTTTGATCTTAAATATAATCAAAATTATTTAAATTTTGGTATTAAATATCATTCAAATTTTAAATTTATGATGCATTATGAGAAATATGAATAAATTTTAAATCTTTGGATCTTAAACACCTTCGAAACCACTTAATATTTAGTAATACATATAATTCAAATTTTAATGTTTTTATGCATCATGAAAAATAAACATATACAGATCTAATCTTTAGATATTAAACATGTATAAAGTTATAATCTTTAGGTCTTATATATGTGAAAAATCAATTAAGTTTTGGTATTACATGTCATTAAAATATCAAAGTTTCAATGCGTCATGAAAAACATGTATAAATTTTAATTATTTAAATTTTAAACATGTTCAAAACCACTTAATTTTTAGTATTATATATCATTCAAATGTTAAAGTTGTAAAGCATCTTGACAAAAGTGCATAAAGTTTGAATCTTTAGATCTTAAATATGTTCAAAACCACTTAAGTTTTAGTAATATATGTCATTAAAAATTTAAAGTTGAGATGCATCATGAAAAACTTGAATAAAATTTAAATTTTTAGATCTTAAACATGTTCAAAATTGTTTAAGCTTCGGTATTACATATCATTCAAAATTTAAAGTTATGATGAATTATATGAAATTTGTATAAAGTTTAAATATTTAAATCTCAAACACATTTAAATCCACTTAAGTTTCATTATTACATATTATTTAAATTTTAAAATTATGATGTATCAAGAGAAACGTGCATAACTTTTGAATCTTTGGATCTTACATGTTCAAAACCACTTAAACTTTTGTATTACATATTATTCAAATTTAAAATTTTCAAAAATTATGATAAATACATATAACATTCGAATATTTAGATTTTACACATTCAAAACCTCTTAATCTTTGGTATTATATACAATTAAATTTTTAAAATTGTAATGCATTATGAGAAATATGTATAAAGATCAAATATTTAGATCTTAAACACATTCAAAACTGCTTAAGCTTTAATATTATATATTATTCAAAATTTAGAGTTATGATGCATCATGAAAAACATGCTTAAATTTAAAATCTTTGGATCTTAAACATGTTTAAAATTGATTAAGCTTCGATATTATAGATCATTCAAATTTCCAAGTTGCATTGCATTATGACAAATGCACATAAAATTCAAATATTTATATCTTAAATACATTTAAAATTGCTTAAGTTTTAGTATTATATATCCTTTAAATTTTAAATTTGTGTTTCATTATATGAAATGATCATAAAGTTTGAATCTTTGGATCTAAAACATGTTTAAAATTGCCTAAGCTTTGGTATTATATCATTCAAATTTCAAAGTTACGATGCATCATGAAAAATATGTATAAAGTTTAAATTTTTAAATCTTTAATACGTTCAAAACCACTTATTATTATATATTACATATCATTCAAACTTTAAATTTGAAATACACATGAAAAATACATATAAAATTTGAATATTTGGATATTAAATAAATTCAAAACCACTTAATCTTAAGTATTACATATCATTCAAATTTCATAATTGCAATGCATTATGAGAAATATGCAGAAAATTCATAGAGTTAGATTTTAAACATGTTCAAAACTAATTAATATTTGGTATTACACATCATTCAAATTTTAATATTGGAATGCATCATTAGAAATACACAAAAAATTAATTTTTTTGGATATTAAACACAATCAAAACCTTTTATGTTTTGTTTTTACATATTATTCAAACTTTAAAGTTGTGATGCATCATGAGAAATATGCATAAAGTTTGAATCTTTATGATTTTAAATTTAAGTACATTTCTCATGATGCATCGTAACATTAAAATTTGAATGATATGTGATACAAAAAATTAAAAAAATTTGAATGTGTTTAAAATCTAATGATTCAAACTTTATGTGCATTTCTCATGATGCATCACAACTTTGAAATTTGAATGATATATAATATTGAAGCTTAAGTGATTTTGAATGTGTTTTAGATCCAATAATTCAAACATTATGTATATTTATCATAATTCATCACAACTTTAAAGATTAAATATTTTTGAATGTGTTTAAGATCTATAAATTTAAATTTATCATGATGTATCACAACTTTGATGCTTGAATGATATGTAATACTGAAGCTTTAGTGGTTTTAAATGTGATTAAGATCCAAAGATTTAAATTTTATACGCATTTCTCATGATATATCACAACATTAAACTTATAATGATATGTAATAATGAAACTTAAGTAGTTTTGAATGTGTTTTACATCCAAATATTCAAACTTTTTTATGTGCATTTCTCATAATGCATCACAACTTTAAAATTTGAATGATATATCATACTGAAGCTTGAGTAGTTTTAAACATATTTAAGATCCAAATATTTAAATTTTATTCACATTTCTCATGATGCATCACAACTTGAAATTTGAATGATATGCAAAACCGAAGCTTAAGTGGTTTTGAACATGTATAACATCCAAAGATTCAAATTTTTTACGTATTTTTCATAATGCATCATAACATTGAAATTTGACTGATATGTAATACCAAATCTAAGTGGTTTTGTACATGTTTTTTATCTAAAAATTCAAACTTTATGCTTGTTTATAATCCATTACAACTTTCAAATTTTAATGATATGTAATACCTAAGCTAAAGTGGTTCTAGATGTGTTTGAGATCCAAAGATTCTATTTTTATGCACATTTCTCATGAGCATCATAAATTTTGAATTTGAATTATATGTAATACTAAAGCTTAAGTGGTTTTATATGTGTTTAAAATCCAAATATTTAAAGTTTATGAATATTTTATATAATGCATTATAACTTTAAAATTTGAATGATATGTTATATTAAAGCTTAAGTGGTTTTAAACATAACTAAGATCTAAAGATTTGAACTTTATGTGCATTTCTCGTGATGCATCTCAAATTTAAAATTTGAATCATGTAATATCATAGCTTAAATAGTTTTGAGCATGTTTAAGATCCAAATATTCAAACTTTATGTGAGTTTATCGTGATGCATCATAATTTTAAAATTTGGATGATATGTAATACTTAAGCTTAATCAGTTTTGAACATGTTTAAGATATAAAGATTTAAAATTTATGCATGTTTCTCATGATGCATCATAAATTTAAAATTTAAATGATATGTAATAATGAAGTTTAAGTGGTTTTGAACATGTTTAAAATATAATTATTAAAACTTTATGCACATTTTTTATGAATCATCACAACTTTAAATTGTGAATGATATGTAATATTGAATTTTGAGTAGATTTAAACATGTTTAAGATCCAAAGATTAAAAATTTATGCACATTTTTTATAATGCATTGTAACTTTTAAATTTATACAATATGTTATACCTAAGTTTGAGTGGTTTTAAACTTATTTAAGATCTAAATATTTAAACTTTATCCACATTTCTTATAATGCATTACATCTTTTAAATCTGAATGATATTTAATATTAAAGCATGAGTTGCTTTAAACATGTTTAAGATTCAAAAATTTGAACTTTATTTGTGTATGTCATAATGCATCACAAATTTGAAGTTTGAATGATATGTAACACCGAAGCTTCAATGGTTTTAAACATGCTGAAGATCCAAATATTTTAACTTTATGCACGTTTATCATGATGCATTTCAACTTTGAAGTTTGTATGACATGTAATACTAAATCTTAAGTAGTTTTAAACATGTTTAATATCCAAATATTTAAAATTTATGTGCATTTCTTATGTTTCATTATAATTTTAAAATTTGAATAATATGTAATATCAAATCTTAAGTGGTTTTGAATGTTAGCATAATTTATATTACATTGTTTAATTCATTTTGTTAGGGTCACATAGGTGACATGTAGGGGCAATTTATTGTGTTAGTTATTATCAACTGTAGGGTAGTTACTAACTAACTACTCTTTAGCCTTATATATATTCACCTTCTACAATCTAATAAAATCATCAAATTTTCATTTAACTTTCTCACTCTAGTATTAAAGCATACCAATGCCTATTCAAAAAATAGTCTTTTAGAATCTTGATCAATGCCAAAGTCCCTATAACAAGTAAAAATCATGGAATGTGGGAAGTGCAAAGCATAGCATGGAAGTCAGATTATAATCTTGAAGAGCACATCGAAGCTTTTAAGACCCACAATACAAGGAGATTAGTGACCTTCAGCAAAGATGAAAGGTATGACACCTAGAGTAGTCAAATTTGTAGCATGGAAATCTAGGAAAGCATGTGACGTCTGAGGAAGAAATCAACTAAGAGCAAAATAAAAAATCCTAAACGAATGCTATAGAAGTAATAACTTATAAAAAAGGACATAGTAGTCTGCTAAAAGTTAGTAAAGCTAAAAGGAAGAAAGACTAGAGTAAAACTGCCTAAGCCTATAATAATGATGCATCTTAGAGTGTTTGTAATACATGAAAGGATGCAACAAATAAATGCGGTGGAAGGAACTATGCCAAGAGCAATCAACTCATAGAAAAGAGATACAAATGTATAATCCTATGAATAAAGAAATATTTTTGTAATGTAAATTTCAAATACAAAAGTTTTTTGAAGCTTTGAAATAATAAAAACTATTTTGTTTGTGAAACTTTACAAAAATAAAGTAGAAAATATTTAGAAAATGTTTGTACCTGAGTTACTATTGTTAGATGTCTAGCTCTTGAAAGGGCCTAATTTTGCCACATAAAAGATGAAGATGTAGATGATTCTTCAATTTGAATAATTATGGGGCATCATCACTAGAAAAGTGACCCATCCTACCAGACTTGATGAACAAAGGAAGTTCTATAAGTTTGATGCAAAAGCACTCATACTGATAACTCTCAATATTACTGATGAAATTCAACCACATGTTTATGATACATAGACATTGAAAGAGACATTGGACACTTTGTCCATAATTTATGAGGCAAAGAACCAGACAAGAATCCTTCATTTTTAATTGTTTCTTCATACAATTAATATGAAATCAAGAGAAAATGTTGAGTTCTTATGCCAGGTTACAGAACTATGAGCAGAACTTGTTGCACTTGGAGAGAAGATCAAGGATAAGATTTTGATTCTAATCATGCTAAGATCTCTCCCATCTTAGTTTTGCACATTTTTTATGACACTCAATATTACCAAGCAAGTAGTGTCTTTCAAATAATTGGTCAATTTACTTCAACAAGATGAAGTAATTCAGTCCATGCATGAAGAATTTGAGGACAAAGCCTTGATCTCTAAGCAATAGAATCCAAAATTCAAGATGGGACCACTGAAGCATTGATAACAACATCAAAAATAGTAAAATACTAAGAAGTTTAAGTGGTGGTATTACATTTTCAAAACTCACACACATGATACTGATCATTTTTGGTGTAATGCCTTGATGCAAGGTCAATCTAGTCGAGAGGGCTCTTTCAGTAAAGAAGATTCATAGAAATCTAAAAGACATTCTTGACAATGGAAGAAAAAAGGGTATGTAATAACACAAAAGCAAGAGGATAATGCATCTGATGATGAATTAATATAATAAGTATCATATAAAGCCCATGATGAGCTTGTATTAGTCTCCTAAACCTTGAGAGAAATAAGCAAAGTTTGGTTGATAGACTCTAGTCCTAGTAAACACATGACTAGATGTAAGGAGCTCTTTAATTTGCTAATAACTCACCCAACTAGAGATCAAGTTTTAATTTTTAATGATAAAAATTATGTTGCAAAAGTAATTGGACATGTCACCATTCCTCTTAGGATAAGACGTTGTATTCTCACAAAGTTACTCTATGTCCCTAGTTTGATAATAAATCTCTTATTTGTTAATCAACTTTTGAAACAAAAGATAATAGTAGAGTTTTTAGTCTATCAAGGCATCAAATCCTATCTAATTTCTTAAGAAGGTTAAGTTCTTGCTAAATCCTTCTTAAAGGATCAGTTATTTACCTTAGATGTAGTATCAACTAGTGAAGTTGCACTCATTGCCTCTACGATAGAATCTATTACACTTTAACACTACCGCTATGGGCATCTATCTAATAGTTCCCTCTTCTAACTAAGTTCTAAATAAATGTTAAGTGTAATTCCTTATATTTCCTATTTTTTTCCACTATGCACTAGTTTTCTTATGAAAAAACAACATTGAGTGTCGTTTGAGCCAAGTTCTTCTCATGCCAAGGGATGACTCGATATGGTAGATACCGATTTGTGCAGACTCTTGCTAGATTCTCTTCAAGGATTAGGTAATTTTTGTTATTTTTTGATGTTTTTTCTCATAATACTTAGGTGTTATTTATTAAAAAGAAGAGTGAAGCCCTTGCAAATTTCAAGGTCTTCCATCAGCATGTTATTACATAGTTTGGGAAGCAACTTCAAATCCTCCACTTCGATTGAGGGGGGGAACTCACATCAAAGGAGTTCTTAGCATTCCTAAAGTAACATGACATCAAAAAAAACTTGAATACTCCATATATGCCTCATTATAATGGAATAATAGAATGATGTAATCACTCAGTCATGGAGATGGCTTGTTGCATGCTTTCCACTACAAAGTTGACAACATAATTCTAGGTAGAGCAGTACAGATGGATGTATATCTTCTCAATATAGCACCTATAAATATATTGTTAGATAAGACACTAAAAGAGGTATGGATTGGTCATAAACCATTGATTTCCCATCTTATAGTATTTGGTTGTACTTCCTATATGCATGTCCCAGATAAAAAGAGGAAGAAGATCGAACCAAAGACCCTCCAATCTATTTTCTTGGGGTATAACACTACCTCTAAATCATACCATCTAATGGATCATTAGATGAGGAAAATTTATGAAAGTCATGATATGGTCTATGATGAGTCATCATTTGACTCATTGGCATAGAAGGAGAAAAACTAGACCACCTCTTATAGACTTTTCCCATAGATGATGAACATGAAGAAGGTGAGCTGCAAAAAGGAGAATTGTTCATTGATCTTGGTAATATACAAGGTATTTCTTCATCAAATCAGTAACTACATCGATGTCCTATATGGCTAGAGTCTATAATGAAGGACTCACACCTGGGCTCTCCTCTAAACACTTCATCAAGAGTTTGAATAAGAAGACAGGGGAGACATGAAGTCAATCTTGCACTCATGAGTTTAGTAGTTGACAACACTAAACTAGAGATAGTTTAAGAGGCCTTAATTCAACCTTAGTGGAAGAAATATATGGATGTTGAATATGATTCCCTCACCAAAAATGGGACATGAAAACTTGTTGATCTACTTGTAGGGAAGAAATCCATTAGCTGTAAATAGATTTTCAAAACAAGGTACAAGGTAGATGGATCCATTGATAAACACAAAGCATGACTTGTTGTAAATGGTTATGATCATTAAGAAGGCATTGATTATGAGGAGACCTTTGCACCCATTATGAATATCAATACCATCAAATTTGTTTGTGCACTGGCAACACAATATAGATGGAAACTTTAGCAGATGGACATCAAGAGTGATTTCCTTAATAGTGATCTAAAATAAGTATACAAGACCCAACCAAAAGGTTTCATTGATGAAAAACATCCAAAAAAGGTATGTCTTCTACTTAAGTCACTTTATGGACTTAAACAAGCACTTTGAGCATAGTACATAAAGATAGATGATCACCTTTTGAACTATGGTTTCAATCATAGCCCTCTAATTCCAATTTGTATATCAAGAAGGTAGGTATAGATATTATCATTCTTATCTTGTATGTGGATGATCTTGTGATCATTGGTAATTTAGATGATCTTGTTGATGAAATAAAGAATGACCTAAACAAATCCTTCTTCATGATTGACTTGGAGCTACTTCATTATTGTCTTAGCTTAGAGATATGGCAAAAGCAGAATCACATCTTTGTCTCACAGATGAAATATGCCAAGACACTCCTGTAAAAGTATAGAATTTTAGATTTTAAACCTCTATCAACATCAATGGAGAAATTTTTTCAACTCTCTCCATTATAAGACTCCCCTCAAGTGGATGCAACTATCTAAAAATAGCTCATTCAGAGTCTCATCTACTTGACATACACTAGACTAGATATATGTCTTGTTGTGAGATATCTCTCTAGATCTATCCAGGAATTGAAGAAATGTCATTAGGTTATAACAAAGCATGTTTTGATATATGTCTGAGGTACACTTGAGTATGGTTTAGAATACAAGAATAATAGTCAGTTCTTCTTGTAGGGATCCACCAACTTGGACTATGCTAGATCTGTTGATGATAGAAAATCTATTTTAAGATACATTTTTCATCCAGATCTGGACCCATTTCATGGATCATCAAGATGAAATCAATCATTTCTCTCTCTCATTCATAGAGTTAGAGTATCATGCTACATGAGGAGCTATGTGTAAAGTAATATGGATACATTGCATTCTGTTTGATATGGAGATTCCTAAAGATCAGCTACCAATTCTATTTTGTGACAATCAAGGTGTGTTGAAGTTTGTGAAGAATATAGTATTTCATGAATAAACCAAACACATTGAGGTTCAATGTCATTACATCAAAGAACAAGTCTTGAACCACCACATTCAGCTCTAATACTACTCAATGGATTCACAGATAGTAGATATACTCACCAAGTCTCTTGTAAAGGTGAAATTTGATCTATTCTAGGGTACATTTGTAAAAACAATGTAATAAAGGGGGAATGTTAGCATAATTTATATTACATCATTTAATTCATTTTTTTAGGGTCACATAGGTGACACGTAGAGGTAGTATATTGTGTTAGTTATTGTTGGTTGTAGGGTAGTTGCTCACTGACTGCTCTTTGGCCTTGTATATATCCACTTTCTATAATTCAATTAAATCATCAAAGTTTCATTTAAATTTCTTATTGAATGTGTTTAAGGTCCAATGATTTAAAATTTATGCACATTTCTCATAATGCATCATAACTTTGAAATTTGAATGATATTTAATACCAAAGCTTAAGTGGTTTTGAATGTATTTAAGATCTTATGATTTAAACTCTATACATATTTCTCATGATGCATCGTAAGTTTGAAATTTCAATGATATGTAATATCAAAGATTGAATAATTTTGAATGTGTTTAAGATCCAAAGATTTGAACTTTATGCACATTTCTCATAATGCATTAGAACTTTGAAGTTTGAATCATATGTAATGCCAATTTTAAGTAGTTTTGAATATGTTTAAGGTCTAATGATTCAAACTTTATGCATATTTCTCATAATGCATCACAAATTTAATAGTTGAGTAATATGTAATACTGAAGTTTAAATATATTCAAATATATTTAAGATCTAAATATTTGAATTTTATGAATATTTTTCATGATGCATCATAACTTTGAAGTTTGAATGATATGTAATAATGAAGCTTAAATAAATTTAAATGTGTTTAAGATCTAAATATTTAAATTTTATGCACATTTGTAATGATCAATCATAAATTTGATGTTTGAATGAATAGTAATTCTAAAGTTTAAGTGCTTTTGAATGTGTTTAAGATTCAATAATTTAAATTTTATGCATATTTATTATGATTCATTGTAACTTTAAAGGTTGAATGATATGTAATACCAAAGCTTAAACAGTCCTTAACATGTTTAAGATTTCAAGATTGAAACTTTCTAAACATTTCTTATGATGCATCACAACTTTAAAATTAGAATGATATGTAATACCAAATTTTAAGTGGTTTTAAATGTGTTCAAGTTCAAAAGATTTGAACTTTATGCACATTGTTCATAATACATCATAACTTTTAAATTTGAATGATATGTAATACCAAAGATTAAACAATTTTGAAAATGTTTAAGATCTAAATATTCAAATTTTATATGTGTTTCTCATAATGTAGCATAACTTTAAAATTTGAATAATATGTAATACCTAAGCTTAAGGTGTTTTAAACGTATTTAAGATTCAAATATTCAAATTTTATGCACGTTTCTCATAATGCATCACAACTTTAAAATTTTAATTATATATAATACCAAAAATTAATCAGTTTTGAATATGTTTAAAATACAAAGATTCAAAATTTATGCATATTTCTCATAATGCATCAAAACTTTAAAATTTGAATGATATGTAATACCAAAGATTAAATAATTTTAAAGATATTTAAAATCTAAAGATTTGAACTTTATGCATATTTTTCATGATACATTAAAACATTGAAATATATATGTAATAGTGAAGCTTAAGTGGTATTTAACATGTTTAAGATCCAAATATTTGAATCTTATGCAAGTTTCTCATGATGCATCACAACTTTAAAATTTAAATGATATTTAATACCATAGATTAAGTGGTTATAAATGTGTTTGAGATTCAAATATTTAAATTTTATACACATTTATTAAGATGCATCACAACTTTGAAATTTGAATGATATGTAATATCAAAGCTTAAGTAATTTTGAAGGTGTTTAAGATCCAAAGATTCAAACTTTATGTGTGTTTCTCATGATGCATAGCAACTTTAAAATTTGAATGATATGTAATACTAAATTTTAAGTAGCTTTGAACATATTTAAGGTCTAAATATTAAAACTTTATATGCATTTCTCATGATGCAGTACAACTTTAAAATTTGAATTATATATAATACTGAAATTTAATCATTTTAAAAAGTGTTTAACATCTAAATATTCTAACTTTACGTATATTTTTCATGATGTATCACAACTTTAAAAATTAAATGATATGTAATACCTAAGCTTAAATGGTTATGAACGTGTTTGAGATCCAAATATTTGATCTTTATGCACATTTTTCATTATGTATCACAACTTTGAAATTTGAATGATATGTAATATCGAAGCTTAAGTGGATTTAAAAATATTTAAGATCCAAAGATTTAAACTTTATGCATATTTCTCATGATGCATTGCAACCTTGAATTTTGAATGATATTTCATTATAAAACTTGAGTGGTTTTAGATGTATTAAAAATTTAAAGATTCATACTTTATGCATATTTCATATGATGCATCATAATTTTAAAATCTGAATGATATGTAATACCAAAGCTTGAACAGTTTTAAATGTATTTAAGTTCTAAAGATTCAAACTTTATGTGTGTTTGTCATGATGCATCATAAATTTAAAATTTGAATGATATTTAATATCAAAATTTTAATAGTTTTAAATGTTTTTAAGATCTGAATATTTAAATTTTATGCACATTTGTCATAATGCATTAAAACTTTGATATTTGAAAGACATGCAATACTGAAGCTTAATCAATTTTCAACATGTTTAAGATCTTAATATTTAAAATTTATGTGTATTTCTCATGATGCATCACAACTTTAAAAATATTTAAGATTTCAAAGATTCAAATTTTTTGTGCATTTCTTAATATAAATCACAACTTTGAAATTCGATTAATATGTAATACCGAAGCTTAAGTGGTTTTAAACATGTTTAAGATCTAAAGATTTGAATTTTATGCTCATTTATCACAATTCATTGTAACATTAAAATTTGAATGATATGTAATACTGAACCTAAAATAGTTTTGAATGTATTTGAGATCCAAATATTCAAACTTTATGCATATTTCTCATGAAGCATCACAACTCTTGAATTTGAATGATATTTAATACCAAAGCTTAAATGGTTTTGAACATGTTTAAGAGCTAAATATTTAAATTTTGTGCATATTTTACATAATGCATCACAACATTAAAATTTGAATGATATGTAATATCAAAGATTATGTGGTTTTAAATATGTTTAAGATCTAAATATTATAACTTTATGTGCATTTCTCATGATGCATCATAAATTTAAAGTTTGAATGATGTAATAATGAAGCTTAAGCATTTTAACATGTTTAAGATATAAATATTGAATAGTTTTAAATGTGTTTAAGTTTCAAAGATTCAAATTTTATGTGTGTTTGTCATGATGCATCATAAATTTAAAGTTTGAATGATATGTAATATCAAAATTTTAATAGTTTTAAATATTTTTGAGATCTGAATATTTAAAGTTTATGCACATTTGTCATGATGCATTAAAACTTTGATATTTGAAAGACATGCAATACTGAAACTTAATCAGTTTTCAACATGTTTAAGATCTAAATATTTAAAATTTATGTGTGTTTCTCATAATGCTTCACAATTTTTAAAATATTTAAGATTTTAAATATTCAAATTTTTTGTGTATTTCTCATTATAAATCACAACTTTGAAATTTGATAAATATGTAATACCAAACCTTAAGTGGTTTTAAACATGTTTAAAATCTAAAGATTTGAATTTTATGCTCATTTATCACAATTCATTGTAACATTAAAATTTGAATGATATGTAATACTGAAGCTAAAATAGTTTTGAATGTGTTTGAGATCCAAATATTCAAACTTTATGCATATTTCTCATGAAGCATCACAACTCTTAAATTTGAATGATATTTAATATCAAAGCTTAAATGGTTTTGAACATGTTTAATATCTAAATATTTAAATTTTGTGCATATTTTACATAATGCATCACAACTTTAAAATTGGAATGATATGTAATATCAAAGATTATGTGATTTTGAACATGTTTAAGATCTAAATATTATAACTTTATGTACATTTCTCATGATGCATCATAAATTTAAAGTATGAATGATGTAATAATGAAGCTTAAGCAGTTCTAACATGTTTAATATATAAATATTGAATAGTTTTTAATGTGTTTAAGTTCTAAAGATTCAAACCTTATGTGTGTTTGTCATGATGCATCATAAATTTAAAATTTTAATGATATGTAATATCAAAGTTTTAATAATTTTAAATGTGCTTAAGATCTGAAGATTTAAAGTTTAAGCACATTTGTCATGATACATTAAAACTTTGATATTTGAAAGACATGTAATACTGAAGCTTAATCAGTTTTCAACATATTTAAGATCTAAATATTTAAAATTTATGTGTGTTTCTCATTATGCATCACAACTTTGAAAATGCTTAAGATTTCAAAAATTCAATTTTTTTGTGCATTTCTCATTATAAATCACAACTTTGAAATTTGATTAATATGTAATACCGAAGCTTAAGTGGTTTTAAACATGTTTAAGATCTAAAGATTTGAATTTTATGCTCATTTATCACAATTTATTGTAACATTAAAATTTGAATGATAAGTAATACTGAAGCTAAAATAGTTTTGAATGTGTTTGAGATCCAAAGATTCAAGCTTTATGCATATTTCTCATAAAGCATCACAACTCTTGAATTTGAATGATATTTAATACCAAAGCTTATATGATTTTGAACATGTCTAAGATCTAAATATTTAAATTTTATGCATATTTTTCATAATGCATCACAACTTTAAAATTTGAATGATATGTAATATCAAAGATTATGTGGTTTTGAACATGTTTAAGATCTAAATATTATAACTTTATGTACATTTCTCATGATGAATCATAAATTTAAAGTTTGAATGATATAATAATGAATCTTAAGCATTTCTAACATGTTTAAGATATAAATATTGAATAGTTTTAAATGTGTTTAAGTTTCAAAAATTCAACTTTATGTGTGTTTGTCATGATGCATCATCAATTTAAAATTTAAATGATATGTAATATCAAAGTTTTAATAATTTTAAATGTGGTTAAAATCTCAAGATTTAAAATTTATGCACATTTGTCATGATGCATTAAAACTTCGATATTTGAAAGACATGCAATACAGAAGTTTAATCAGTTTTCAACATGTTTAAGATCTAAATATTTAAAATTTATGTGTGTTTCTCATGATGCATCACAACTTTAAAAATATTTAAGATTTTAAAGATTCAAATTTTTTGCATATTTTTCATTATAAATCACAACTTTGAAATTTGATTAATATGTAATACCGAAGCTTAAGTGGTTTTTAACATGTTTAAGATCTAAAGATTTAAATTTTATGCTCATTTATCACAATTCATTGTAACATTAAAATTTTAATAATATGTAATACTGAAGCTAAAATAGTTTTGAATGTGTTTGATATCCAAAGATTCAAATTTTATGCATATTTCTCATGAAGCATCACAACTCTTGAATTTGAATGATATTTAATACCAAAATTTAAATGGTTTTGAACATGTTTAAGATCTAAATATTTAAATTTTGTACATATTTTACATAATGCATCATAACTTTAAAATTTAAATGATATGTAATATCAAAGATTATGTAGTTTTGAACATATTTTAGATCTAAATATTTTAACTTTATGTGCATTTCTCATAATGCATCATAAATTTAAAATTTGAATGATGTAATAATGAAGCTTAAGCATTTCTAACATGTTTAAGATATAAATATTGAACAGTTTTAAATGTGTTTAAGTTTCAAAGATTCAAATATTATGTGTGCTTGTCATGATACATCATAAATTTAAAATTTGAATGATATGTAATATCAAAATTTTAATAGCTCGAAATGTATTTAAGATCTTAAGATTTAAAGTTTATGCACATTTGTCATGATGCATTAAAATTTTGATATTTAAAAGACATGCAATATTGAAGCTTAATCAGTTTTCAACATGTTTAAGATCTAAATATTTAAATTTTATGTGTGTTTCTCATGATGCATCACAACTTTAAAAATGTTTAAGATTTCGAAGATTTAAATTTTTTGTGCATTTCTCATTATAAATCACAACTTTGAAATTTGATTAATATATAATAACGAAGCTTAAGTAGTTTTAAACATGTTTAAGATCTAAAGATTTGAATTTTATACTCATTTATCACAATTCATTGTAACATTAAAATTTGAATGATATCTAATATTGAAGCTAAAATAGTTTTGAATGTGTTTGAGATCCAAATATTCAAACTTTATGCATATTTTTCATGAAGCATCAAAACTCTTGAATTTAAAAGATATTTAATACCAAATCTTAAATGGTTTTGAACATGTTTAAGATCTAAATATTTAAATTTTATGTATATTTTACGTAATGCATCACAACTTTAAAATTTGAATTATATGTAATATCAATGTTTATGTGGTTTTCAACATGTTTAATATCTAAATATTATAATTTTATGTATATTTTTCATGATGCATAGTAAATTTAAAGTTTGAATGATGTAATAATGAAGCTTAAGCATTTCTAACATGTTTAAGATATAAATATTAAACAATTTTAAATGTGTTTAAGTTTCAAAAATTCAAACTTTATGTGTATTTGTCATGATGCATCATAAATTTAAAATCTGAATGATATATAATATCAAAGTTTTAATAGTTTTAAATGTATTTAAGATCTGAAGATTTAAAGTTTATGCACATTTGTCATGATGCATTAAAACTTTGATATTTGTAAGACATAAAATACTGAAGCTTAATCAGTTTTCAATATGTTTAAGATCTAAATATTTAAAATTTATGTGTGTTTCTCATGATGCATCACAACTTTGAAAATATTTAAGATTTTAAAGATTCAAAATTTTTATTTATTTTTCACTATAAATCACAACTTTAAAATTTGATTAATATGTAATACCGAAGCGTAAGTAATTTTAAACATATTTAAGATCTAAAGATTTAAATTTTATGCTTATTTATCAAAATTTATTGTAACATTAAAATTTGAATGATATGTAATATTAAAGCTAAAATAATTTTGAATGTGTTTCAGATTCAAACTTTATGCATATTTTTCACGAAGCATCATAACTCTTGAATTTGAATAATATTTAATACCAAATCTTAAATAGTTTTGAACATGTTTAAGATCTAGATATTTAAATTTTATGCATATTTTACATAATGCATCACAACTTTAAAATTTGAAAGATATGTAATATCAAAGATTATGTGGTTTTGAACATGTTTAAGATCTAGATATTATAACTTTATGTGCATTTCTCATGATGCATCATAAATTTAAAGTTTAAATAATGTAATAATGAAGCTTAAGCATTTCTAACATGTTTAAGATATAAATATTGAACAATTTTAAATGTGTTTAAGTTTCAAAGATTTAAATTTTATGTGTATTTGTCATGATGCATCATAAGTTTAAAGTTTGAATGATATGTAATATCATAGTTTTAATAGTTTTAAATGTGTTTAAGATCTAAAGATTTAAAGTTTATGCATATTTGTCATGATGCATTAAAACTTTGATATTTGAAAGATATGCAATACTGAAGCTTAATCAGTTTTCAACATGTTTAAGATCTAAATATTTAAAATTTGTGTGTTTCTCATGATGCATCACAACTTTGAAATGTTTAAGATTTCAAATATTCAATATTTTTATGCATTTCTCATTATAAATCACAACTTTGAAATTTGATTAATATGTAATACCGAATTTTAAGTGGTTTCAAACATGTTTAAAATCTAAATATTTGAATTTTATGCTAATTTATCATAATTCATTGTAACATTAAAATTTGAATGATATGTAATACTAAAGCTAAAATAGTTTTAAATGTGTTTGAGATCTAAAGATTCAAATTTTATGCATATTTCTCATAAAGCATCACAACTCTTGAATTTGAATGATATTTAATACCAAAGCTTAAATAGTTTTGAACATGTTTAATAACTAAATATTTAAATTTTATGTATATTTTACATAATGCATCACAACTTTAAAATTTAAATGATATGTAATATCAAACATTATTTAGTTTTGAATATATTTAAGATCTAAATATTATAACTTTATGTGCATTTCTCATGATGCATCATAAATTTAAAGTTTGAATGATGTAATATGAAGATTAAGCATTTCTAACATGTTTAAGATATAAATATTGAACAGTTTTAAATGTGTTTAAGTTTCAAAGATTCAAATATTATGTGTGCTTGTCATGATACATCATAAATTTAAAATTTGAATGATATGTAATATCAAAATTTTAATAGCTCGAAATGTATTTAAGATCTTAAGATTTAAAGTTTATGCACATTTGTCATGATGCATTAAAATTTTGATATTTAAAAGACATGCAATATTGAAGCTTAATCAGTTTTCAACATGTTTAAGATCTAAATATTTAAATTATATGTGTGTTTCTCATGATGCATCACAACTTTAAAAATGTTTAAGATTTCGAAGATTTAAATTTTTTGTGCATTTCTCATTATAAATCACAACTTTGAAATTTGATTAATATGTAATAACGAAGCTTAAGTAGTTTTAAACATGTTTAAGATCTAAAGATTTGAATTTTGTACTCATTTATCACAATTCATTGTAACATTAAAATTTGAATGATATCTAATATTGAAGCTAAAATAGTTTTGAATGTGTTTGAAATCCAAAGATTCAAATTTTATGCATATTTATCATAAGCATCACAACTCTTGAATTTGAATGATATTTAATACCAATGCTTAAATAGTTTTGAACATGTTTAAGATTTAAATATTTAAATTTTGTGCATATTTTATGTAATGCATTACAACATTAAAATTTGAATGATATGTAATATTAATGTTTATGTGGTTTTAAACATGTTTAAAATCTAAATATTATAATTTTATGTATATTTCTCATGATGCATCATAAATTTAAAGTTTGAATGATGTAATAATGAAGCTTAAGCATTTCTAACATGTTTAGGATATAAATATTAAAAAGTTTTAAATATGTTTAAGTTTTAAATATTCAAACTTTATGTGTATTTATCATAATGAATCATAAATTTAAAGTTTGAATGATATGTAATATCAAAGTTTTAATAGTTTTAAATGTGTTTAAGATTTAAAGATTTAAAGTTTATGCACATTTGTCATGATGCATTAAAACTTTGATATTTGAAAGACATGCAATACTGAAGCTTAATCAGTTTTCAACATGTTTAAGATCTAAATATTTAAAATTTATGTGTATTTCTCATGATGCATCACAACTTTGAAAATATTTAAGATTTTAAAGATTTAAATTTTTTGTGCATTTTTCATTATAAATCACATATTTAAAATTTGATTATTATGTAATACCGAAGCTTAAGTGGTTTTAAACATGTTTAAGATCTAAAGATTTGTATTTTATGCTCATTTATCACAATTTATTGTAACATTAAAATTTGAATGATATATAATATTGAAGCTAAAATAGTTTTGAATGTGTTTGAGATCCAAAGATTCAAACTTTATGCATATTTCTTATGAAGCATCACAACTCTTGAATTTAAAAAATATTTAATACCAAAGCTTAAATGGTTTTAAACATGTTTAAGATCTGAATATTTAAATTTTGTGCATATTTTACGTAATGCATCACAACTTTAAAATTTGAATGATATGTAATATCAAAGTTTATGTGGTTTTAAACATATTTAAGATCTAAATATTATAATTTTATGTGTATTTCTCATGATGCATCATAAATTTAAAGTTTGAATGATGTAATAATGAAGCTTAAGCATTTCTAACATGTTTAAGATACAAATATTAAACAGTTTTAAATGTGTTTAAGTTTCAAAAATTCAAATTTTATGTGTATTTGTCATGATACATCATAAATTTAAAATTTGAATGATATGTAATATCAAAATTTTAATAGTCTTAAATGTGTTTAAAATCTAAAAATTCAAAGATTATGCACATTTGTCATGATGCATTAAAATTTTGATATTTGAAAGACATGCAATATTGAAGCTTAATCAGTTTTCAACATGTTTAAGATCTAAATATTTAAAATTTATGTGTGTTTCTCATGATGCATCACAATTTTGAAAATATTTAAGATTTTAAAGATTTAAACTTTTGTGTATTTCTCATTATAAATCACAACATTGAAATTTGATTAATATGTAATATCGAAGTTTAAGTGGTTTTAAACATGTTTAAGATTTAAAGATTTAAATTTGATGTTCATTTATCACAATTCATTGTAACATTAAAATTTGAATGATATGTAATATTGAAGCTAAAATAGTTTTGAATGTGTTTCAGATCTAAAGATTCAAACTTTATGCATATTTCTCATGAAGCATCACAACTCTTGAATTTCAATGATATTTAATACCAAAGCTTCAATGATTTTGAACATGTTTAAAATCTAAATATTTAAATTTTGTGCATATTTTACATAATGCATCACAATTTTAAAATTTGAATGATATGTAATATCAAAGATTATGTGGTTTTAAACATGTTTAAGATCTAAATATTATAACTTTATGTGCATTTCTCATGATGCATCATAAATTTAAAGTTTGAATGATGTAATAATGAAGCTTAAGCATTTTTAACATGTTTAAGATATAAATATTGAATAGTTTTAAATGTGTTTAAGTTTTAAAGATTCAAATTTTATGTGTGTTTGTCATGATGCATCATAAATTTAAAGTTTGAATGATGTGTAATATCAAAATTTTAATAGTTTTAAATATTTTTGAGATCTGAATATTTAAAGTTTATGCACATTTGTCATGATGCATTAAAATTTTGATATTTGAAAGACACGCAATACTGAAATTTAATTAGTTTTCAACATGTTTAAGATCTAAATATTCAAAATTTATGTGTGTTTCTCATAATGCTTCACAATTTTTAAAATATTTAAGATTTTAAATATTCAAATTTTTTGTGTATTTTTCATTATAAATTACAACTTTGAAATTTGATAAATATGTAATACCAAACCTTAAGTGGTTTTAAACATGTTTAAAATCTAAAGATTTGAATTTTATGCTCATTTATCACAATTCATTGTAACATTAAAATTTGAATGATATGTAATATTGAAGCTAAAATAGTTTTGAATGTGTTTGAGATCCAAATATTCAAACTTTATGCATATTTCTCATGAAGCATCACAACTCTTAAATTTGAATGATATTTAATATCAAAGCTTAAATGGTTTTGAACATGTTTAATATCTAAATATTTAAATTTTGTGCATATTTTACATAATGCATCACAATTTTAAAATTTGAATGATATGTAATATCAAAGATTCTGTGGTTTTAAACATGTTTAAGATCTAAATATTATAACTTTATGTGCATTTCTCATGATGCATCATAAATTTAAAGTTTGAATGATGTAATAATGAAGTTTAAGCATTTCTAACGTGTTTTAGATATAAATATTGAATAGTTTTAAATGTGTTTAAGTTCTAAAGATTCAAACCTTATGTGTTTGTCATGATGTATCATAAATTTAAAATTTTAATGATATGTAATATCAAAGTTTTAATAGTTTTAAATGTGTTTAAGATCTGAAGATTTAAAGTTTATACACATTTGTCATGATACATTAAAACTTTGATATTTGAAAGACATGTAATACTGAAGTTTAATCAGTTTTCAACATATTTAAGATCTAAATATTTAAAATTTATGTGTGTTTCTCATTATGCATCACAACTTTAAAAATATTTAAGATTTCAAAGATTCAATTTTTTTGTGCATTTTTCATTATAAATCACAACTTTGAAATTTGATTAATATGTAATACCGAAGCTTAAGTGGTTTTAAACATGTTTAAGATCTAAAGATTTGAATTTTATACTCATTTATCACAATTTATTGTAACATTAAAATTTGAATGATAAGTAATACTGAAGCTAAAATAATTTTGAATGTGTTTGAGATCTAAAGATTCAAACTTTATGCATATTTCTCATGAAGCATCACAACTTTTGAATTTGAATGATATTTAATACCAAAGCTTATATGATTTTAAACATGTTTAAGATCTAAATATTTAAATTTTATGCATATTTTTCATAATGCATCACAACTTTAAAATTTGAATGATATGTAATATCAAAAATTATGTGGTTTTAAACATGTTTAAGATCTAAATATTATAACTTTATGTACATTTCTCATGATGCATCATAAATTTAAAGTTTGAATAATATAATAATGAATCTTAAGCATTTCTAACATGTTTAAGATATAAATATTGAATAGTTTTAAATGTGTTTAAGTTTTAAAAATTTAACTTTATGTGTGTTTGTCATGATGCATCATAAATTTAAAATTTAAATGATATGTAATATCAAAGTTTTAATAATTTTAAATGTGGTTAAGATCTCAAGATTTAAAATTTATGCACATTTGTCATGATGCATTAAAACTTTGATATTTGAAAGACATGCAATACAGAAGTTTAATCAGTTTTCAACATGTTTAAGATCTAAATATTTAAAATTTATGTGTGTTTTTCCTGATGCATCACAACTTTGAAAATATTTAAGATTTCAAAGATTCAAACTTTTTGCGTATTTTTCATTATAAATAACAACTTTAAAATTTGATTAATATGTAATACCGAAGCTTAAGTGGTTTTTAACATGTTTAAGATCTAAAGATTTAAATTTTATGCTCATTTATCACAATTCATTGTAACATTAAAATTTGAATAATATGTAATACTAAAGCTAAAATAGTTTTGAATGTGTTTGATATCCAAAGATTCAAATTTTATGCATATTTCTCATGAAGCATCACAACTCTTGAATTTGAATGATATTTAATACCAAAATTTAAATGGTTTTGAACATGTTTAAGATCTAAATATTTAAATTTTGTACATATTTTACATAATGCATCATAACTTTAAAATTTAAATGATATATAATATCAAAGATTATGTAGTTTTGAACATGTTTTAGATCTAAATATTATAACTTTATGTGCATTTCTCATAATGCATCATAAATTTAAAGTTTAAATGATGTAATAATGAAGCTTAAGCATTTCTAACATGTTTAAGATATAAATATTGAACAGTTTTAAATGTGTTTAAGTTTCAATGATTCAAACTCTATGTGTGTTTGTCATGATACATGATAAATTTAAATTTTGAATGATATGTAATATCAAAGTTTTAATAGTTTTAAATATTTTTAAGATCTGAAAATTTAAAATTTATGCACATTTGTCATGATGCATTAAAAATTTGATATTTGAAAGACATGTAATACTGAAGCTTAATCAGTTTTCAACATGTTTAAGATCTAAATATTTAAAATTTATGTGTGTTTCTCATGATGCATCACAATTTTAAAAATATTTAAGATTTCAAAGATTTAAATTTTTTGTGTATTTCTCATTATAAATCACAACTTTAAAATTTGATTAATATGTAATACCAAAGTTTAAGTGGTTTTAAACATGTTTAAGATTTAAAGATTTGAATTTTATGCTCATTTATCACAATTCATTGTAACATTAAAATTTGAATGATATGTAATACTGAAACTAAAATAGTTTTGAATGTGTTTCAAATCTAAAGATTTAAATTCTATGCATATTTCTCATGAAGCATCACAACTCTTGAATTTGAATGATATTTAATATCAAAGCTTAAATGGTTTTGAACATGTTTAAAATTTAAATATTTAAATTTTGTGCATATTTTACATAATATATCACAATTTTAAAAGTTAAATGATATGTAATATCAAAGATTATGTGGTTTTAAACATGTTTAAGATCTAAATATTATAACTTTATATGCATTTTTTATGATGCATCATAAATTTAAAGTTTGAATGATGTAATAATGAAGCTTAAGCATTTTTAACATGTTTAAGATATAAATATTGAACAATTTTAAATGTATTTAAGTTTTAAAGATTCAAACTTTATGTGTATTTGTCATGATGCATCATAAGTTTAAAGTTTGAAAGATATGTAATATCAAAGTTTTAATAGTTTTCAATGTGTTTAAGATCTGAAGATTTAAAATTTATGCACATTTGTCATGACGCATAAAAACTTTGATATTTGAAAGACATGTAATACTGAAGCTTAATGAGTTTTCAACATGTTTAAGATCTAAATATTTAAAATTTATGTGTGTTTCTCATGATGCATCACAATTTTGAAAATGTTTAAGATTTCAAAGATTCAAATTTTCTGTGCATTTTTTATTATAAATCACAACTTTGAAATTTGATTAATATGTAATACCGAATCTTAAGTGGTTTCAAACATGTTTAAAATTTAAAGATTTAAATTTTATGCTCATTTATCACAATTCATTGTAACATTAAAATTTGAATGATATGTAATACTAAAGCTAAAATAGTTTTGAATTTGTTTATGATCTAAGTATTCAAACTTTATGCATATTTCTCATGAAGCATCACAACTCTTAAATTTGAATGATATTTAATACCAAAGCTTAAATAGTTTTAAACATGTTTAATAACTAAATATTTAAATTTTATGCATATTTTACATAATGCATCACAACATTAAAATTTGAAGGATATGTAATATCAAAGATTATGTGGTTTTGAACATGTTTAAGATCTAAATATTATAATTTTATGTGCATTTCTCATGATGTATCATAAATTTAAAGTTTAAATGATGTAATAATGAAGCTTAAGCATTTCTAACATGTTTAAAATATAAATATTAAAATTTTTTAAATGTGTTTAAGTTTCAAAGATTCAAACGTTATGTGTGTTTGTCATGATGCATCATAAATTTACAATTTGAATAATATGTAATATCAAAGTTTTAATAGTTTTAAATGTGTTTAAGAACTGAAGATTTAAAGTTTATGCACATTTGTCATGATGCATTAAAACTTTGATATTTAAAAGACATGCAATATTGAAGCTTAATCAATTTTCAACATGTTTAAGATCTTAATATTTAAAATTTATGTGTGTTTTTCATGATGCATCACAACTTTGAAAATGTTTAAGATTTTAAAGAATTAAACTTTTTTTGCATTTCTTATTATAAATCACAACTTTGAAATTTGATTAATATGTAATACCGAAGCTTAAGTGGTTTTTAACATGTTTAAGATTTAAATATTTGAATTATGTGCTCATTTATCACAATTTATTGTAACATTAAAATTTGAATGATATGTAATATTGAAGCTAAAATAGTTTTGAATGTGTTTGAGATTCAAAGATTTAAATTTTATGCATATTTTTCATTAAGCATCACAACTCTTAAATTTGAATGATATTTAATACCAAAGCTTAAATGGTTTTGAACATGTTTAAGATTTAAATATTTAAATTTTATGCATATTTTACGTAATGCATCACAACTTTAAAATTTGAAAGATATGTAATATCAAAGATTATGCAATTTTCAAACATGTTTAAGATCTAAATATTATAATTTTATGTGCATTTCTCATGATGCATCATAAATTTAAAGTTTGAATGATGTAATAATGAAGCTTAAGCATTTCTATCATGTTTAAGATATAAATATTAAATAGTTTTAAATGTGTTTAAGTTTCAAAGATTCAAACTTTATGTGTATTTGTTATGATGCATCATAAATTTAAAGTTTGAATGATATGTAATATTAAAATTTTAATTGTTTTAAATGTGTTTAAGATCTGAAGATTTAAAGTTTATGCATATTTGTCATGATGCATTAAAACTTTGATATTTGAAAGACATGCAATACTGAAGCTTAATCAGTTTTCAACATGTTTAAGATCTAAATATTTAAAATTTATGTGTATTTCTCATGATGCATCACAACTTTGAAAATATTTAAGATTTCAAAGATTCAAATTTTTTGTGCATTTCTCATTATAAATCACAACTTTAAAATTTGATAAATATGTAATACCGAAGCTTAAATAGTTTTAAACATATTTAAGATCTAAAGATTTAAATTTTATGCTTATTTATCACAATTCATTGTAACATTAAAATTTGAATGATATTTAATACTGAAGCTAAAATAGTTTTGAATGTGTTTCAGATTTAAAGATTTAAACTTTATGCATATTTCTCATGAAACATCACAACTCTTGAATTTAAATGATATTTAATACCAAAACTTAAATGATTTTGAACATGTTTAAGATCTAAATATTTAAATTTTGTGCATATTTTACATAATACATCACAACTTTAAAATTTAAAGGATATGTAATATCAAAGATGTAATAATAAAGCTTAAGCATTTCTAACATGTTTAAGATATAAATATTAAATAGTTTTAATGATGTAATAATAATGTTTGAATGATGTAATAATAAAGCTTAAGCATTTCTAACATGTTTAAGATATAAATATTAAATAGTTTTAAATGTGTTTAAGTTTCAAATATTCAAATTTTATTTACATTTGTCATGATGCATCATAAGTTTAAAGTTTGAATGATATGTAATATCAAAGTTTCAATAATTTTCAATGTGTTTAAGATCTAAAGATTTAAAGTTTATGCACATTTGTCATGATGCATTAAAATTTTGATATTTAAAAGACATGCAATACTGAAGCTTAATCAATTTTCAACATGTTTAAAATCTAAATATTTAAAATTTATGTGTGTTTCTCATGATGCACCACAACTTTGAAAATGTTTAAGATTTCAAAGATTCAAATTTTTTATGCATTTTTTATATAAATCACAACTTTGAAATTTGATTAATATGTAATACCGAATCTTAAATGGTTTCAAACATATTTAAAATCTAAAGATTTGAATTTTATGCTTATTTATCATAATTCATTGTAACATTAAAATTTGAATGATATGTAATACTAAAGTTAAAATAGTTTTAAATGTGTTTGAGATCCAAAGATTCAAATTTTATGTATATTTCTCATGAAGCATCACAACTCTTGAATTTGAATGATATTTAATACCATAGCTTAAATAGTTTTAAACATGTTTAATAACTAAATATTTATATTTTGTGCATATTTTACATAATGCATCACAACTTTAAGATTTGAAGGATATGTAATATCAAAGATTATGTGGTTTTAAACATGTTTAAGATCTAAATATTATAACTTTATGTGCATTTCTCATGATAAATCATAAATTTAAAGTTTGAATGATGTAATAATGAAGCTGAAACATTTCTAACATGTTTAAGATATAAATATTAAATTTTTTATAATGTGATTAAATTTCAAAGATTTAAATGTTATGTGTGTTTGTCATGATGCATCATAAATTTAAAATTTGAATGATATATAATATCAAAGTTTTAATAGTTTTAAATGTGTTGAAGATCTAAAGATTTAAAGTTTATGCATATTTATCATGATGCATTAAAATTTTGATATTTAAAAAACATGCAATATTGAAGCTTAATCAGTTTTCAACATGTTTAAGATCTTAATATTTAAAATTTATGTGTGTTTCTCGTGATGCATCACAACTTTGAAAATATTTAAGATTTCAAAGATTCAAACTTTTTTTGCATTTCTTATTATAAATCACAACTTTGAAATTTGATTAATATGTAATACCGAAGCTTAAGTGGTTTTAAACATGTTTAAGATCTAAAGATTTGAATTTTATGCTCATTTATCACAATTTATTGTAACATTAAAATTTGAAAGATATGTAATATTGAAGATAAAATAGTTTTGAATGTGTTTGAGATCCAAAGATTCAAATTTTATGTATATTTCTCATGAAACATCAAAACTCTTGAATTTGAAAGATATTTAATACCAAATCTTAAATGATTTTTAATATGTTTAAGATCTAAATATTTAAATTTTATGTATATTTTACGTAATGCATCACAACTTTAAAATTTGAATGATATGTAATATCAATGTTTATGTGATTTTAAACATGTTTAATATCTAAATATTATAATTTTATGTATATTTTTTATGATGCATAATAAATTTAAAGTTTGAATGATGTAATAATGAAGCTTAAGCATTTCTAACATGTTTAAGATATAAATATTGAAAAGTTTTAAATATGTTTAAGTTTCAAAAATTCAAACTTTATGTGTATTTGTCATGATGCATCATAAATTTAAAATATGAATGATATATAATATCAAAGTTTTAATAGTTTTAAATATGTTTAAGATCTGAAGATTTAAAGTTTATGCACATTTGTCATGATGCATTAAAACTTTGATATTTGTAAGACATAAAATACTGAAGCTTAATCAGTTTTCAATATGTTTAAGATCTAAATATTTAAAATTTATGTGTGTTTCTCATGATGCATCACAACTTTGAAAATATTTAAGATTTTAAAGATTCAAATTTTTTGTTTATTTTTCACTATAAATCACAACTTTAAAATTTGATTAATATGTAATACCGAAGCTTAAGTAATTTTAAAAATATTTAAGATCTAAAGATTTAAATTTTATGCTTATTTATCAAAATTTATTGTAACATTAAAATTTGAATGATATGTAATATTAAAGCTAAAATAGTTTTGAATGTGTTTATGCATATTTTTCACGAAGCATCATAACTCTTGAATTTGAATAATATTTAATACCAAATCTTAAATAGTTTTGAACATGTTTAAGATCTAGATATTTAAATTTTATGCATATTTTACATAATGCATCACAACTTTAAAATTTGAAAGATATGTAATATCAAAGATTATGTGGTTTTGAACATGTTTAAGATCTAGATATTATAACTTTATGTGCATTTTTCATGATGCATCATAAATTTAAAGTTTAAATGATGTAATAATGAAGCTTAAGCATTTCTAACATGTTTAAGATATAAATATTGAACAATTTTAAATGTGTTTAAGTTTCAAAGATTTAAATTTTATGTGTATTTGTCATGATGCATCATAAGTTTAAAGTTTGAATGATATGTAATATCAAAGTTTTAATAGTTTTAAATGTGTTTAAGATCTAAAGATTTAAAGTTTATGCACATTTGTCATGATGCATTAAAACTTTGATATTTGAAAGACATGCAATACTGAAGCTTAATCAATTTTCAACATGTTTAAGATCTAAATATTTAAAATTTGTGTGTTTCTCATGATGCATCACAACTTTGAAAATGTTTAAGATTTCAAAGATTCAATTTTTTGGTGTATTTCTCATTTTAAATCACAACTTTGAAATTTGATTAATATGTAATACCAAATCTTAAGTGGTTTCAAACATGTTTAAAATCTAAAGATTTAAATTTTATGCTCATTTATCACAATTCATTGTAACATTAAAATTTGAACGATATGTAATACTAAAGCTAAAATAGTTTTAAATGTGTTTGAGATCTAAAGATTCAAATTTTATGCATATTTTTCATAAAGCATCACAACTCTTGAATTTGAATGATATTTAATATCAAAACTTAAATAGTTTTGAACATGTTTAATAACTAAATATTTAAATTTTCTGAATATTTTACATAATGCATCACATCTTTAAAATTTAAATGATATGTAATATCAAAGATTATTTAAGTTTGAATATATTTAAGATCTAAATATTATAACTTTATGTACATTTCTCATGATGCATCATAAATTTAAAGTTTGAATGATGTAATAATGAAGCTTAAGCATTTTAACATGTTTAAGATATAAATATTGAACAGTTTTAAATGTGTTTAAGTTTTAAAGATTCAAATATTATGTGTGCTTGTCATGATGCATCATAATTTTAAAATTTGAATGATATATAATATTAAAATTTTAATAGTTTGAAATGTATTTAAGATCTTAAGATTTAAAGTTTATGCACATTTGTCATGATGCATTAAAACTTTGATATTTGAAAGACATGCAATACTGAAGCTTAATCAGTTTTCAACATGTTTAAGATCTAAATATTTAAAATTTATGTGTATTTCTCATGATGCATCACAACTTTGAAAATATTTAAGATTTTAAAGATTTAAATTTTTTGTGCATTTTTCATTATAAATCACATATTTAAAATTTGATTATTATGTAATACCGAAGCTTAAGTGGTTTTAAACATGTTTAAGATCTAAAGATTTATATTTTATGCTCATTTATCACAATTTATTGTAACATTAAAATTTGAATGATATATAATATTGAAGCTAAAATAGTTTTGAATGTGTTTGAGATCCAAAGATTTAAACTTTATGCATATTTCTTATGAAGCATCACAACTCTTGAATTTAAAAGATATTTAATACCAAAGCTTAAATGGTTTTAAACATGTTTAAGATCTGAATATTTAAATTTTGTGCATATTTTACGTAATGCATCACAACTTTAAAATTTGAATGATATGTAATATCAAAGTTTATGTGGTTTTAAACATGTTTAAGATCTAAATATTATAATTTTATGTGTATTTCTTATGATGCATCATAAATTTAAAGTTTGAATGATGTAATAATGAAGCTTAAGCATTTCTAACATATTTAAGATACAAATATTAAACAGTTTTAAATGTGTTTAAGTTTCAAAAATTCAAATTTTATGTGTATTTGTCATGATACATCATAAATTTAAAATTTGAATGATATGTAATATCAAAATTTTAATAGTCTTAAATGTGTTTAAGATCTAAAAATTCAAAGATTATGCACATTTGTCATGATGCATTAAAATTTTGATATTTGAAAGACATGCAATATTGAAGCTTAATCAGTTTTCAACATGTTTAAGATCTAAATATTTAAAATTTATGTGTGTTTCTCATGATGCATCACAATTTTAAAAATATTTAAGATTTCAAAGATTTAAACTTTTGTGTGTTTTTCATTATAAATCACAACATTGAAATTTGATTAATATGTAATACCGAAGTTTAAGTGGTTTTAAACATGTTTAAGATTTAAAGATTTAAATTTTATGTTCATTTATCACAATTTATTGTAACATTAAAATTTGAATGATATGTAATATTGAAGCTAAAATAGTTTTGAATGTGTTTCAGATCTAAAGATTCAAACTTTATGCATATTTCTCATGAAGCATCACAACTCTTGAATTTCAATGATATTTAATACCAAAGCTTAAATGATTTTGAACATGTTTAAGATCTAAATATTTAAATTTTGTGCATATTTTACATAATGCATCACAACTTTAAAATTTGAATGATATATAATATCAAAGATTATGTGGTTTTAAACATGTTTAAGATCTAAATATTATAACTTTATGTGCATTTCTCATGATGCATCATAAATTTAAAGTTTGAATGATGTAATAATGAAGCTTAAGCATTTTTAACATGTTTTAGATATAAATATTGAATAGTTTTAAATGTGTTTAAGTTTTAAAGATTCAAATTTTATGTGTGTTTGTCATGATGCATCATAAATTTAAAGTTTGAATGATATGTAATATCAACATTTTAATAGTCTTAAATGTGTTTAAGATCTAAAAATTCAAAGATTAGGCACATTTGTCATGATGCATTAAAACTTTGATATTTGAAAGACATGCAATACTGAAGCTTAATCAGTTTTCAACATATTTAAGATCTAAATATTTAAAATTTATGTGTGTTTCTCATGATGCATCATAATTTTGAAAATATTTAAGATTTCAAAGATTTAAACTTTTATGTGTTTCTCATTATAAATCACAACATTGAAATTCGATTAATATGTAATACCGAAGTTTAAATGGTTTTAAACATGTTTAAAATTTAAAGATTTAAATTTTATGTTCATTTATCACAATTTATTGTAACATTAAAATTTGAATGATATGTAATATTGAAGTTAAAATAGTTTTGAATGTGTTTCAGATCTAAAGATTCAAACTTTATACATATTTCTTATGAAGCATCACATCTCTTGAATTTGAATGATATTTAATACCAAAGCTTAAATGATTTTGAACATATTTAAGATCTAAATATTTAAATTTTGTGCATATTTTACATAATGCATCACAACTTTAAAATTTGAATGATATGTAATATCAAAGATTATGTGGTTTTAAACATGTTTAAGATCTAAATATTATAACTTTATGTGCATTTTTGATGATGCATCATAAATTTAATGTTTGAATGATGTAATAATGAAGCTTAACCATTTCTAACATGTTTAAAATATAAATATTAAATAATTTTAAATGTATTTAAGTTTCAAAGATTCAAACTTTATATGTATTTGTCATGATGCATCATAAGTTTAAAGTTTGAATGATATGTAATATCAAAGTTTTAATAGTTTTAAATGTGTTTAAGATCTGAAAATTTAAAATTTATGCACATTTGTCATGATGCATTAAAATTTTGATATTTGAAAGACATGCAATACTGAAGCTTAATGAGTTTTCAACATGTTTAAGATCTAAATATTTAAAATTTATGTGTGTTTCTCATGATGCATCACAATTTTGAAAATATTTAAGATTTCAAAGATTCAAATTTTCTGTGCATTTCTGATTATAAATCACAACTTTGAAATTTGATTAATATGTAATACTGAATCTTAAGTGGTTTCAAACATATTTAAAATTTAAAGATTTAAATTTTATGCTCATTTATCACAATTCATTGTAACATTAAAATTTGAATGATATGTAATACTAAAGCTAAAATAGTTTTGAATGTGTTTATGATTTAAGTATTCAAATTTTATGCATATTTCTCATGAAGCATCACAACTCTTAAATTTGAATGATATTTAATACCAAAGCTTAAATAGTTTTGAACATGTTTAATAACTAAATATTTAAATTTTGTGCATATTTTACATAATGCATCACAACATTAAAATTTGAAAGATATGTAATATCAAAGATTATATGGTTTTGAACATGTTTAAGATCTAAATATTATAATTTTATGTGCATTTCTCATGATGCATCATAAATTTAAAGTCTAAATAATGTAATAATGAAGCTTAAGCATTTCTAACATGTTTAACATATAAATATAAAAAAAATTTAAATGTGTTTAAGTTTCAAAGATTCAAACATTATGTGTGTTTGTCATGATGCATCATAAATTTACAATTTGAATGATATGTAATATCAAAGTTTTAATAGTTTTAAATGTGTTTAAGAACTGAAGATTTAAAATTTATGCACATTTGTTATCATGCATTAAAACTTTGATATTTAAAAGACATGCAATATTGAAGCTTAATCAATTTTCAACCTGTTTAAAATCTTAATATTTAAAATTTATGTGTGTTTTTTATGATGCATCACAACTTTGAAAATATTTAAGATTTTAAAGATTCAATTTTTTTTTGCATTTCTTATTATAAATCATAGCTTTGAAATTGATTAATATGTAATACCGAAGCTTAAGTAGTTTTTAACATGTTTAAGATTTAAAGATTTGAATTATATGCTCATTTATCACAATTTATTGTAACATTAAAATTTGAATGATTTGTAATATTGAAGCTAAAATAGTTTTGAATGTGTTTGAGATCCAAACATTTAAATTTTATGCATATTTCTCATGAAGCATTACAACTCTTGAATTTTAATGATATTTAATACCAAAGCTTAAATGGTTTTGAACATGTTTAAGATTTAAATATTTAAATTTTGTGCATATTTTACGTAATGCATCACAATTTTAAAATTTGAATGATATGTAATATCAAAGATTATAAAGTTTTCAAACATGTTTAAGATCTAAATATTATAATTTTATGTGCATTTCTCATGATGCATCATAAATTTAAGGTTTGAATGATGTAATAATGAAGCTTAAGCATTTCTAACATGTTTAAGATATAAATATTGAATAGTTTTAAATGTGTTTAAGTTTTAAAAATTCAAACTTTATATGTATTTGTCATGATGCATCTTAAATTTAATGTTTGAATGATATGTAATATTAAAGTTTTAATAGTTTTAAATGTGTTTAAGATCTGAAGATTTAAAGTTTATGCATATTTGTCATGATGCATTAAAACTTTGATATTTGAAAGACATGCAATACTGAAGCTTAATCAGTTTTCAACATGTTTAAGATCTAAATATTTAAAATTTATGTGTGTTTCTCATGATGCATCACAACTTTGAAAATATTTAAGATTTCAAAGATTCAAATTTTTTGTGCATTTCTCATTATAAATCACAACTTTAAAATTTGATAAATATGTAATACCGAAGCTTAAGTAGTTTTAAACATATTTAAGATCTAAAGATTTGAATTTTATGCTCATTTATCACAATTTATTGTAACATTAATATTTGAATGATATGTAATACTGAAGCTAAAATAGTTTAGAATGTGCCTCAGATCTAAAGATTCAAACTTTATGCATATTTCTCATGAAGCATCACAATTTTTAAATTTAAATGATATTTAATACTAAAACTTAAATAATTTTGAACATGTTTAAGATCTAAATATTATAAATTTATTTGCATTTCTCATGATGCATCACAAATTTAAAGTTTGAATGATGTAATAATAAAGCTTAAGCATTTTTAACATGTTTAAGATATAAATATTAAACAGTTTTAAATGTGTTTAAGTTTAAAAGATTCAAATTTTATTTACATTTGTCATGATGCATCATAAGTTTAAAGTTTGAATGATATGTAATATCAAAGTTTTAATAGTTTTCAATGTGTTTAAGATCTAAAGATTTAAAGTTTATGCACATTTGTCATGATGCATTAAAACTTTGATATTTAAAAGACATGCAATACTGAAACTTAATCAATTTTCAACATGTTTAAGATCTAAATATTTAAAATTTATGTGTGTTTCTCATGATGCATCACAACTTTGAAAATGTTTAAAATTTCAAAGATTCAAATTTTTTATGCATTATTTATATAAATCACAACTTTGAAATTTGATTAATATGTAATACCGAATCTTAAGTGGTTTCAAATATGTTTAAAACCTAAAGATTTGAATTTTATGATCATTTATCACAATTCATTGTAACATTAAAATTTGAATGATATGTAATACTAAAGCTAAAATAGTTTTGAATGTGTTTGAGATCCAAAGATTCAAATTTTATACATATTTTTTATGAAGCATCACAACTCTTGAATTTGAATGATATTTAATACCATAGCTTAAATAGTTTTGAACATGTTTAATAACTAAATATTTATATTTTATGCATATTTTACATAATGCATCACAACTTTAAGATTTGAAAGATATGTAATATCAAAGATTATGTGGTTTTAAACATGTTTAAGATCTAAATATTATAATTTTATGTGTATTTCTCATGATGCATCATAAATTTAAAGTTTGAATGATGTAATAATGAAGCTTAAACATTTCTAATATGTTTAAGATATAAATATTAAAAAATTTTAAATGTGATTAAGTTTCAAAGATTCAAACGTTATGTGTGTTTGTAATGATGCATCATAAATTTAAAATTTGAATGATATGTAATATCAAAGTTTTAATAGTTTTAAATGTGTTTAAGATCTGAAAATTTAAAGTTTATGCATATTTGTCATGATGTATTAAAATTTTGATATTTAAAAAACATGCAATATTGAAGCTTAATCAATTTTCAACATGTTTAAGATCTTAATATTTAAAATTTATGTGTGTTTCTCGTGATGCATCACAACTTTGAAAATATTTAAGATTTCAAAGATTCAAACTTTTTTTGCATTTCTTATTATAAATCACAACTTTGAAATTTGATTAATATGTAATACCGAAGCTTAAGTGGTTTTAAACATGTTTAAGATCTAAATATTTAAATTTTATGCTAATTTATCACAATTTATTGTAACATTAAAATTTGAAAGATATGTAATATTGAAGCTAAAATAGTTTTGAATGTGTTTGAGATCCAAAGATTCAAATTTTATGTATATTTCTCATGAAACATCAAAACTCTTGAATTTGAAAGATATTTAATACCAAAGCTTAAATGGTTTTGAACATGTTTAAGATCTAAATATTTAAATTTTATGTATATTTTACGTAATGCATCACAACTTTAAAATTTGAATGATATGTAATATCAATGTTTATGTGGTTTTAAACATGTTTAATATCTAAATATTATAATTTTATGTATATTTTTCATGATGCATAATAAATTTCAAATTTGAATGATGTAATAATGAAGCTTAAGCATTTCTAACATGTTTAAGGTATAAATATTGAACAGTTTTAGATGTGTTTAAGTTTCAAAAATTCAAACTTTATGTGTATTTGTCATGATGCATCATAAATTTAAAATCTAAATGATATATAATATCAAAGTTTTAATAGTTTTAAATGTGTTTAAGATCTGAAGATTTAAAGTTTATGCACATTTGTCATGATGCATTAAAACTTTGATATTTGTAAGACAAAATACTGAAGCTTAATCAGTTTTCAATATGTTTAAGATCTAAATATTTAAAATTTATGTGTGTTTTTCATGATGCATCATAACTTTGAAAATATTTAAGATTTTAAAGATTCAAAATTTTTGTTTATTTTTCACTATAAATCACAACTTTAAAATTTGATTACTATGTAATACTGAAGCTTAAGTAATTTTAAACATATTTAAGATCTAAAGATTTAAATTTTATGCGTATTTATCAAAATTTATTGTAACATTAAAATTTGAATGATATGTAATATTAAAGCTAAAATAGTTTTGAATGTGTTTCAGATTCAAATTTTATGCATATTTTTCATGAAGCATTATAACTCTTGAATTTGAATAATATTTAATACCAAATCTTAAATAGTTTTGAACATGTTTAAGATCTAGATATTTAAATTTTATGCATATTTTACATAATGCATCACAACTTTAAAATTTGAAGGATATGTAATATCAAAGATTATGTAGTTTTGAACATGTTTAAGATCTAGATATTATAACTTTATGTGCATTTCTCATGATGCATCATAAATTTAAAGTTTAAATGATGTAATAATGAAGCTTAAGCATTTCTAACATGTTTAAGATATAAATATTAAACAATTTTAAATGTGTTTAAGTTTCAAAGATTTAAATTTTATGTGTATTTGTCATGATGCATCATAAGTTTAAAGTTTGAATGATATGTAATATCCAAGTTTTAATAGTTTTAAATATGTTTAAGATCTAAAAATTTAAAGTTTATGCACATTTGACATGATGCATTAAAACTTTGATATTTGAAAGACATGCAATACTGAAGTTTAATCGATTTTCAACATGTTTAAGATCTAAATATTTAAAATTTGTGTGTTTCTCATGATGCATCACAACTTTGAAAATGTTTAAGATTTTAAATATTCAATCTTTTTGTTCATTTCTCATTATAAATCACAACTTTGAAATTTGATTAATATGTAATATTGAATCTTAAGTGGTTTCAAACATGTTTAAAATCTAAAGATTTGAATTTTATGCTCATTTATCACAATTTATTGTAACATTAAAATTTGAATGATATGTAATACTAAAGTTAAAATAGTTTTAAATATGTTTGAGATCTAAAGATTCAAATTTTATGCATATTTTTCATAAAGCATCACAACTCTTGAATTTGAATGATATTTAATACTAAAGCTTAAATAGTTTTGAACATGTTTAATAACTAAATATTTAAATTTTGTGCATATTTTACATAATGCATTACAACTTTAAAATTTGAATGATATGTAATATCAAAGATTATTTAGTTTTGAATATGTTTAAGATCTAAATATTATAACTTTATGTGCATTTCTCATGATGCATCATAAATTTAAAGTTTGAATGATGTAATAATGAAGATTAAGCATTTCTAACATGTTTAAGATATAAATATTGAACGGTTTTAAATGTGTTTAAGTTTCAAAGATTCAAATATTATGTGTGCTTGTCATGATGCATCATAAATTTAAAATTTGAATGATATGTAATATCAAAATTTTAATAGTTTGAAATGTATTTAAGATCTTTAGATTTAAAGTTTATGCACATTTGTCACGATGCATTAAAATTTTGATATTTAAAAGACATGCAATATTGAAGCTTAATCAATTTTTAACATGTTTAAGATCTAAATATTTAAATTTTATGTGTATTTCTCATGATGCATCACAACTTTAAAAATGTTTAAGATTTCAAAGATTTAAATTTTTTGTGCATTTCTCATTATAAATCATAACTTTAAAATTTGATTAATATGTAATAACGAAGCTTAAGTAATTTTAAACATGTTTAAGATGTAAAGATTTAAATTTTATGCTCATTTATCACAATTTATTGTAACATTAAAATTTGAATGATATGTAATATTGAAGCTAAAATAGTTTTGAATGTGTTTGAGATCCAAAAATTCAAATTTTATGTATATTTATCATGAAGCATCACAACTCTTGAATTTGAATGATATTTAATACCAAAGCTTAAATAATTTTGAACATGTTTAAGATCTAAATATTTAAATTTTGTGCATATTTTATGTAATGCATCACAACATTAAAATTTGAATGATATGTAATATTAATGTTTATGTAGTTTTAAACATGTTTAAAATCTAAATATTATAATTTTATGTATATTTCTCATGATGCATCATAAATTTAAAGTTTGAATGATGTAATAATGAAGCTTAAGCATTTCTAACATGTTTAAGATATAAATATTAAAAAGTTTTAAATGTGTTTAAGTTTCAAATATTCAAACTTTATGTGTATTTATCATGATGAATCATAAACTTAAAGTTTTAATGATATGTAATATCAAAGTTTTAATAGTTTTAAATGTGTTTAAAATCTAAAGATTTAAAGTTTATGCATATTTATCATGATGCATTAAAACTTTGTTATTTGAAAGACATGCAATACTGAAGCTTAATCAGTTTTCAACATGTTTAAGATCTAAATATTTAAAATTTATGTGTATTTCTCATGATGAATCACAACCTTAAAAATATTTAAGATTTTAAAGATTCAAATTTTTTGTGCATATTTAAAATTTGATTATTATGTAATATCGAAGCTTAAGTGGTTTTAAACATGTTTAAGATCTAAAGATTTGAATTTTATGCTCATTTATCACAATTCATTGTAACATTAAAATTTGAATGATATATAATATTGAAGCTAAAATAGTTTTGAATGTGTTTGAGATCCAAAGATTCAAACTTTATACATATTTCTTATGAAGCATCACAACTCTTGAATTTAAAAGATATTTAATACCAAAGCTTAAATGGTTTTAAACATGTTTAATATCTAAATATTTAAATTTTATGCATATTTTACGTAATACATCACAACTTTAAAATTTGAATGATATGTAATATCAAAATTTATATGATTTTAAACATGTTTAAGATCAAAAAATTATAATTTTATATGTATTTTTCATGATGCATCATAAATTTAAAGTTTGAATGATTTAATAATGAAGCTTAAGCATTTCTAACATGTTTAAGATATAAATATTAAACAGTTTTAAATGTGTTTAAGTTTCAAAGATTTAAATTTTATGTGTATTTGTCATGATGCATCATAAATTTAAAGTTTGAATGATATGTAATATCAAAATTTTAATAGTCTTAAATATGTTTAAGATCTGAAAATTCAAAGATTATGCACATTTGTCATGATGCATTAAAACTTTGATATTTGAAAGACATGCAATACTGAAACTTAATTAATTTTCAACATGTTTAAGATCTAAATATTTAAAATTTATGTGTGTTTCTCATGATGCATCACAACTTTAAAAATATTTAAGATTTCAAAATTTTAAATTTTTTGTGCATTTTTTATTATAAATCACAACTTTTAAATTTGATTAATATGTAATACCAAAGCTTAAGTGGTTTTAAACATGTTTAAGATCTAAAGATTTGAATTTTATGTTCATTTATCACAATTTATTATAACTTTAAAATTTGAATGATATGTAATATTGAAGCGAAAATAGTTTTGAATGTGTTTGAGATCTAAAGATTCAAATTTTATGCATATTTCTCATGAAGCATCACAACTCTTGAATTTGAATGATATTTATTACCAAAATTTAAATAATTTTGAACATGTTTAAGATCTAAATATCTAAATTTTGTGCATATTTTATATAATGCATCATAACTTTAAAATTTGAATGATATGTAATATCAAAGATTATGTGGTTTTAAACATGTTTAAGGTATAAATATTATAACTTTATCTGCATTTCTCATAATGCATCATAAATTTAAAGTTTGAATGATGTAATAATGAAGTTTAAGCATTTCTAACATGTTTAAGATATAAATATTAAAAAAAATTAAATGTGTTTAAGTTTCAAAGATTCAAACTTTATGTGTTTTGTCATGATGCATCATAAATTTAAAATTTGAATGATATGTAATATCAAAATTTTAATAGTTTTAAATGTGTTTAAGATCTGAAGATTTAAAGTTTATGCATATTTGTCATGATGCATTAAAACTTTGATATTTAAAAGATAAGCAATATTGAAGCTTAATCAGTTTTCAACATGTTTAAGATCTAAATATTTAAAATTTATGTGTGTTTTTCATGATGCATCACAACTTTGAAAATGTTTAAGATTTCAAAAATTTAAATTTTTTGTGCATTTTTTTATTATAAATTACAACTTTAAAATTTAATTAATATGTAATACCGAAGTTTAAGTGGGTTTAAACATGTTTAAGATCTAAAGATTTAAATTTTATGCTCATTTATCACAATTTATTGTAACATTAAAATTTTAAATGATATGTAATACTGAAGTTATAATAGTTTTGAATGTGTTTCAGATCCAAAGATTCAAACTTTATATATATTTGTCATGAAGCATCACAACTCTTGAATTTGAATGATATTTAATACCAAAGTTTAAATAGTTTTAAACATGTTTAAGATCTAAATATTTAAATTTTATGCATATTTTACATAATGCATCACAACTTTAAAATTTGAATGATATGTAATATCAAAGATTATGTGATTTTGAATATGTTTAAGATCTAAATATTATAATTTTATGTGCATTTTTCATGATGCATCATAAAATTAAAGTTTGAATGATATAATAATGAAGCTTAAATATTTCTAACATGTTTAAGATATAAATATTGAACAGTTTTAAATGTGTTTAAGTTTCAAATATTTAAATTGTGTGTGTGTTTGTCATGATGCATCATAAATTTAAAGTTTGAATGATATGTAATATCAAAGTTTTAGTAGTTTTAAATGTGTTTAAGATCTGAAGATTTAAAGTTTATGCACATTTGTCATAATGCATTAAAATTTTGATATTTGAAAGACAAGCAATATTAAAGTTTAATCAATTTTTAACATATTTAAGATTTAAATATTTGAATTTTATGTGTGTTTCTTATGATGCATCACAATTTTGAAAATATTTAACATTTCAAGGATTCAAATTTTTTATGCATTTTTCATTATAAATCACAACTTTGAAATTTAATTAATATGTAATACCGAAGCTTAAGTAGTTTTAAACATGTTTAAGATCTAAAGATTTGAATTTTATGCTCATTTATCATAATTCATTGTAATAGTAAAATTTAAATGATATGTAATACTGAAGCTAAAATAGTTTTAAATGTGTTTGAGATCCAAAGATTTAAATTTTATGCATATTTCTCTTAAAACATCACAACTCTTGAATTTGAATGATATTTAATACCAAAGTTTAAATGGTTTTGAATATTGTTAAGATCTAAAATATTTAAATTTTGTGCATATTTTACATAATGCATCACAACTTTAAAATTTGAATGATATTTAATATCAAAGATTATATGGTTTTGAACATGTTTAAGATCTAAATATTATAATGTTATATGCATTTCTTATGATGCATCATAAATTTAAAGTTTGAATGATGTAATAATGAAGCTTAAGCATTTCTAACATATTTAAGATATAAATATTTAAATTTTATGTGCACTTATCATGATGCATCATAACTTTGAAATTTGAATGATATGTAATACTAAAGCTTAATCAATTTTAAACATGTTTAAGATATAAAGATTTAAATTTTGTGCATATTTATTATGATGCATCACAAATTCAAAATTTAAATGATATATAATATTAAAGCTTAAAGTTAAAATTTTTAGATCTTAAACACATTCAAAACCACTCAAGCTTAGTATTACATATTAATCAAATTTTAAAGTTGTGATATATCATGAGAAATGTGTATAAAATTTGAATATTTAGATCTTAAAAACTTTCAAAACCACATAAGTTTCGGTATTATATATCATTTAAATTTTAAAGTTGCAATGCATCATGAGAAATGCGCATAAAATTTATATTTTTAGATCTTAAAAAATTGCTTAAATTTTGTAAAGTATTATTTATCTTTTAAATTTTAAATTTATGATGCATCATGAGAAATATACATAAAGTTTAAATATTTAAATCTTAAACACATTCAAAACCACTTAATCTTTGGTATTACAAATCATTTAAATTTTTAATGCATTATAAAAAATGAGAGCAAATTTTAAATCTTTAGATCTTAAATATGTTCAAAACTACTTAAGCTTCAGTATTAAATATTATTCAAATTTTAAAGTTATGATACATCATAAGATATACATATAATTTTAAATATTTTTATATTAAAGAGTTCAAAACCTTTTAAGCTTTAGTATTACATATCTTTCAAATTTTAAAGTTACAATGCATCATGGCAAATGCATAAAAATTTTGAATCTTTGGATCATAAACACTTTTAAAACCACTTAAGCTTCAGTATTATGTATCATTTCATTTTTAAATTTTTGATGCATCATGATAAATATTCATATATTTTGAATCTTGAGATCTTAAACATATTCAAAAATGTTTAAGCTTCGATATTACATATCTTTTAAATATTAAAGATGTGATGCATCAAGAGAAATGAGTATAAAGATAGAATTTTTAGATCTTAAATACATTTAAAACTATTTAAGTTTTAATATTATATATCATTCAAATTTTTGAATATTAAACATGTTTAAAACTACTTAAGCTTCAATATTACATATCATTCAAATTTCAAAGTTGTGATGCATCATGAAAAATATAAATAAAATTTGAATATTTAAATCTTAAACACACTCAAAATTATTTAAGTTTTAGTATTACATATCATTAAATTTTAAGATTGTAATGCATCATAAAAAATGTGTAAAGATCAAAAATTTAGATCTTGAACACTTTTAAAATCACTTAAGCTTTGATATTAAAAATCATTCCTACTTTAAAGTTATGATGCATCATGAAAAACATACATAAAGTTTGAATCTTTATATCTTAAACACTTTCAAAATTATTTAAACTTTAGTATTACATATCATATAAATTTTAAAATTATGATGCATTATGATAAACATGCAAAAAAATTAAATATTTGTATATGAAAGATGTTTAAAACCTCTTAAGCTTTAGTATTATATATCATTTAATCTTCAAAGTTATGATGTATCATGAGAAACGTGCATAATTTTATGCTTTTGATCTTAAAAATTTATAAAACCACTTAAATTTTGGTATTTCATATCAATTAAATTTTAAAGTTATGATGTATCATGATAAATGCTCATAAATTTTAAATCTTTAGATCTTAAACATGTTTAAAACTGCTTAACTTTTAGTATTACTTATCCCTTAAATTTTAAAGTTGTGATACATCATGATAAATGAGCATAAAATTAAAATCTTTAGATCTTAAAAATATTTAAAACCACTTAAGCTTTAGTAGTACATATTATTCAAATTTTAAAGTTATGATGCATCATGAGAAATATGCATAAAGTTTAAATTTTTGGGTGTTAAACATGTTCAAAATCACTTAAGATTTGGTATTACATATCATTCAAATTTCAAAGTTGTGATGCATCATGAAAAATGTGTATGAAATTTGAATCTTTAAATCTTAAACACAATCAAAACCATTTAAGCTTCGGTATTAAATATCATTCAAACTTCAAAGTTGTAATACATTATGAAAAATACACATATATTTTAAATCTTTAGATCTTAAACACCTTCAAAATAACTTAATATTTGGTATTACATATCATTCAAATTTTAAAGTTGTGGTGCATCATGAAAAATGCTCATAAAATTTGAATCTTTGGATATTAAACATGTATACGGTTCTAATCTTTGAATATTAAACATATAAAGTTTTAATCTTTGGATATTATATATTTTTAAAACCACTTTATCTTTGTTATTACACATCATTCAAATATCAAAGTTGCAATGCATTATGAGAAACATGTATAAATTTTAAATGTTTGAATCTTAAACATGTTCAAAACTACTTAAGCTTTGGTATTATATATCATTCAAATTTAAAAATTGTGAAGCATCTTAGGAAAAGTGCATAAATTTTAAATATTTAGATCTTAAACACATTAAAAAATATTTAAGCTTTTATAATACATGTCATTCAAATTTCAAAGTTGAGATGTATCATGAAAAACTTGCATAAAATTCAAATTTTTAGATCTTAAACATGTTCAAACCTGCTTAAGCTTCAGTATTACATATCATTCAAATTTTAAAGTTATGATTCATTATGAAAAATATGCATAACTTTTATATCTTTAAATATTAAACACATTCAAATCTGCTTAAGTTTCATTATTACACATCATTCAAATTTTAAAATTATGATGCATCAATAAAAACATGCATAAAGTTTGAATCTTTGGATCTTAAACATGTTCAAAACCACTTAAGGTTTTGTATTACATATTATTTAAATTTTAAAGTTGTAAGCATTATGATAAATATATGTAATGTTTTAATTTTTAGATCTTAAACACATTCAAAACCTCTTAATCTTTTGTATTACATATCATTCAATTTTAAAAGTTGTGATGCATTATGAGAAATATATAAAAAGATCAAATATTTGGATCTTAAACACATTCAAAATCACTTAAACTTCAATATTACATATCATTCAAAATTCAAAGTTATGATGTATCAATAGAAACATGCTTAAAGTTAAAATCTTTAGATCTTAAACATATTTAAAATTGTTTACACTTTGATATTACATATCATTCAAATTTTTAAGTTGCATTGTATCATGAGAAATGAACATAAAATTCAAATATTTTGATCTTAAATACATTCAAAATTACTTAAGTTTCAGTATTACATATCTTTCAAATTTCAAAGTTGTGTTTTATTATGAGAAATTTTCATAAAGTTTGCATCTCTAGATCTAAAACACGTTCAAAACTACTTAAGCTTTAGTATTATATCATTCAAATTTCAAAGTTATGATGTATCTAAATCTTTATATCTTTAACACATTCAAAAAAACTTATTCTTCTATATTACATATCATTCAAATTTTAAAATTGTAATACACATGAGAAATGCACATAAAATTTAAATCTTTAGATATTAAATACATTTAAAACCACATAATCTTTAGTATTACATATCATTCAAATTTCAAAGTTGTGATTCATTATGAGAAATGTGCACAAATATCATACAGTTAAATCTTAAACATGTTTAAAACTACTTAAGTTTTGATATTACATATCATTCAAATTTTAAATTTGGGACGCATCATTATAAATGCACAAAAAATTAAATTTTTTGGATATTAAACACGATCAAAACCTCTTATGTTTTGGTATTAAATATTATTCAAACTTCAAAGTTGTGATGCATCATGAAAAATGCGCATAAAATTTGAATCTTTATGATTTTAAATTTAATTATATTTTCCATGATGCATTGTAACTTTGAAATTTGAATGATATGTAATACTAAAATTTAAGTAATTTTACACATTTTTAAGATCTAATGATTTAAATTTTATGTGCATTTCTGATGATGCATTGCAACTTTGAAATTTAAATGATATGAAATATCGAAGCTTATGTGATTTTGAATGTGTTTTAAATCCAATAATTCATACATTATGCATATTTCTCATGATTCATCGTAACTTTAAAGCTTAAGTATTTTTAAATGTGTTTAAAGTACAAATATTTAAATTTTATACGTATTTATCATGATGCATCACAACTTTGATATTTGAATAATATGTAATACTGAATCTTTAGTGGTTTTGAATATGATTATGATTCAAAGATTCAAACTTTGTACCCATATCTCATGATATATAATAACTTTGAACTTTGAATGATATGTAATAATGAAACTTAAGTAGTTTTGAATTTGTTTTATATCTAAATATTCAAATTTTTTAATGTGCATTTTTCATAATGCATCACAACTTTAAAATTTGAATGATATGTAATACTAATGTTTGAGTAGTTTTAAATGTGTTTAAGGTCCAAAGAATCAAATTTTATTCACATTTGTCATGATGCATCACAACTTGAAATTTGAATGATATGTAATACCAAAGCTTAAGTGGTTTTGAATATGTGTAAGATCTAAAAGTTTAAACTTTTTACACATTTTTCATGATACATCGTAACTTTAAAATTTAAATGATATGTAATACCAAATTTTAAGTGGTTTTAAACATGTTTTTGATCTAAATATTCAAACTTTATGCTTGTTTATCACAATGCATTTCAACTTTCAAATTTGAATGATGTGTAATACATAAGCTAAAGTGGATCTGAATGTGTTTGAGATCTAAAAATTTGATCTTTATTTATATTTCTCATGAGCATCACAACTTTTGAAGTTTAATGATATGTAATAATGAAGTATAAGTGGTTTTGAATGTGTTTAAAATTTAAAAATTTAAATTTTATGCGCATTTTGCACAATGCATCACAACTTTAAAATTTGAATAATATGTAATATTAAAGCTTAAGTGGTTTTGAACATGTTTAAGATCCAAAAATTTGAATTTTATGTGAATTTCTCATAATGCATCTCAACTTTAAGATTTGAATCATATAATACCGAAGCTTAAGCAATTTTGATCATGTTTAAGATCTAAATATTCAAACTTTATATGCATTTATCGTGATGTATCACAACTTTGAATTTTAGATGATATGTAATACTAAAGATTAATTAGTTTTAAACATGTTTAAGATCCAAAGATTTGAATTTTATTCATGTTTTTCATGATGCATCATAAATTTAAAATTTAAATGATATGTAATATTGAAGTTTAAGTGGTTTTGAACATGTTTGAGATAAAAATATTAACACTTTATGCATATTTTTCATGATGTATCATAACTTTAAATTTTGAATGATATGTAATAATGAAGTTTGAGTAGATTTAAGCATGTTTAAAATTCAAAATTTATGCACATTTTTCATGATGCATTATAACTTTGAAATCTATAAAATATGTTATACTTAAGTTTGTGTGGTTTTGAAAGTGTTTAAGATCCAAATATTTGAACTTTATACATATTTCTTACAATGCATTGTATCTTTGAAATCTGAATGATATTTAGTATTGAAGCATGAGTGATATTAAACATGTTTAAGATTCAAAAATTTGAACTTTATTTATGTATATCATGATGCATCATAACTTTAAAGTTTGAATGATATGTAATACTAAAGCTTCAGTGGTTTTAAACATGTTTAAGATCTAAATATTTAAATTTTATGCATATTTGCCATCATGCATTGCAAATTTAAAGTTTTTACAACATATAATATCAAATCTTAAGTAATTTTGAACATGTTCAATATCCAAAGATTCAAAATTTATGTGTATTTCTTATGATTCATCATAATTTTGAAATTTGAATATGTAATATCAAATATTAATCAGTTTTAAATTTTAACATAATTTATATTATATTATTTAATTCATTTTGTTAGGGTCATGTAGGAGACACATAGGGCCAATTTATTATGTTAGCTATTATCAACTATAGGGTAGTTGCTAATTGACTGCTCTTTAGTCTTGTATATATTCACCTTCTACAATCCAATAAAATCATCAAAGTTTCATTTAACTTTCTCACTCTGGTATGAGAGCATACTAATTCCTATTCAAAAAATATTCTATTAGAAGCTTGATAGATGCCAAAGTCCCTACAACAAGTAAAAATTGTGGAATGTGGAAAGTGCAAAGCATAGTGTGGAAGTTAGATTGCAATCCTGAGGAACACATCAAAGCTTTTAAGATCTATGACATAAGGAGATTAGTGACCTAAAAAAAATCTAAAAGGTACAATGCCTAGACTAGTCAAACCTATAGTATGGAGATCTAGGAAAGCTTGTGATGTCTGAGGAAGCAATCGACTAAGAGTAAAATAAAAAATCCTAAACAAGTTTTGTAGAAGCAATCGACAAAGGACATAGTAGTCTATTAAAAGTTAGCAAAGCTAAAAGGAAGAAAGACTAGATCAAAATTGCCTAAGCCTATAATAAAGACATAGCCTAGAGTGTTTGCAACACATGGAAGGATGCAACATAAAAATGTGCTAGAAGGAACCATGCCAAGAACAATAAACTCATATTAAAGAAATGAAAATGCAAAAGCCTATGAATAAGGCAACATTTTTTCAAGGTAAATTTCAAATAAAGAAGTTTTTTGAATCTTTGAAACAATAAAAAAAATTGTGAAAATTTGTAAAAGTAAAGTAAGGAAATCTTTAAAAAATCTATGTACCTAAGTTGCTATTGTCAGATGTCTAGCTCTTAAAAGGGCCTAATTTTTCCACATAGAGGATGAAGATGCAAATGATTCTTCAATTTGAATAATTATAGGGCATCATCACTAGAACAGTGACCCATCCTACCAAACTTGATGAATAGAGAAAGTTTGATAAGTCTTATGTGAAAGTGCTCATGCTGATAACTCTTAGTATTATTGATGAAGTTCAACATTATGTCTATAATGCACTGACATCAAAAGAGGCATAGGGCATTTTATCCACAATTTATGAGTCAAAGAACTAGACAAGAATCCTTTATCTACAATCATTACTTCATACACTCAGTATGAAATTAGGATAAAAAGTTGAGTTCTTACACCAGGTTGTATAACTATGAGCAGAACTTATTGCACTTGGAGAGAAGATCAAGGACAAGATGTTAGTTCTGATTACACTGAGAGCTCTTCCATCTCAATTTTACACATTTTTTATGACACTCAATATTACCAAGTAAGTAGTGTCTTTCAAATAACTGGTTAATTTGCTTCAATAAGAGGAAATAATTCAATCTATGCATGAAGAAGTTGAGGACAAATCCCTGATCTCCAAGCAACATGGTCCAAAATTCAATAAGGGACCACCGAAGTAGCCACAACAACATTAATAAAATTAGAATAATGAGAAGCTGAAGAGGTGGTGTTACATTTTCAAAACCCACACACACGATATTGATCATTGTTAGTATAATGCCTTGACTCAAGGTCAATCTAATTGAAAGGGCTCTTCCAGTAAAGAAGATTCATAGAAATCTAAAGGACATTCTTGAAAATAAAAGTATAAAGGGCATTTAGTAGCACAAAATCAAGAGGATAATGCATATGATGATGTAGTAGAAGAAGTAGCATATGGATCCCATGATGAGCTTGTATTAGTCTCCCAAACCTTGAGAGTAGCAAATAAAGTTTGGTTGATAGACTCTTGTTCCAGCAAGCACATGACTGGATGTAAGGAGCTCTTCGATTCATTGAAAACTCACCCAATTAGAGATCAAGTTCAAATTGATAATGATAATGAGTATGTTATAGAAGTAATTATATGTGTCACCATTCCTCTCAAGACAAGATGGTGTATTCTCAAAAAGGTAATCTATGTCCCTAGTTTGACAATAAATCTCTTATCTATCTATCATCAGCTTTTGAATCACAAGATAAAAGTAGAGTTTCTAGTCTATCAAGGCATCAAATCCTATCTCATTTCTTGAGAAGGTTAAGTTCTTGCTAAATCCTTCTTAAAGGATCAATTATTTGCCTTAGATGTAGTATCAACTAGTGAAGTTTCACTCACAGCCTCTATGATAGAATCTAATATACTTTGGCACTATCGTTATGGGCATCTGTCTACTACTTCCCTCTTCCAACTCAATTCTAAGGCAATTGTATGTGGAATTCCTTAGCTTTCCCATTCTTTTCCACTATGACTAGTTGTCTTATAGGAAAACAACATCGGGTCATATTCGAGCCAAGTTCCTCTCATGCCAAGGAATGACTCACTATGGTATATATTGATCTTTATTGACCCCTACTAGCTCTCTTCAAGGATTTAATTACTTTCAATTATTTGTTGATGATTTTTCTTACAAGACTTAGGTGTTATTTATCAAAAAGAAGAGTGAAGCCCTTGAAAATTTCAAGGCATTCCATCAGCATGTTGTTACACAATCTAGGAAATGACTTTAACTCCACTTAGATCAAGGGGGAAATTCACATCAAAAGATTTCTCAGCATTCTTGAATCAACATGACATCAAACAACACCTGACTACTTAAAGCATGTTGAAATTTTAATTGGAAAATAAAGTTGGAATATTTAGATCTTAAACATGTTTAAAACCATTTAAGCTTCAATATTACATATCATTCAAATTTTGAAGTTGTGATGCATCATGACAAATGTGCATAAAATTTAAATTTTTGGATCTTAAACATATTCAAAACTACTTAAGCTTCAGTATTACATATTATTCAAATTTTAAAGTTGTGATGCATCATGAGAAATGTGCATAAAATTTGAATCATCAGATCTTAAACACATTCAAAATTATTTAAGTTTTGGTATTATATATCATTCAAAATTCAAAGTTACGATGCATCATAAAAAATAGGTATAAAGTTCAAATATTTAGATCTTAAACACCTTCAAATCCACTTAAGCTTTGGTATTAAATATCATTCAAACTTTAAAATTGTGATGCATCATAAGAAATATAGATAAAGTTTGAATATTTGGATCTTAAACATCTTTAAAACTACTTAAACTTTATTATTACATATCATACAAATTTCAAAGTTATAATGCATCATGAAATACATGCAACAAAATTAAATATTTGTATATTACAGACGTTCAAAACCGCTTAAGCATTGGTATTACATATCATTTAATTTTCAAAGTTGTAGTGCATCATGAAAAATATGCATAAAGTTTGATTCTTTTAATCTTAAACACATACAAAACCACTTAAATTTTAGTATTACATATCATTAAAACTTTAAAATTGTGATGCATCATGAAAAATACTCATAAATTTTAAATCTCTAGATCTTAAACATGTTTAAAACTGCTTAACCTTTGGTATTACATATCCCTCAAATTTTAAAGTTATGATGCATCATTAAAAATGAGCATCAATTTGGAATCTTTGGATCTTAAACATGTTCAAAACTAAGTAAGCTTTGGTATTACATATCATTTAAATTTTAAAGTTATGATGCATCATGAAAAATGTGCATAAAGTTTGAATATTTTAATATTAAACATGTTCAAAATCACTTAAATTTTAGTATTATATATCATTATAATTTCAAAATTATGATTTATCATGAGAAACATGTATAAAATTTGAATCTTTGTATCTTAAACACAATCAAAATTGTTTAAGCTTCGGTATTAAATATCATTCAAATTTCAAAGTTATGATGCATTATGAAAAATGTTCATAAAATTTAAATATTTAGATCTTAAACACCTTAAAAACCACTTAATATTTGGTATTATATATCCTTCAAATTTCAAAGTTGTGATGCATCATGAAAAATGTTAATAAAATTTAAATCTTTAGATATCAAACGCGTATACAATTCTAATCTTTAGATATTAAAAAAGTATAAAGTTCTAATATTTGGATCTTATATATGTTTAAAAACACTTAAACTTTGGAATTATATGTCATTAAAATATCAAAGTTACAATGCATCATGAAAAATACGTATAAATTTTAAATGTTTGAATCTTAAACATGTTTAAAACCACATAATCTTTGGTATTATATATCATTCAAATTTTATAAGTTGTAAAACATCTTGAGAAAAGTACATAAAGTTTAAATCTTTGGATCTTAAACATGTTTAATACCACTTAAGTTTTAGTAATACATGTTATTTAAATTTCAAAGTTGAGATGCATTATGAAAAATATGCATAAAGTTCAAATTTTTAGATCTTAAACATATTCAAAACTGCTTAAACTTTATGATGCATTATGATAAATATAAAAAATATGCATTATGAGGAATATGCATTATGTTCAAAATCACTTAAGCTTAAGTATTACATATCATTCAAATTTTAAATTTATGATGCATTATCATAAATATGCATAAAGTTCAAGTATTTAAATGTTAAACACATTCAAATCTACTTAAGTTTTATTATTACATATCATTCAAATTTTAAAATTATGATGCATTAATATAAACGTGCATAAAGTTTGAATCCTTGGATCATAAACACGCTCAAAACCACTCAAGATTCTATATTACATATTATTCAAATTTCAAAGTTGCAAGCATTATAAGAAATACATATAAAGTTTAAATCTTTGGATCTAAAACACATTCAAAACCTCTTAATCTTTGGTATTATATATTATTCAATTTTCAAAGTTATGATGCATTATGGAAAATATACATATCGAATATTTGAATTTTAAACACATTTAAAACCACTTAAGCTTCAGTATTTCATATCATTCAAAATTTAAAGTTGTGATGCATCATGAGAAACATGCTTAAAGTTAGAATCTTTGAATCTTAAACATGTTTAAAACTAGTTAAGCTTCGATATTGCATATCATTCAAATTTCTAAGTTGTGTTGTATCATGAAAAATGCACATAAAATTTAAATATTTAGATCTTAAATATGTTTAAAATTACTTAAGTTTCAGCATTACATATCTTTTAAATTTCAAAGTTGTGTTGCATCATGATAAATTCTCATAAAGCTTAAATCTTTGGATCTAAAACACATTTAAAATTGCCTAAGCTTTGGTATTATATTATTCAAATTTCAAAGTTACGATGCATCATGAGAAAAATGCATAAAGTTTGAATCTTTAGATATTTAACACATGCAAAATCATTTACGCTTATGTATTACATATTATTCAAATTTTAAAGTTGCAATGCACATGAGAAATGCACATAAAGTTTGAATCTTTAGATATTAAATACATTCAAAACCACTTAAACTTCAGTATTACATATCATTCAAATTTCAAAGTTGCAATGCATTATGAGAAATGTGCATAAAATTTATATAATTAGATCTTAAACATGTTCAAAACTACTTAAACTTTGGTATTACATATCATTCAAATTTTACACTTGGGATGCATCATTAGAAATGTACAAAAAATTGAAATTTTTAGATATTAAATACAATAAAAACCTCTTATATTTTGGTATTACATATTATTCAGACTTCAAAGTTGTGATTCTCATGATGCATCACAACTTTTAAATTTGAATGATATGTAAAAATGAAGCTTAAGTGATTTTGAATATATTTCAAATTTAATAATTCAAACATTATGCATATTTCTCATGATTCATAGCAACTTTAAAGCTTAAGTATTTTTTATTGTATTTAAGATCCAAATATTTAAAATTTATATACATTTATCATTATGCATCATAACTTTGATATTTTAATGATATGTAATATTGATGCTTCAGTGATTTTGAATGTGATTAAGATCTAAAGATTCAAATTTTGTATACATTTATCATGATATATCATAATTTTTAACTTTGAATGATATGTAATAATGAAACTTAAGCATTTTTTAATGTGTATTATATCCAAAAATTCAAACTTTATGTGCATTTCTCATAATGCATCACAACTTTAAGATTTTAATGATATGTAATACTGAAGCTTGAGTAGTTTCGAACATGTTTAAGATCTAAAGATTAAAAAAATATTGACATTTCTCATGATGCATCACAACTTAAAATTTGGATGATATGTAATACCAAAGCTTAAGTGGTTTTGAACATGTTTTTTATCCAAAGATTTGAACTTTATTTTTGTTTATTAAAATACATTACAACTTTTAAATTTTAATGATATGTAATACATAAGCTAAAGTGGTTTTGATTGTGTTTGAGATCCAAAGATTCAATCTTTATGCACATTTTTCATAAACATCACAACTTTTGAATTTGAATGATGTGATACTAAAGTTTAAGAGGTTTTAAACTTGTTTAAGATCTAAATATTTGAATTTTATGCATATTTTGCATAATGCATTACAACTTTAAAATTTGAACGATATGTAATATTAAAGTTTAAGAAGTTTTGAACTTGTTTAAGATCCAAAGATTTGAATTTTATGCATATTTTGCATAATGCATTACAACTTTAAAATTTAAATGATATGTAATATTAAAGCTTAAGAAGTTTTGAACATGTTTAAGATCCAAATATTCAAACTTTATGTGTGTTTATCATGATGCATCAAAACTTTGAAATTTAGATGATATGTAATTCTAAAGATTAATTAGTTTTAAACATGTTTAAGATCTAAAGATTTGAATTTTACGCATGTTTCTCATGATGCATCATAAATTTGAAGTTTAAATGATATGTAATACTGAAGCTTGAGTGTTTTTTAACATGTTTGAGGTATAAAGATTAAAATTTTATGCACATCTTTCATGATGTATCACAACTTCAAAATTTGAATGATACACAATATTGAAGTTTGAGTAAATTTAAACATGTTTAAGATACAAAGATTCAAAATTTATACACATTTTTCATGATGTATTTTAACTTTGAAATTTATACAATATGTTATACCTAAGTTTGAGTGGTTTTAAATGTGTTTAAGATTTAAATATTTGAAATTTATCCATGTTTCTTATAATGCATCGCATCTTTAAAATTTGAATGATATTTAATATCAAAGCATGAACAATTTTAAACATGTTTAAGATTCAATGATTCATACTTTATTTGTGTATGTCATGATGCATCACAACTTTAAATTTTGAACAATATATAATATCAAAGATTTAATGGTTTTAAGCATACTTAAGATCCAAAGATTTAAACTTTATGCATATTTGTCATGATGCATACAAACTTTGAATTTTGTATCACATGTAATACCAAATCTTAAATAGTTTTGAACATGTTTAATATCTAAAGATTCAAACTTTATGTGCATTTCTTATGATCATCATAATTTTGAAATTTAAATAATATGTAATATTGAATCTTAAGCAATTTTGAATGTTATTGTAATTTATATTACATTGTTTAATTTATTTTGTTAGGGTCACGTAGGTGACGTAGGGGCAATTTATTATGTTAGTTATTATCAGATGGAGGGTAGTTACTAATAAATTGATATTTGGACTTATATATATTCACCTTTTATAATCTAATAAAGTCATCAAATTTTCATTTAACTTTCTCACTCTGGTATCATAGAATACCAATGCCTATTCAAAAAATAGTCTATTAGAAGCCTGATCAATGCCAAAATCCCTACAGCAAGTAAAACTCATGGAATGTAGAAAGTGTAAAGCACAACATGGAATTCAAATTGAAATCCTAAAGAGCACATCAAATCTTTTAAGACCCATGATGCAAGGAGATTAGTGACCTCTATCAAAGCCGAAAGGTATGATGCCTAGAGCAATCAAACTTTTAGCATGGAGATCTAGGAAAGCTTGTGACGTTTGAGGAATAAATCGACTAGGAGAAAAATAAAAAATCTTATATGAGTGTTGTAAAAGTAGTGACTTATAACAAAGGACATAATAGTCTGCTACAAATTATTAAAGTTTAAAGGAAGAAAGACTAGAGCAAAACTACCTAAGCCTACAAAAAGGATGCAGCTCTAAGTGTTTGTAACACATGAAAGGATGCAATATAGAAACGTTCTGGAAGGAATCATGCCAAGAGAAATCAACTCATAGAAAAGAGATGCAAAGGTAGAATCTTATGAATAAGGCAATATTTTTGCAAGGTACATTTCAAATACAATTTTTTTTTGAAGCTTTGAAATAATAAAAATTATTTTGCTTATGAAACTTTACAAAAGTAAAGTAAGGAAATATTTAGAAAATGTCTACACCCAAATTACTATTATCAAATGCTCATCTCTTGAAATGGCCTAATTTTTTTGCATAGAAGATGAATATGTAGATGATTCTTCAATTTTAATAATTATGGGGCATCATCACTAGAATAGTGACCCATCTTGCTGAACTTGATGAATAGAGGAAGTTTGATAAGTCTGATGTAAAAGTGTTCATGTTGATAACTCTCAGTATTACTGATGAAGTTTAACTGCATGTTCATGATGCACAAACATCAAAAGAGGCATGAGACACTTTGTCCACAATTTATGAGGTGAATAAATAGATAATAACCCTTCATCTACAATCATTACTTCATGCACTCAGTATGAAATCAAGAGAAAAGGTTGAGTTCTTATGCTAGGTTGTAGAACTACAAGTAGAACTTGTTACACTTGGAGATAAGATTGAGGACAAGATTTTGGTTATGATCATGTTTAGAGCTCTCCCATCTCAATTTTGTGCATTCATTATGATACTCAATAGTACCAAGTAAGTAGTGTCTTTCAAATAACTAGTCAATTTCCTTCAACAAGAGGAAGCAATTTAGTCTGTGCATGAAGACTTTGAGGAGAAAGCCCTGATCTCCAAGAAATAAGGTCTAGAATTTAAGAAGGGACCACTAAAATAGCCACAACAACATCAAAAATAGTAGAAGACTAAAAATACAAAGCAGAGATGTTACATGTGCAAAACCCACATACATGAAACTAATCATTGCTAGTATAATGCCTTGACTCAAGGTCAATCTAGTTGAGAGGGCTCTTTTAGTAAAGAAGATTCATATAAATCTAAAAGATGTTCTTGATAATGGAAGAAAAAAGGGCATGTAGTAGCATAAAATTAATAGTAAAACACATTTGATGATGAAGTAGTAGAAGAAGTAACATAAAGAGCCCATGATGAGCTTGTATTATTCTCCCAAACCTTGACAGTAGTAAGCAAAGTTTGGTTGATAGACTCTAGTGCCAACAAGCACATGATTGGATGTAAGGAGTTCTTTGATTCACTAACAACTCACCCAATTGGAGATCGAGTTCAAATTAATGATGATAAAGAGTATGTTACTGAAAGAATTAGATGTGTCACCATTCCTCTCAAGACAAGACGTTGTATTCTCACAAAGGTAATCTATGTCCTTGGTTTGACAACAAATCTCTTATCTATTAATCAGTATTTGAATCATAAGATAAAAGTAGAGTTTCTAGTCCAACAAGGCATCAAATCCTTTCTCATTTCTTGAGAATTTCAAGTTCTTACTAAATCCTTATAAAAGGATCAGTTAATTTCCTTAGATGTAATATCAAATAGTGAATTTGCACTCACTACCTCTATGATAGAATTTACTACACATTGGTACTACTGTTATGGGCATATATCTACTAGTTCCCTCTTCCAAATCAGTTCTAAGGGAATGGTACGTAGAATTCCTCAACTTTCCCATTCTTTGCCACTATGCACTAGTTGTCTTATGGGAAAACAACATCAAGTCTCATTTGAGCCAAGTTCCTCTCATGCCAAGGAATAACTCGTTATGGTACATATCGATCTATACAGACCCCTACCAGCTTCTCTTTAAGGATTTATGAACTTTCAATTGTTTGTTGATTTTTCTTGCAAGACTTGGGTGTTCTTTCTCAAAAAGAAGAGTGAATCCCTTGAAAATTTCAAGACCTTCCATTAGCATGTTGTTACATAATCTGGGAAGCAACTTCAACTCCTCTACTTAATTTGAGGGGGTAATTCACATCAAAGTAGTTATAGACATTATTGAAGCAACACAACATCAAGAAGCACTTTAATACTCCCTATACACCTCAATAAAATGGAATAGCAGAAAGATTCAATCACTTAGTCATGGAGATGGCTCATTACATGCTTTCCACTACAAATTTGATAACATAATTCTGGGTAGAAGTAGTACATATGACTATTTATCTTCTAACCTATAAAGATCTTGCTAGATAAGACACTGAAATAGGTATGGAGTGGTAGTAAACCATTGATTTCCCATCTTAGAGTATCTAGTTGTGCTTCCTCTATGCATGTCCCAAATAAAAAGAGGAAGAAGATCAAACCAAAGACCCTCTAGTGTATTTTCTTGGGGTATAATACTACCTCCAAATCATATCATCTCATAGATCCTAAGATGAGAAAAATTTATGAAAGTTGTGATTTGGTTTGTGATGATTTATCATTCAACTCATTGGCACAAAAGGAAACAAACCAAACCACCTCTCATAAAATTTTCCCATAGTTAGATGATGAACATGAAGAAGGTGAGCTGCAAGAAGGAGAATTGTTCATTGATCTTGGTAATCTACAAGGTAGTTCTTCATCACAGTAGTAGCCACATCGACATCCTAAATAGCTAGATTCCATAATCAAGGACTCACACCTAAGCTCTCTTTTAGACACTTCATCAAGAGTTTGAACAAGAAGATAGGTGAGACATGAATTTAATCTTGCATTCATGATTTTAGTATTTGATAGCACCAAACAAAGACAATTTGAGAGGCCTTAAGTCAACCTCAGTGGAAGAAAGCCATGGATGCTGAATATGATACCCTCACTAAAAATGGGACATAGAAACTTGTTGATCTACCTGTAGGGAAGAAATAAATTGGTTATAAATAGATTTTCAAAACAAAGTACAAGGTAGATGGATCCATCAACAAACACAAAGCATGACTTATTGCAAAGGGTTATGCTTAACAAAAAGGCATTAATTATGAGGAGACCTTTACACCCACTATGAAGATCAAGACCATCAGAGTTGTTTGCTCACTAGTAGCACAATATAGATGGAAATTTTAGTAGATGGACATCAAGAGTGCTTTCCTTAATGGTGATCTAAAATAAGAATTATACACGACCCACCTAGAAGGTTTCATTGATCACCAACATCCACAAAATGTATGTCATCTAGTTAAGTCACTTTATGGACTTAAACAAGCACCTCGAGCATGGTACATAAAGATAGATGATCACCTTTTTTAGCATGGTTTCATTCATATCCCCTCTAATTCTAATTTGTATATGAATAAAGTAGGTAAAAATATTATCATTTTTGTCTTGTATGTGGATGATCTTATGATCACTGGTAGTTCAAATGATTTTGTTGATGTAGTAAAGAATGATCTAAAGAAATCCTTCGACATGACTGACTTGGGGCTACTTCATTATTGTCTTGGCTTAGAAATATGACAAAAACAAAATCACATCTTTGTCTCATAGATGAAAAATACCAAGAAACTCCTAGAAAAGTATAGAATGTTAGATTGTAAACCTCTATCAACACCAATGGAGAAAGGTTTACAACTCTCTCAATTATAGGATTCCCCTCAAGTGGATGTAACTCTATATAGATAGCTCATTGGGAGTCTCATCTACTTGACCTACACCAAACTAGATATATGTTTTATTATGAGCTATCTCTCTAAATTTATGCAGGAACCAAAGAAATGTCACTAGGTTGTAGCAAAGCATGTTTTGATATATGTCTAAGGTAAACTTAAGTATGGTCTAGAATACAAGAAGAATAGTCAGTTCTTCTTATAGGGATACACCAACTTGGACTATGTTGGATCTGTTGATGATAGGAAATCTAATTCAGGATACTTTTTTCATCCAGATCTGGACCCATTTCATGGATCAATAAGAAGCAATCAATCATTTCTCTCTCATCTATAGAGGTAAAGTATCATGTTGCATGAAGCGCTGTGTGTGAAGCAATATGAATATATTACATTCTATCTGATATGGACATTCTTGGAGATCAGCCACCAATTCTATTTTGAAACAATCAAGGTCCATTGAAGTTTGTAAAAAATCTAGTATTTCATGAACAAACCAAACACATTGAGGTTTAGTGTCATTACATCAAAAAAAAGGTCTTGAACCACCACATTCAGCTACAATACTGCTCAACAGATTCATAGATATCAGATATACTCACTAAGTCTCTTGATAAGGTGAAATTTGATTTATTCTAGGGGTACATTTGTAAAAATAATGTAATAAAGGGGGGAATGTTAGCATAATTTATATTACATTATTTAATTCATTTTTTTAGGGTCACATAGGTGATACATAGGGGTAGTTTATTGTGTTAGTTATTATTAGTTGTAGGGTATTTATTAATCGAATGCTCTTTGGCCTTATATATATTCACATTCTACAATTCAATAAAATCATCAAAGCTTCATTTAACTTTTTCATTGAATGTGTTTAAGGTCTAATGCTTTAAAATTTATGCACATTTCTCATAATGCATCACAAATTTGAAATTTGAATGATATGTAATACCAAAGCTTAAGTGGTTTTGAATGTATTTAATGATTTGAACTTTATATGCATTTATCATGATGCATCATAACTTTGAAATTTTAATGATATGTAATACTGAATATTGAATAGTTTTGAACATGTTTAAGATTTAAAGATTTGAATTTTATGCATGTTTCTCATAATGCATTAGAACTTTAAAGTTTGAGTAATATGTAATGCTAAATTTTAAGTAGTTTTGAATGTATTTAAGGTCTAATGATACAAATTTTATGTGCATTTCTCATGATGCATCATAAATTTAATAGTTGAGTGATATGTAATATCGAAGCTTGAGTATATTTGAACATGTTTAAGATCTAAATATTTGAATTTTATGCACATTTTTCATGATGCATCACAACTTTAAAGTTTGAATGATATGTAATATTGAAGCTTAAATAATTTTGAATGTGTTTAAGATCTAAAAATTTAAATTTTATGCATATTTATAATGATGCATCACAAATTTGATGTTTAAATGAATAGTAATAGCAAATTTTAAGTGCTTTTACATGTGTTTAAGATCCAATAATTCAAATTTTATGCATATTTATTATCATACATCATAAATGTTAAGGTTGAATGATATGTAATACCAATGCTTAAGCAGTCTTTAACATGTTTAAGATCTCAAGATTTGAATTTTTTACACATTTTTTATTATGCATCACAACTTTAAAATTTAAATGATATGTAATACTAAAGTTTAAGTGGTTTTAAATATGTTCAAGTACCAAATACTTGAACTTTATGCATATTTTTCATGATGTATTAAATTTTTTTTATTGAATGATATGTAATACCAAAGCTTAAGTGGTTTTAAATATGTTTAAGATCCAAAAATTTAAACTTTATGCATGTTTCTCATAATGCATCACAACTTTTAAATTTGAATAATATGTAATACCTAAACTTAAGCAGTTTTAAACGTATTTCAGATCCAAATATTAAAAATTTATGCACTTTTCTCATAATGCATCACAACTCTAAAATTTTAATTATATGTAATACCAAAAATTAATCAGTTTTGAACATGATTAAAACACAAATTCAAAATTTATGTACATTTTTCATGATGAATTAAAACTTTGAAATTAAAATGATATGTAATACCAAAGCTTAAACAATTTTAAACATATTTAAAATCTAGATATTCAAACTTTATGATATTTTTCATGATACATTACAACTTTAAAATTTGAATTATATGTAATATCATAGATTAATTGATTTTAAATGTGTTTAAAATTCAAAGATTCAAATTTTATACACATTTTTTATGATGCATCGCAACTTTAAAATTTGAATGATATGTAATATCAAAACTTAAGTAGTTTTGAAAGTGTTTAAGATTAAAAAATTCAAATTTTATGTGTGTTTCTTATGATGCATTGTAACTTTAAAATCTGAATGATATATAATACTGAAGTTTAAGTAGTTTTTAACATGTTTAAGGTCTAAATATTTAAACTTTATGTGTGTTTCTCATGATACATTATAAATTTTAAATTTGAATGATATGTAATACTGAAGTTTAATTATTTTTTAAAATATTTAACATACAAAGATTCTAACTTTATGCATATTTCTCATGATGTATCACAACTATGAAATTTAAATGATATGTAATACCTAAGCTTAAATAGTTATGAACATGTTTAAAATATAAATATTAGATCTTTATGCACATTTATCATTATGTATCACAACTTTAAAATTTGAATAATATGTAATATCAAAGTTTGAGTGGATTTGAAAGTGTTTAAGATTCAAAGATTTAAACTTTATGTATATTTATTATGATGCATCTCAAATTTGAATTTTGAATGATATTTCATTAAAAAATTTGAGTGGTTTTGAATGTATTAAAAATCCAAAGATTCATACTTTATGCATATTTTTTATGATGCATCATAATTTTTAAATCTGAATGATATGTAATACCAAAGCTTGAGTAGTTTTAAATGTGTTTAAGTTCTAAAGATTTAAATTTTATGTGTGTTTGTCATGATGCACCACAAATTTAAAGTTTGAATGATATGTAATACGAAAGATTCAATAGTTTTAAATATATTTAAAATCTAAAAATTTTAATTTTATGAAAATTTACCATAATGCATCACAACTTTGATATTTTAAAAATATAATATCAAAGTTCAATTAGTTTTTAATGTGTTTAAGATCTAAATATTTAAAATTTATATGTATTTTTCATGATGTGTCACAACTTTAAAATTTTAATGTTATGTAATACTAAGATTAAGAAATTTTTAATTTATTTAAGATCAAATGATTCAAACTTTATAAGCTTTTCTCATGATGCATCACAAATTTAAAATTTAAATATGTAATGCCGAAGTGTAAGTTGTTTTGAATGTGTTTAAGATCTAAAAATTTGAATTTAATGTGTTTCTCATGATGCATCACAATTTTAAAATTTGAATGATATATAATATTAAAACTAAAGCAATTTTAAACGTATTTAAGATCTAAATATTCAACATTTATATATATTTTTCATGATGCATTATAACTTTTAAATATAAATGATATGTAATACCTAAGTTTGAGTAGTTTTGACTATATTTAAGATCTAAAGATTCAAACTTTACGTGCATTTATCATGATGAATTATAACTTTGAAATTTGAATGATATGTAATATCAAAGCTTAAACAATTTTGAATGTGTTTAAGATCTAAAAATTTGAACTTTATGCATATTTTTAATGATGCATCACAAATTTGATGTTTGAATGATATGTAATACTGAAATTTAAGTAGTTTGAAATGTGTTTAAGATGTAAAGATTCAAAATTTATGCAAGTTTTTCATGATTCATCACAACTTTAAAATTTGAATGATATGCAATACTATAATTTAATTGGTTTTGAATGTGTTTAAAATCTAATGATTCAAACTTTATGTGCATTTTTCATGATGTATTACAACATTAAAATTTGAATGATATCTGATACCAAATCTTAAGTAAATTTGAAAGTATTTTAGATTCAAATGTTCAAACTTTATGCACATTTCTTATAATGCATCACAATTTTAAAATTTGAATGATATGTAATACTCAAGATTAAGTGGTTTTGAACATGTTTAAGATTCAAAGATTTAAAATTTATGCACATTTTTCATAATACATCATAACTTTAAAATATAAATGATAAATAATACCAAAATTTGAGTGGTATGAATGTGTTTAACATCCAAAGATTTAAAATTGATGTACATTTTTCATGATGCTTACAATTTTAAAGTTTGAATTATATGTAATATCGAAGTTTAAACAGTTTTGAACATATTTTAAGATCTTAAAATTTAAACTTTATACATATTTGTCAAGATTGATCACTACTTTAAAGTTTTAATGATATGTAATACTAAATCTTAAGTAGTTTTTAACATATTTAAAATTTGAAGATTTAAATTTTTATATATTTTTCATGATTCATCATAACTTTGAAATTTGAATAAGACGTAATACCAAATATTTAATGGTTTTGAACATGTTTAAGATCTAACAATTCAGATTTTATGTGTGTTTCTCATATTAAATCTCAAATTTAAAATTTGAATAATATGTAATACTAAATATTAAGTAATTTTGAACATGTTTAAAATCTAAAAAATTAAATTTTATGCATATTTTTCATGATGTAGTAGAATTTGTATGTTTGAATGATATGTAATGCTAAAGTTTAAATAGTTTTGAATATGTTTAATATTTAATGATTCAAACTTTAGATATGTTTATCATGATGTATCATAAATTTGATATTTAAGTGATATGTAATATAAAAAATTAAGCAAATTTAGACATGTTTAAGATCTAAAGATTTGAATTTTATGTGTTTCTCATGATGCATCACAATTTTAAAATTTGAACAATATGTAATACCAAAATTTGAAATTTTTTGAATGTGTTTAAGATCTAAAGATTCAAAATTTATGTATATTTCTCATACACATCACAACTTTAAAATCTAAATGATATGCAATACCAAAAACTTAAGTAGTTTTAAATGTATTTAAGATCTAAAAATTAAACTGTGTCTATCATGATGTATCATAACTTTAAAGATTGAATGATATATGATATCAAAGCTTAAATAGTTATATTTGTATTTAAGATCTAAAGATTAGAATTTTATACATATTTTTAATGATGCATCACAAATTTGATGTTTGAATGATATGTAAAAGTTAATATTAAGCAATTTTGAAGTGTGAATGATATTATCACAACTTTTAAATTTAAATGATGTGTAATACCAAATCTTTAGTTATTTTAAACATGTTTAAAAATTAAAGTTTTAAAAATTTTATGTATTTTTCATAATACATCACAAATTTTAAATTTGAATGATATGTAATACCGAAGCATAAGTGGTTTTGAATATATTTAATATCCAAATATTCAAACTTTATGTGTGTTTATCATAATGCGTCATAATTTTAAAATTTAAATTATATGTAATATCAAAACTTAAATAGTTTTGAATGTGTTTAATCTATAGATATTCAAATTTCATTCATGTTTTTCATAATGCATCCAAACTATGAAATTTGAATGATATGTAATACTAAAATTTATTTTTTTTTGAATCTGTTTAAGATCTAATAATTTTAGATTTATGCATATTTTTTATGATGCATTACAATTTTAAAATTTGATTGATATGTAATACTAAAGTTTAAGTAGTATTTAACATGTTTGAGATCTAAAAATTTAAACTTTAAGCATATTTTTCATGATACATCATAAATTTAAAATTTAAATGATATGTAATACCAAAATTTAAGTGGTTTTGAACGTATTTAAGATCCAAATATTTAAATTTTATGTGTATTTATTATAATGCATCATAACTTAGAAATTTGAATTATATGTAATACCAAAATTTAATTAATTTTAAATATTTTTAAAATATAAGGATTCAAAATTTATGTGCATTTTTCATGATGCATCAAAACTTTGAAATTTGAATGATATGTCTATCAAAGCTTAAGCAATTTTGAAAGTGTTTAAGATCTAAATATTTGAACTTTATATACATTTGTTATGATGCATTACAACTTTGAAATTTAATTGATATGTAATATTGAATTTTAATCAATTTTGAAAGTGTTTAAGATCTAAAGATTTAAACTCTGTGTATTTTTCATGATGCATCACAACTTTAAAATTTGAATGATATGTAATATAAAAAATTAAATAATTTTGAACATGTTTGAGATTCAAATATTTAATATTTTTACATATTTTTCATGATGTAACACAATTTATAATTTTGATGATATCTAATATCGAAGCTTGAACAGATTTTAAAATATTTAAGATCTAAAGATTTAAATTTTATGTGCATTTCTCATGATACATTGTAACTTTGAATTTTAAATGATATGTAACGCTGAAGCTTGAGTGGTTTTAAACATGTTTAAGATCTAAATATTTAAATTTTATACATATTTTTTGTGATGCATCACAACTTTTAAATCATAGTGATACATAATATCGATGCTTGAATAATTTTGAATATGTTTAAGATTCAAAGATTCAAACTTTATGTGTGTTTGTCATGAGCCATCAACACTTTAAATTTTAGATAATATGTAATATCAAAGCTTTAAAAAAATTAAATATGTTTAAAATACAAATATTTAAAGTTTATGCGTGTTTATTGTGATGCATCGTAGCTTTTGATATTTGAATAACATGTAATACTAAAGTTTAAGCAATTTTAAACGTATTTAAAATCTATAGATTCAAATTTTATATGCATTTCTCATGATGCAACATAACTTTAAATTTTGATTGATATGTAATATCAAATTTAAGTAATTTTAAATGAATTTAAGATCTAATGATTCAAATTTTATGTATTTTTTTCATGATGCATTATAACTTTAAAATTTGAATTATATGTAATACCAAAGCTTAAGTAGTTTTGAACGTGTTCAACATCTAAATATATAAAATTTATATGCATTTCTCATGATACATCACAACTTTAAATTTTCAATAATATGTAATACTAAAATTTAAGCACTTTTAAACGTGTTTGAGATCCAAACATTCAATGTTAATACAAGTTTTTTATGATGCATCATAACTTTAAAATTTGAATGATATGTAATATCTAAAATTAAATAGTTTTAAATATGTTTAAGATCCAAAGATTCAAATTTTATGTGTATTTATCATGATATATTACAATTTTAAAGTTTGAATGATATATAATATTAAAACTTAAATAGTTTTGAATGTGTTTAAGATTCAAAGATTTAAAATTTAAGCATATTTGTAATGATACATCACAACTTTAATATTTAAATAATATTTAATACTGAAGTTTAAGTGATTTAGAATGTATTCAACTTTTAAAGATTTAAAATTTATGTGAATTTTTTATGATACATAACAACTTTAAAATTTGAATGATATGTAATACCAAATTTTAAGTGGTTTTAAACATGTTTAAGATCCAACAATTTGAATTTTATGAGCATTTCTCATGATGCATCATAACTTTAAAATTTAAATGATATGTAATATCAAACTTTGAGTAAATTTAAACTTGTTTTAAATCTAAAGATTTAAATTTTATGTGATGCATTGCAACTTTGAAATTTGAATGATATATAATATAAAAATTTAAGTCATTTTTAAGGTGTTTAAGATCTAAAAATTTAAATTTTATGCATGTTTATCATGATGCATCACAACTTTGAAAATTAAATGATATGTAATACCAAACTTAAGTAGTTTTAAACGTGTTTAAAATTAAATGATTCAAAAAAGTTATATTTTTCTCGTGATGCATCACAACTTTAAAATTTGAATGATATATAATACTGAAGCTTAAATAAATTTAAACGTGTTTAAGATCTTAAAATTTTAAATTTGTGTGTTTCTCATAATGCAATACAACTTTAAAATTTGAACAATATGTAATATTAAAGGCTAAGCAGTTTTAAACAATTTAAGATCTAAATATTCAAAGTTTTTACAAATTTTTCTTGATACATCATATATTTGAAATCTAAATAATATGTATTATCTAATATTGAAAAAAATTTAATGTGTTTAAAATCTAAAGATTCAAACTATATGCATATTTATTATGATGTATTACAACTTTTAAGTTTGAATGATATGTAATACTAAAGTTTAACCAATTTTGAATGTGTTTAAGATCTAAAGATTAATAATTTATAAAATTTGTGATGATACATTATAACTTTGATGTTTGAATAATATGTAATACTAAATCTTAATCTATTTGAAACGTGTTTAATATTTAAAAATTAAAAATTTATATGACTTTTTAAAGATATAACGCAACTTTAAAATTTTAATGATATGTAATACCGAAGCTTAAGTGGTTTTGAACATGTTTAAAATTGAATGATTTGAATTTTATATGTTTTTTTCATAATGCATCACAACTTTGATATTTGAATGAAATATAATACCAAATTTTGAGTAGATTCAAATATGTTTATGATCTAAATATTCAAATTTATACATATTTCTCATGATGCATTATAACTTTAAAATTTGAATGATATGTAATACTAAAGATTGAGCGATTTTAAATATATTTAAGATCTAAAGATTCAAATTTTATATCTATTTCTCATGATGCATTATAATTTTTAAATCTAAATAATATGTAATACCGAAGCTTAAGTAGTTTGGAATATGTTTAAGATTCAAATATTCAAATTTTATGTGCATCTCTTATGATATATTACAACTTTAAAATTTGAATGATATATAATATTGAATCTTAAGTGATTTTAAACACGTTTAACATCTAGAAATTTTCACTTTATACATGTTTCTATTGATACATCACAATTTTTAAATCTGAATGATATGTAATACCAAAATTTAAATAATTTTAAACATTTTTAAGATCTAAAAATTTAAGCTTTATATACATTTATCATAATGCATTATAAATTTCAAATTTAAATTATATATAATACTAAAATTTAAATAGTTTTGAATATGTTTAAAATTAAAAAATTTAAACTATGCATTTTGTATGATACATCACAACTTTGAAGTTTAAATAATATGTAATAGCGAAGCTTAAGTGATTTTAAAGATATTTAAGAACCAAATATTTAAACTTGATGTGCATTTATCATGATGCATCATAATTTTTAAGTTTGAATAATATGTAATACTTAAGTTTAATTTATTTTGAAGGTGTTTAAGATTTAAAGATTCAAACTTTATACATATTTTTCATGATGCATCACAACTTTAAAATTTGAATGATATGTAATATTGAAGCTTAAATTGTTTTTAACATGTCTAAGATCCCAAGATTACATCTTTATGTGTATTTTATATGATGCATCACAACTTTAAACTTTGAATGATATGTAATACCAAAGCTTAAGTGATTTTGAAAGCTTTTAAAATCTAAAGATTTAAACTTTATAAATATTTATCATGATGTATTACAAATTTAAAATTTGAATGATATGTAATACTAAATTTTAAATAATTTTAAATATATTTAAGATCTAAATATTTAAATTTTATGCATATTTTTTATGATGCATCATAATTTAAAATTATAAATGATATGTAATATCAAATTTTAAGTTGTTTTGAAGGTGTTTAAGATCTAACATTAAAACTTTATGCATATTTTTTTTAATGCATCAAAACTTTAAAATTTGAATGATATGTAATATCAGAGTTTAAGTAATATTAAATGTTTTTAAAATTCAAATATTTAAATTTTATGTATATTTATTTTGATATATCACAACTTTGAAATTATGATATATAATACCAAAACTTAAGTGGTTTTGAATGTGTTTTAGATCTAAATATTTAAATTTTATATATATTTCTCATAATTCATAGCAAATTTTAAGTCTAAATGATGTCATACTAAAACTTAAGTGATTTTGAGCTTATTTTAGATTTAAAAATTTAAACTTTGTATATGAAGCTTAAGTGATTTTGAGCATATTTAAGATCCAAATATTTAGACTGTGAGTGTTTCTCATACTGAATCACAATTATAAAATTTGAATGATATGTAATACCAAAGCTTAAGTGGTTGCAAACATGTTTAATATCTAAATAATTAAAATTTATGCATGTTTTTCATGATGCAATACAAATTTAAAATTTGAATGATATGTAATATCGAAACTTAAATAATTTTGAACATGTTTAAGATTTAAATATTTAAATTTTATGCATATTTCTCATAATGCATCAAAAAATTAAAATTTGAATGATATATAATACAAAATTTTAAGTGGTTTGAATGTGTTTGAGATTCAAATATTCAAAAAATTATGCATATTTTTCATGATGCATCACAACTTTAAAATTTTTAACGATATATAATATCAAAATTTAAGTAGTTTTAATCATGTTTAACATCTAAATATTTAAATTTATGCATATTTTTTATGATACATAAAAAAATGATATGTAATAATAAAATTTAAGTAGTTTTAAATGTGTTTAAGATTCAAAGATTCAAACTATATTTATGTTTATTATAATGTATTACAAATTTAAAATTTGAATGATATTACAACTTTGAAATTTGAATGATATGTAATACTTAAGCTTAAATAATTTTGAAGGTATTTAAGATTTAAAGTTTCAAACTTTATGCATATTTATCATGATACATCATAACTTTAAAATTTAATTAATAGCATCATGATAAATGCACATAAAATTTAAATCTTTGGATCTTAAATATGTTTAAATCTATTTAATGTTTGATATTACATATCATTAAAATTTTAAAGTTGTGATACATCATGAGAAAACACATAGAGTTTAAATCATTAGATCTTAAATATATTCAAAATTAATTAAGCTTTAGTATTATATATCATTCAAATTTTAAATTTATGATGCATCATGAGAAACTTGCATAAACTTTGAATCTTTAAATCTTAAACATATTCAAAACTAATTAAGCTTCGATATTAAATATCATTCAAACATCAAATTTATGATAAATTATGACAAATATGAATAATTTTTTAATCTATATATCTTAAATATATATAAATTGCTTAAGATTTAGTATTGTATATCATTCAAACTTTAAAGTTTTAATGCATCATAACAAACACACGTACAATCTGAATTTTGAAATCTTGAACACATTTAAAACTGTTCAAGCTTAGATATTACATCACTCTAGTTTTAAAGTTGTGATGTATTATAAAAACATGCATAATCTTTAAATTTTTAGATTTTTAGCACACTCAAAATTGATTAAAATTCAATACTACATATTGTTCAAATTTTAAAGTTATGATGTATCATGAAAAATGTATAAAATTTTTCAATATTTAGATCTTAAATATGTTCAAATCTAGTTAAGCTTTAATTTTATATATCATTTAAAATTTAAAGTTATGATGCATCATTAAAAATGCACATAAAGTTAAAATTATTAAATCTTAAACATTTTTAAAATTGCTTAAATTTTTAAATTACATATCATTCAAATTTTAAATTTTTGATACATAATAAAAATACACATAAATTTTAAATCTTTAGATCTTAAATATGTTTAAAATAGCTTAAATTTTGGTATTACATATCATTTAAATTTTAAAGTTGTGATGTATCATAAAAATATGCATAAAATTTAAATATTTAAATCTTAAACACCTTAAAAATTATTTAAACTTTGGGATTACATATCATTTAAATTTTATAATTATGATGCATCATGACAAATTTATATACAATTTAAATCATTAGATCTTAAACGCATTTAAAATTGATTAAATTTTGATATTATATATTATTTAAATTTTAAAGTTGCAATACATCATGATAAATGTTTATAAAATTTAAATCTTAAACACATTTAAAACTGTTTGAGATTTAGTATTACATATCATTTAAATTTAAAAATTATGATGCATCATGATAAATGTGCATAAACTTTAAATTTTTGGATCTTAAACATATTTAAATCCACTCAATCTTTGATATTAAATATTATTCAAATTTCAAAGTTATGATGCATCATAAAAAATGCACATAAAATTTGAATCTTTAAATTTTAAAAATATTCAAAACTATTTAAACTTTAGTATTACATATCATTTAAATTTTTAAAGTTGTGATGCATCATGAGAAACATGCATAAAAATTGAATATTTAGATCTCAAATATGTTTAAAACTACTTAAGCTTTAGAATTAGATACCATTCAAAATTTAAAGTTATGATACATCTTTAAAAATATGCATAACATTCAAATTTATAGATCTTAAATATATTTAAAACTACTTTAACTTCAGTATTATATATTATTTAAATTTGAAATTTATACTGCATTGTGATAAATGAGCATATAATTCTAATTTTTAAATCTTAAACATGTTTAAAACCACTTAAACTTTGATATTACATATCAATCAAATTTCAAAGCTACGATGCATCATGAAAAATGTGCATAAATTTTAAATATTTAGATCTTAAACACATTCAAAGATACTTAAGCTTTGGTATTATATATCATTCAAATTTTATAGTTGTGATGTATCATGAGAAACATGTGTAAAATTTAAATCTTTAGATCTTAAACATGTTTAAAACTACTAAAGCTTTGATATTACATATCATTCAAATTTTAAAGTTGTGATGCATTATAAAAATATGCATAAAGTTTAAATCTTTAGATCTTAAACATTTTCAAAACTGTTTAAGCTTCATTATTACATATCATTCAAATTTTAAAATTGTGATGTATCATAAAAAATATGTACAAAATTTGAATCTTTAAATCTTAAACATATTTAAAATTATTGAAGATTTAATATTACATATCATTTAAACTTTAAATTTATGATGCATCATGATAAATATTCATAAAATTTGAATATTTGAATATTAAATATATTTAAAATTACTTAAACTTTGATATTACATACCATTCAAATTTTAAAGTCATAATGCATCATGAGAAATGTGCATAGAGTTTAAATTATTGAATCTTAAATATATTCTAAATTATTTAAGTTTTAGTATTACATATTATTCAAATTTCAAAGTTATATTGTAACATGAAAAATATATATATAATTTTAAATTATTAGATCTTAAAAAATTTAAAATCACTTAAACTTTAACATTACATATCATTTAAATTTTAAAGTTGTGATCCATCATGATAAATACATTTTAATTTTAAATTTTTAAATCTCAAACATGTTCAAAACCACTTAAGCTTCAACATTACATATCATTTAAACTTTAAAATTTTGATGCATCAAGAGAAACATGCATAAAATTTGAATATCTTGATCTTAAATACATTCAAAACTTTTCTATCTTTGATATTATATATAATTAAAAATTTTAAGTTATGATACATCAAGAGAAATGTGCATAAAATTTTAATCATTAGATTTTAAACATGTTTAAAACTACTTAAGCTTTAATATTACCTATCATTCAAATTTAAAAATATGCTGCATTATGAGAAATGAAAATAAAGTTTGAATCATTAGATATTAAATAAATTTAAAACCACTTAAACTTTGGTATTACATATTTAAATTTAAAAATTATAATGCATCATAAAAAATATATATAGATTTTGAATTTTTAGATCTTAAACATATTCAAAACTATTTAAGCTTCTGTATTACATATCATTTAAACTTCAAAATTGTGATGCATCTGATAAATATGCATAAAAATTAAATCTTCAGATCTTAAATATGTTTAAAACTACTTAAATTTTGGTATTACATACCACTCATATTTCAAATTTTCAATATATCATGAAAAATATGAATAAATTTTAAATCTTTGATTTTAAACACATTCAAAACCACTAAAATTTTGGTATTACATATTGTTCAAATTTTAATGTTGTAATGAATCTTGAAAATACATGTAAATTTTAAATATTTAGATCTTAAACACATTTAAATTCAATTAAATTTTGGTATTACATATCATTAAAATTTCAAATTATGATACATGATGAGAAATATGTATAAAATTTGAATCTTTGTATCTCAAACACATTCAAAATTGATTAACTTTCGGTATTATATATTATTCAAATTTAAAATTTGAGATGCATCATAAGAAAAATGCATAAAATTTGAATTTTTAGATCTTAAACATATTCAATATTGATTAAGATTCAATATTATATATCATTTAAATTTTAAAGTTATGATGCATTATGAGAAACACACATAAAATTTAAATATTTAGATCTTACACATGTTTAAAATCACTTAAAATTTGGTATTCTATTATTCAAACTTTAATTTTACAATGTTTCATGAGAAATATCTATAAAATTTGAATCGTTGGATCTTAAACATGTTTAAAACCACTTTAACTTTGGTATTACAAAGCATTCAAATTTAAAAGTTATAAGGTATTATGACAAATGAGCATAAATTTTGAATCTTTATATTTTAAACATCTTCAAAATCACTTAAACTTAAGTATTACACATTAATCAAAATTTAAAGTTGTGATGTATCATGAAAAATATGCATAAATTTAAAATCTTTAGATCTTAAACATGTTTAAAAAATCGTTTAATCTTCAATATTACATATCATTCAAATTTTAAAGTTGTAATAAATCATGAGAAACATGGATAAATTTCAAATATTTAAATCCTAAACACATTCAAAACCATTTAATTTTTATTAATACATATCATTCAAATTTAAAAGTTGTGATGCATTATGATAAATATGCATAAAGTTTAAATCTTTATATCTTAAACATATTCAAAACCTCTTAAAATTTAGTATTACAAATCATTCGATTTTTATAGTTACGATGTATCATGTGAAAAATGCTTAATATTTGAATCTTTAGTTCTTGAACACATTAAAAATTATATAAGCTTTAATATTAGATATCATTCAAACATCAAAATTTTGATGTATCATGATAAATGTGTATAAATTTTTAATCTTTATATCTTATACACATTCAAAACTCTTTAAGATTCTATATTACATATCATTCAAACTTTAAAGTTGTGATACATAATGAGAAATATGCATAAATTTTAAATTATTAAATCTTATACATAGTTAAAACTATTTAAATTTTGATATTATATATCTTTTAAATTTAAAAGTGATGCATCATGAAAAATATGCATAAATTTTAAATCTTTTGATCTTAAATATGTTTAAAACCGCTTAAGTTTTGGTATTACATATTATTAAAATTTCAAAATTGTGATGCATCATAACAAACGCACATAAAATTTAAATTTTTAGATCTTAAACATAATTAAAACTACTTAAGCTTTGGTATTACATATCATTCAAACTTTAAAATTGTAATGGATCATGACAAATACGTATAAAATTAGAATCTTTTAATCTTAAACATGTTTAAATAAACTCAAGCATTGGTATTACATATTATTTAAATTTAAAAGTTGTAATGCATCATAAAAAATGTATATAAAATTAAAATTTTTAGATCTTAAAAATGTTTAAAACTATTCAAATTTTGGTATTACATATCATTCAAACTTTAAAGTTGTGATGCATCATGAGAAACGCATATAAAATTTGAATTTTTAGATCTTAAAATTTTTTAAAATTTCTTCAGTTTCTATATTAGATAACATTTAAATTTTAAATTTGTGATACTTCATGTGAAATATACAAAAAAAATTGAATATTTAGATCTTAAACATATTCAAAATTATTTATGTTTCTATATTACATATAATTCAAATTTTAAAGTTATGATACATTGTGAGAAATGCTCATAAAGTTTCAATCTTTAGATCTTAAATATGTTTAAAACCACTTAATTTTTATTATTGCATATCATTCAAATTTTAAAGTTGTGATGCATCATGAGAAGCATGCATAAAGATTAATTTTTATATCTTAAACATGTTTAAAACCACTTAATTTTTAGTATTACATATCATTCAAATTTTAAAGTTGTAATATATTATGAGAAATATGTATAAAATTTGAATCTTTTGATCTTAAACATGTTAAAAATCACTTAAATTTCAGTATTACACATCATTTAAATTTTAAAGTTGTGATACATCATGAGAAATACACATAAAATTTAAATTTTTAGATCTTAAACACGTTTCAAACTGTTTAAGCTTCAATATTATATATTATTCAAATTTTAAAATTTTGATGCATAATAATAAATGTGCATAAAATTTAAATTTTTAGATCTTAAACATGTTCAAATCACTTAAGCTTTGGTATTACATATAATTCAAATTTTAAAATTATGATGCATCATAAAAAATATGCATAAATTTTAAATTTTTAGATTTTAAACACTTTTAATTTTTTTTAAATTTAGTATTATATATCATTCAAATTTATAATTTATAATACATCATGAGAATTTCAAATAAAATTTAAATCATTAGATTTTAAACATATTCAAAATCGTTTAATCTTTGATATTAAATATCATTCGAATTTTAAAATTTTAATGCATCATAATAAATGTGCATAAAGTTAAAATCTTTAGATCTTAAACATATTTAAAATCACTTAAACTTTAATATTACATATCATTCAAATATGAAAGTTGTAATACATTATGAAAAATACTCATAAATTTTAAATATTTAAATCTTAAACATATTCAAAATCATTTAAGTTTTAATATTACATATCATTTTTAATTTTAAGTTATAATGCATCATGAGAAACATGCATAAAATTTAAATATTTAGATATTAAACATGTTTAAAATTACTTGATCTTCAGTATCATATATCATTCAAATTTATTAGTTGCAATGCATTATAAAAAATGTGCATAAATTTTTTATCTTTAGATCTTAAACATGCTCAAAATTTCTTAAGCTTCAGTATTACATATCATTAAAATTATAAATTTTTGATACATTATGAGAAATACATATAAAGTTTAAATTTTTAGATCTTAAACATGTTTAAAATCACTTATTTTTAATTATTACATATCATTTAAATTTCAAATTTGTGATATATTATAAAAAATGTGCATAAATTTTGAATCTTTAGATCTTAAACACATTCAAAACTACTTAAACTTTTGTATTACATATCATTCAAATTTTAAAGTTACTATGTATTATAAAAAATACGCATAAAATTTGAATATTTATTAAATCTTAAACACATTCAAAATTGATTAAGTTTCAATATTATATTTCATTCAAATTTTAAAGTTGTGTTTTATTATGAAAAATGCACATTAATTTTAAATTTTTAGATCTTAAACATGTTTAAAATGGCTTAAGCTTCAGTATTACATATGATTCAAATTTAAAAGTGGTGATGTATTATGAGAAATATGAATAAAGATTTAATATTTAAATATTAAATATGTTTAAAATCACTTAAAATTTAGTATTACATATCATTTAAATTTTAAATATGTGATGCATTATAGAAAATGTGCATAAATTTCGATCTTTAGATATTAAATACATTCAAACTTACTTAAGTTTTGGTATTACATGTCATTCAAAATTTTAATTTTATATGCATCATAAAAAAAAATTATATAAAATATAAATTTTTATATCTTAAACACGTTCAAAACTTTTCAAACTTTAATATTCCATCATTCAAATTTCAAAATTGTAATGCATAAAGAGAAACATGCATAAAATTCAAATCTTTAGATATTAAACATGTTTAAAACCACATAGATTTGATATTAGATCATTCATATTTCAAAGTTGTAGTGCATTATTATAAATATGCATAAAATTTGAATCTTAAGATCTTAAGCACGTTTAAAACTATTAAAATTTTGGTATTACATATCATTTAAATTTAAGAGTTGCAATGTATCATAAGAAATGTATATAATGAGAAATACATATAAATTTTTAATCTTTAAATTTTAAACATATTTAAATCTATTTAAGTTTCAATATTACATATCATTTAAATTTTTAAAATTGTAATGTTTCATGATATATACATATAAAATTTAAATTTTTGATTCTTACACACATTAAAAAACACTTAAACTTCAGTATCACATCATTTTATTTTAAAAATTTTGAGTATTATGAAAAATATGCATAAAATTTGAATCTTTGAATCTTAAACACATTCAAAACATTTTAATCTTTGGTATTACATATTATTCTAATTTTAAATATGTGATGCATTATGCAAAATATATATAAAGATCAAATATTTGAATCTTAAACATATTCAAAACTACTTAAACTTTCATATTACATATCATTCAAACTTTAAAATTACAATGCATCATGAGAAACCTGCATAAAGTTTAAATCTTTAGATCTTAAACATATTTTAAATCACTTATTATTACATGTCATTTAAATTTTAAAATTGAGATGTATTATGAGAAATACACATAAAATTTATATCTTTAGATCATAAATATGTTTAAAATTATTTAAATTTTGATATTAAATATCTTTCAAATTTTAAAGTTGTGATGCATCATGATAAATGCTACTAAAATTTGAATCTTTAGATATAAAATATATTTAAAATTGTTTAAGCTTCGATATTACATCATTTAAATATTAAAGTTACGATATATTATGAAAAATATGCATAAAATTTTAATCTTTGAATTTTAAACATATTTAAAACAGTTTAAGCTTTGATATTACATATCATTTAAATTTTAAAGTTATGATGCATCATAAAAATATACATAAAATTTGAATTTTTATATTTTAACCACGTTTAAAACTGTTTAAGCTTTAGTATTACATATCATTCAAATTTTAAAGTTATGATACATTACGATAAATGTACATAAAATTTGAATCTTTAGATCTTAAATATATTTAAAATTACTTAAGCTTTGATATTACATATCATTTAAATGTTAAAGTTGAGATTTTTGATGAGAAATACATAGTTTAAATCTATAAATTTTAAACACTTTCAAAATTATTTATGTTTTTGTATTACATATCAATCAAATTTTAAAGTTGTGATGCATTATAAAAAATGTACATAAAATTATATTTTTTAGATTTTATACACATTCAAAATCGCTTAAGCTTCAATATTACATATCGTTGAAATTTTAAAGTTATGGTGCATTATGAGTGATGAACATAAAATTTAAATTTTAGATCTTAAGCATGTTCAAAATGTACTTAATATTTAGTATTACATATCATTCAAATTTAAAAGTTATGATTTATCATGAGAAATATGTATAAAATTTAAATATTTAAATCTTAAACATGTCTAAAACTACTTAAACTTTAGTATTACATATCATTTAAACTTTAAAGTTATGTTGTATCATGAAAAATATGTATAAATTTTAAATTTTTAGATTTTAAACACCTTCAAAGCTACTTAAATTTTGGTATTACATATCATTTAAATTTTAAAATTTTGATGCATTTTTAAAAATATACACAAATTTAGAATCTTTAGATCTTAAACACATTCAAAACCACTTAAGCTTCAGTATTACATGTCATTTATAATTAAAAATTGAGATGCATCATTAAAAACTTGTATAAAGTTTGAATATTTGAATCTTAAATATGTTTAAAATTAATTAAATATTGGTATTACATTATTTAAATTTTAAAATTGTGATGCTTTATGATAAATGCACATAAAATTCAAAATTTTATATCTTAAAAATATTTAAAACTACTTAAAATTCAATATTACATATCATTAAAGTTTTAAATTTATTATGCTTATGATAAATATGCATAGAGTTTGAGTCTTTAGATCTTAAACACATTTAAAACCATTGAAGCTTCAGTATTGTATCATTCATTTAATGTTATTATGTATTATGATGAATATGTATAAATATTTAATTTATAAATCTTAAACTTATTCAAAACCACTTAAAATTTGGTATTACATTATTTAAATTTTAAATTTATGATATATTATGAGAAATGTGCATAAAATTTTAATCTTTAAATCTTAAACACATTCAAAACTATTTAAGCTTTAGTATTTTATATCATTCAAATTTTAAAATTTTGATACATCATGAAGAATATGTATAAAGTTTGAATTTTTGGATCTTAAATACATTCAAAACTACTTAAAATTTGGTATTGCATATCATTCAAATTTTAAAATTATGATGTATCATGATAAATATGTGTATAATTTAAATATTTAATTCTTAAACATGTTTAAACTAATTAAGCTTCGATATTATATATCATTTAAATTTTAGAGTTATAATGTATCATGAGAAACATGCATAAGATTTAATTTTTTATATCTTAAATACGTTTAAAATCACTTAAATTTTTGTATTACATATCATTCAAACTTTAAAGTTGTGATGCATTATAAAAAAGATGCGTAAAATTTAAATCTTTAGATCTTAAACACATTTTAAATCACTTAAGTTTTAGTATTAAATGTCTTTAAAAATTTAAAATTGATATACATCATGATAAATATGAATAAAGTTTGAATCTTTAGATCTTAAATATGTTCAAATCTACTCAAATTTTATTATTACATGTCATTCAAATTTTAAAGTTAAGATGCATTATGATAAATTAGTATAAAGTTTAAACTTTTAGATCTTAAACATGCTCAAAACCACTTAAGCTTTAATATTATATATCATTCAAATTTTAAAATTATGATGCACCATAAAAAATACATATAGAGTTTGAATTTTTAGATCTTAAATATGTTCAAAACTACTTAAACATCAGTATTATATATCCTTTAATTTTTAAAGTTACGAGTATTATAAGAAATATGCATAAAGTTCAAATCTTTAGATCGTAAACATGTTCAAAAAAATTTAAGCTTTGGTATTTTATATTATTCAAATTTTAAAGTTATGATGCATTATGAAAAATATATATATAAATTAAATCTTTAGATCTTAAACACATTCAAAATTATTTAAATTTTTATATTGCATATCATTCAAACTTTAAAGTTATGATGCATAATGAGAAATGTGCATAAATTTTGAATCTTTATAATTTAAACATATTTTAAACTACTTAAAATTATGTATTATATATCATTTAAATTTTAAATTTGTGATGTATCATTAAAAAATGCATAATGTTTGAATATTTAAATCTTAAAGATATTTAAAACTATTTAAACTTTAATATTACATATCCTTCAAATTTCAAAGTTGTGATGCATTATGAGAAATGGTTATAAATTTTGAATTTTTAGATCTTACACACATTCAAAACTATTTAAGTTTTAGTATTACATCAGTCAAACTTTAAAGTTATGATGCATCATAAAAAATATGCATAAAATTTAAATATTTAGATCTTAAACACATTTAAAGTTGTGATGCATCATGAAAAATATGCATAAATTTTGATTTTTGAATATTAATCACGTTTAAAACTACTTAAGCTTAGATATTACATATCATTCAAATTTTAAAGTTATGATGAATTATGATAAATATACATAAAATTTAAATCTTTATATCTAAACACATTTAAAATCACTTAAATTTTAGTATTACATATCATTCAAACATTAAAGTTTTGATGCTTCATAAAAAGCATGCATAAAGTTCAAATCTTTAGGTCTTAAACACTTTAAAAATTGTTTAAATTTTGGTATTATATTTTATATAAATTTTAAAATTACGATGCATCATGAGAAATGCACATAAAGTTTAAATCTTTGGATATTATACATATTTAAAACTGTTGAAGCTTCAGTATTACATATCATTAAAATTTTAAAGTGATAATACATTATGAGAAATGCATATAAAATTTGAATATTCAATCTTAAAAATGTTTAAAATATACTTAAGGTTCAATATTACATATCATTCAAATTTTAAAGTTATGATGCATCATAAAAAATATGCATAAAATTTAAATTTTTGGATATTAAACACATTCAAAACATATTAAGCTTTGGTATTACATATTCTAATTTCAAAGTTGTGATGCATTATGATAAACACATAAATATCAAATATTTGGATTTTAAACACATTTAAAACCTTTTATTTTTCTGTATTACATATTATTAAAATTTTCAAGTTATGATGCATTATGATAAACACATAAAATTTGAATCTTTAAATTTTAAACATATTTTAAATAGTTTAAATTTCAATATTACATGTCATTCAAATTTTGAAGTTGAGATGCATCATGAGAAATGCACATAAAATACATATCTTTGGATTTTAAATACATTCAAAAAAATTTAATCTTTTGTATTACATATCCTTCAAATTTTAATGTTATGATGTATCATAATAAATATTCATAAAGTTTAAATGTTTATATTTTAAACATATTCAAAATCACTTAAGTTTCAGTATTACATCATTCAAATTTTAAAATTATGATGTATCATGACAAATACACATAAAATTTTAATCTTTAAATTTTAAACATATTCAAAACTACTTAAAATTTGATATTACATATTATTAAAATTTTTAAGTTATGATTCATCATAAGAAATGCACATAAAGTTTAAACTTTTAGATTTTAAATACCTTTAAAATTACTTAAGATTCAGTATTACATATCATTCAAATTTTAAAATTGTGATGCATAATGAGAAATATATATAATATTTAAATATTTAGTTCTTATACATAATAAAAATATGTAAGCTTAGTTATTACATATCATTAAAATTATAAAGCATTATGAGAGACACACATAAAGTTTGAATCTTAGATCTTAAGCATATCTAAAACATGCTTAAACTTTAGTATTACATATCATTCAAATTTAAAATTTGTGAGGTATCATAAAATACATAAAATATGAATTTTTAGATCTTAAATATGTTTAAAACCACTTAAATTTCAATATTAAATATCATTCAAACTTAAAATTTATGACACATCATGAGAAATATGCATAAAGTTCAAATATTTAGATCTTAAATACCTTTAAAATTATTTAAAATTTGATATTACATATCATTCAAATTTTAAATTTATTATGCATCATGAGAAATTCTCATAATTTTTAAATCTTTAGATGTTAAACACATTTAAAACTACTTCAATATTGATATTATATTATTCAAATTTTAAAGTTATAATGCATTATGATAAATGCACATAAAATTTAAATTTTTTAATCTTAAACATGTTTAAAATTACTTAAGCTTCGGTATTATATATCATTTAAATTTTAAAGTTATTATGCATTATGATAAATATACATAAATTTTGAGTCTTTAGATCTTAAACACATTCAAAATTACTTAAGCTTTGGTATTTTATTATTCAAATTTCAAAGTTGTAATGTGTTATAGAAAATATGTAACAAGATTGAATCTTTAGATATTAAACACATTAAAAATTACGTAAAAATTAGTATTATATCATTTAAATTTTAAAGTTACAATGCATTATGATAAATGTGCATAAATTTAAAATCTATGAATCTTAAACACGTTCAATATTTTTTAAGCTTCAGTATTATATATCATTAAATTTTAAATTTTTTATGAATCATAATAATTGTGATTAAAATTTGAATATTTTTATTTTAAATATATTCAAAACTGTTTAAGTTTTAGTATTATTATATATCAGTCAAATTTTAAAGTTACAATGCATCATGAGAAATATGCATAAAATTTAAATCTTTAGATCTTAAACAGGTTCAAAACCATTTAAGCTTCGATATTACATATTATTAAAATTTTAAAGTTGTGATACATCATAATAAATATGCATAAAATTTGAATCTTTAGATCTTAAATATTTTTAAAACCACTCAAACTTTGTTATTACTTATCAGTCAAATTTTAAAGTTGTGATGCATCATAAAAAATATGCATAAAATTTAAATCTTTGAATTTTAAACATGTTTAAAACTACTTAAACTTTTATATTACATATCATTCAAACTTTAAAGTTGTGATTCATCATTAAAAATATGAATAAATTTAAATTTTTGAATTTTAAACATGTTCTAAACCACTTAAGCTTTAGTATTACATGTTATTAAAATTTTAAAGTTGAAATACATCATAAAAAATGTGCATAAAATTTAAATCCTTAGATCTTAAATATATTTAAATCTACTTAAGCTTCAATATTACATGTCATTCAAGTTTTAAAGTTAAAATGTATCATGATAAATATGCATAAAATTTAAATATTTGAATATTAATCACATTTAAAACCACTTAAGCTTTAATATTACATATCTTTCAAATTTCAAAGTTGTAATATATCATGAAAAATACGTATAAAATTTAAATATTTAGATGTTAAACATGATCAAACCACTAAGTTTTAGTATTACATATCATTTAATTTTTAAGTTATGAGTATTATGAGAAATATACATAAAGTTTAAATCTTTGAATTTCAAACACATTCAAAATATCTTAAACTTTAATATTATATATTATACAAATTTTAAAGTTTTGATGCATTATTAGAAACACATAAAAATAAAATATTTAGATCTTAAATATATTTAAATTTTTTTAATTTTTTATATTAAATATCATTTAAACTTCAAAGTTGTGATGCATCATGAGAAATATGCATAGATTTTAAATCTTTATATCTTAAATATATTCAAAACTACTTAAACTTTGGTATTACATATTATTCAATTTTTAAAATTTTAATGTATCATAAAAATGTGCATAAAGTTTAAATCTTTGATATTATATATCATTTAAAATGTAAAATTGTGATGCACTATAATAAATACGCATAACGTTTGAATGTTTGGATCTTAAACACATTTAAAAATGCTTAATTTTTTATATTACATATCATTTAAATGTAATTTATGATGCATTATGATAAAAATGCATAAAGTTCAAATTTTTAGATCTTAAACACCTTTAAAATTACTTCAATTTCAGTATTACATATCATTTAAATTTTAAAATTATGATGTATCATGAAAAATATGAATAAATTTTAAATCTTTATATATTATACACATTCAAAATTATTTAAGATTTGATATTACATATCATTAAAATTTTAAACTTGTGATGCATTATGAGAAATGTGCATAAAATTGAAATCTTAGATCAAAAACATGTTTAAAACATGCGTAAGATTCATTATTATATATCACTCAAATTTTAAAGTTGTGATATATCATGAGAAATATACATAAAATTTAAATATTTAAAATTTAAATATTTTCAAAATTGCTTAAGATTTATTATTACATATTATTCAAACTTCAAAGTTATGATGCATCATAAAAAATATGTATAAAGTTAGAATCTTTAGATCTTAAACATGTTCAAAATAGATTAAGCTTCAATATTACATATCATTCAAATTTTAAAGTTGAGGTGCATCATAAAAATTTACATAAAATTTAAATATTTAGATTTTAAATATGGTCAAAATTACTCAAGTTTTAATATTCTATCATTCAAATTTCAAAGTTGTGATACATAATGAGAAATGTGCATAAATTTTGAATCTTTAAATCTTAAATATGATTGAAACCACTTAAAACTTTGATATTAAATCATTCATATTTTAAAATTGTAATGCATTATGAGAAATACGCATAAAATTTACAACTTTAAATATGTTTAAAATCACTTAAGATTCGATATTACATATCGTTTAAATTTAAGAGTTACCATCCATCATATAAAATACACAAAATTTAAATCTTTAGATTTTAAATATGCTCAAAATTATTTAAGCTTCACTATTACATATCATTCAACTTTCAAAGTTGTGATGCATCATGAGAAATGCACGTAAAATTATAATCTTTAGATCTTAAACACATTCAAATTTATTTAAATTTTAGTATTACATATCATTTAAATTTTAAATTTGTAATGCATTATGAGAAATATGCATAAAAGACGAATTTTTAAATCTTAAACATGTTCAAAATTACTTAAGATTCAATATTACATATCATTTAATTTTCAAAGTTTTAAATATTATGATAAATGCACATAAATTTTGAATATTTAAATCTTAAACATGCTCAAAACATTTTAATCTTTGATATTATATAATATTCTAATTTTAAAGTTGCAAAGCATTATGAAAAACACACATAAAGATCAAATATTTGAATCCTAAACACCTTAAAAACTACTTAATCTTTTATATTACATATCATTCAAAATTTATAGTTGTAATACATCATATAAATACACATAAAGTTCAAATATTTAGATCTTAAATATGTTTTAAACCACTTAAGTTTACATGTCTTTCAAATTTTAAATTTGAAATGCATCATGATAAATATGCATAAATTTCATATCTTTAAATCTTAAATATGTTCAAAACTATTTAAGCTTCGATATTATATATCTTTTAAATTTTAAAGTTGTGATGCATCATGAAAAATACTCATAAATTTTGAATATTTAGATCTTTAATATATTCAAAACCACTCAAGCTTCGATAATACATCATTCAAATTTTAAATTTATGATATATCATGATAAATATGTATAAAGTTATAATCTTTTAATTTTAAACACATTATAAACTGCTTAAGCTTTTATATTACATATCATTTAAATTTTAAAGTTATGATGCATCATGAAAAATATATATAAAATTTGAATCTTTGAATATTAACCATAATCAAAAAAATTTAAGATTCAATATTACATATTATTCAAATTTCAAAGTTGTGATCTATTATAAAAAATATGCATAAAATTTAAATCTTTAAATTTTAAATATATTTAAAACTTTTTAATCTTTGATATTACATGTCATTCAAACATCAAAATTGTGATGCATCATGAGAAATGCATATAAATTTTAAATCTTTGTTTTTTAAACACCTTAAAACCATATAAACTTTGGTATTGCATATCTTTCAAATTTAAAAGTTATCATGTATTATGATAAATGTACATAAAATTTGAGTCTTTAGATCTCAAAAATTTAAATTTTATGCATATTTTCATAATACATCACAACTTTTAAATTTAAATAATATATAATACCAAATTTTAAGTAGTTTTAAACATTTATAAGATTCAAAGATATAAAATTTATCTGAGTTTCTCATACTATATTAAAAAATTTAAATTTAAATTAAATGTAATATCAAAGTTTAAGTAGTTTTGAATGTACTCAAGATTCAAAAATTTAAATTTTATGTACATTTTTCATAATACATCATAACTTTAAAATTTGAATGATATGTAATACCAACGCTTAAGCGGATTTGAACGTATTTAAAATTAAAAGATTCAAAATTTATGTATATTTATCATAATGCATCATAAATTTAAAATTTAAATGACATGTAATATAAAATTTTAAGTAGTTTTAAAAGTGTTTAAAATCTAAAAATTAAAAATTTATGTATGTTTCTCATGATGCATCATAACTTTAAAATTTGAATGATATGTAATACTGAAACTTAAACAATTTTTAATATGTTTAAAATCTAATAATTTAAATTTTATGCACGTTTCTCATGATATATCACAAATTTTAAATCTAAATGATATATAATACTAAAATTTAAATGATTTTAAATGTGTTTGAGATCCAAAGATTTAAAATTTATATTTGTTTATCATGATGTATTGTAATTTTGAAGTGTGAATGATTATAATACCAAAGCTTAAGTGGTTTTAAACATATTTAAAATCTAAAGATTTAAAATTTATGTACTATTTTCATGATGTATCGCAACTTTAAAGTTTGAATGATATATAATACTGAATTTTAAGTAAATTTGAATGTATTTAAAATTAAAAAATTTAAACTTTATGTGCATATCTCATGATGAATCATAAATTTAAAATTTAAATGATATGAAATACCAAATCTTAAGTTGTTTTGCACATGTTTAAAATCTAAATATTCAAAAATTATAAATGTCTCTCATGATACATCATAACTTTGAAAGTTAAATGATATGTAATACTAAAGTTTAAGTAGTTTTAAATGTATTTAAGATCTAAAGATTCAAACTTTATGCATATTTTTAATTATGCATCGTAACTCTAAAATATAAATGATATATAATACTAAAAATTAAATGGATTTATATGTATTTAAAATCTAATGATTTAAAAATTATGTGCATTTCTCAAGATACATCACAACTTTGAAATTTGAGTGATATGTATACAATACATAAGTTTAAGTGGTTTTAATAGTGTTTGAGATTTAAAGATTTAAAATTTATGCATGTTTCTCATGATGCATTTTAATTTTGAATTTAAAAGATATGTAACACCAAATTTTAAGCGATTTTAAATGTATTTGAGATCTAAAGATTCTAATTTTATGAATATTTTTTATAATGCATGGCAACTTTGAAATCTAAATGATATGTAATATCAAAGCTTAAGTGATTTTGAATGATTCTAAGATATAAAGATTTAAATTTTGTGTGTTAATCATAATGCATCTCAACTTTTAAATTTAAATTATCTGTAATATCAAAACTTAATTAATTTTGAAGGTGTTTAAGATCTAACAATTCAAATTTTATGCATATTTTTCATGATTCATTATAATTTTAAAATTTTATTGATATGTAATACCTAAGTTTGAGTGGTTTTGAATATGTTTAAAATTTAAATTTTATGCGCATTTTTTATGATGCATCATAATTTTAAAATTTAAATGATATGTAATACCAAAGCATAAGTAGTTTTGAACAAGTTTAAGATACAAAGATTCAAATTTTATGCACATTTTTTATAATGCATCATAATTTTAAAATTTGAATGATATGTAATATTAAAGATTAAAGTAGTTTTAAACATGTTTCAGATCTAAAAATTCAAATTTTATTCATATTTCTCATGATACATCACAATTTTGAAATTTCAAAGCTTTAGTAGTTTTTAAAATTATTTACGATCTAAAGATTCAAACTTTCTACTCATTTATCATGATATATCATAACTTTGAAATTTAAATGATATGTAATAATAAAATTTAAGTGATTTTGAATGTGTTTAAGATCAAAAAATTTAAACTTTATTCATATTTTTTATAGAACATTATAATTTTAAAATTTGAATGATATGTAATAATGAAGCTTAAGTAATTTTAAATGTGTTTAAAATATAAAGATTCAAATTTATGTGTGTTTCTCACGATTAATCACAACTTTAAAATTTAAATTATAAATAATACTGAAACTTAAAGTAGTTTTTAAAGTATATAAGATTCAAAGATTTAAATTTTATGCACATTTCTCATAATACATTGTAACTTTAAAATTTGAATGATATGTAATACCGAATCTTAAGAAAATTTTAATGTTTAAAATCTAAAGATTCAAAATTTATACATGTTTTTCATAATGCATCATAACTTTCAAATTTAAATAAAATATAATACCAAATCTTAAGGGGTTTCAAAAGTGTTTAAAATCTAAAGATTTAAATTTTATGCATATTTCTCATAATTTATTGTAACTTTAAAATATGAATGATATATAATACCTAATTTTAATCAATTTTGAACAAATTTAAGATTTAAATATTTAAATTTTATGCATATTTATCATGATACATCGCAACTTTAAAATTTTAATGATATATAATATTGAAATTTGAATAAATTTGAATGTATTTAAGATCTAAATATTTAAATTTTATGATATTTTTCATGATGCATCATAACTTTTATATTTTAATGATATGTAATATCGAAACTTAAGTACTTTTAATCATGATTAAGATCTAAAGATTCAAACTTTATACATATTTTTCATGATGCATCACTATTTTAAAATTTGAATCATATGTAATACCAAAATTTAAGTGATTTTGAATATTTTTAAGATATAAATATTTGAACTTTATACATATTTTTTATGATATATTACAACTTAAAAATTTAAATAATATATAATACCTAAGCTTAATCAATGTTAAACATGTTTAATATCCATCGATTTAAATTTTATGCATATTTTTCATAATACATTATAACTTTGAAATTTAAATGATATGTAATATTAAATTCTAAGTGGATTTAAAAGTGTTTAAGATCTAAATATTAAAACTTTATACATATTATTCATGATGCATCATAACTTTAAAATTTAAATTATATGTAATATTGAAGCTTAAGTAGTTTGAATGTATTTAAAATTTAAAGATTTAAACTTTATACATTTTTTTAATTATGCATCACAATTTTTAAATTTGAATGATATGTAATATCGAAGCTTAAATAGTTTTGAATATGTTTAAAATAAAAAATTTTAAAATTTATGTATATTTTTCATGATGCATCACAACTTTAAAATTTGAATGATATGTAATATTGAAGCTTAAGAAGTTTTGAATGTGTTTAAAGTTCAAAAATTAAAATTTTATGCATATTGTACATCATGAATCACAACTATGAAATTTGAAAGATTTGTAATGCTGAAGAATTATAATTTTAAAATTTGAGTAATAAGTAATGTAAAAACTTAAGTGGTTTTAAAAGTATTTAAGATCTAAAAATTTAAATTTTATGTGTATTTCTCATAATACATTGCAATTTTAAAATTTGAATGATATGTAGTACTGAAACTTAAGTGGTTTGAACATGTTTAAGATCTAAAGATTTAAATTTTATGAGAATTTCTCATGATACATCACATCTTTGAAATTTGAATAACATATAATATAAAAACTTAAGTAGTTTTGAAGGTGTTTAAGATTTAAATATTTAAATTTTATGCATGTTTCTTATGATGCATCACAACTTTAAAATTTGAATAATATATAGTAGCGAAGCTTAAATAGTTTTTTTAATATGTTTAAAATCCAAATAATAAAATTTTATACATATTTCTCATTATGCATCATAACTTTGAATTTTAAATGATGAAATATCAAAGTTTGAAAAGTTTTAAATACATTTAAGATTTAAATATTTAAATTTTATGTGAATTTATCATAATGCATTACAACTTAAGTGGTTTTGAGTAGGTTTAAGATTAAAAAATTCAAATTTTATGCATATTTATCATAATGTATCACAAATTTAAAATTTAAATGACATAATACCCAAGATTAAGGGGTTTTGAACATTTTTAAGATCCAAAGATTCAAACATTATGTAAATTTTACATGATACATCTTAACTTTGAAATTTGAATGACATAATACTAAATTTTAAGTAGTTTTAAATGTGTTTAAAATCTAAAAATTTAAACTTTATTCATACTTTTCAAGTTGAATCACAACTTTAAAATTTAAATGATATGTAATATCAAAGCTTAAATAATTTTGAATGTGTTTAAAATAAAAATATTTAAACTTTATCCATAGTTTTCATGATGTATCATAATTTTAAAATTTGAATGATTTGTAATATCAAAATTTAAGTGGTTTTGATGCATCTTAACTTTATAAATTTAAGTGGTTTCTAATTTTATGCGTATTTTTCATGATGCATCATAACTTTAAAATTTGAATGATATGTAATATTGAAGATGAAGTAGTTTTGAACATGTTTGAGATCTAAAGATTCAAACTTTATATATATTTTTCATGATGCATCACAATTTTTAAATTTGAATGACATGTAATATCGAAGCTTAAATAGTTTGAAATGTGTTTAAAATATAAATATTTTAATTTTATGCTCATTTCTCATGATGCATCATAACTTTGAAATTTGAAGGATATGAAATACATAATCTTAAGCAATTTTGAATATGTTTAAGATCTAAAAATTCAAAATTTAAGAGCATTTTTCATGATATATTACAACTTTAAAAGTTAAATGATATGTAATATCGAAACTTAAGTAGTTTTGAAGGTGTTTAAGATCTGAAGATTTAAACTTTATGCGTATTTGTTATGATCCATCACAACTTTAAATTTTGAATGATATGAAATACTAAAATTTAAGAGGTTTTAAAAGTGTCTAATATTAAAATATTTTAAAAATTACGTATTTTTTACGATGCATTACAACTTTAAAATTTAAATAATATGTAATACCAAAGCTTAAGAAGTTTTGAAGGTGTTTAAGATTTAAATATTTAAATTTTATGCATATTTTTTATATTGCATCACAATTTTAAATGTGTTTAAAATTTAAAAATTTAAATTTTATGTGCATTTCTCATAATGTATCATAAATTTAAAATTTAAATGATATATAATACTAAAATTTAAGTAGTTTTAAATATGTTTAATATCTAAAGATTCAAACTTAATACACATTTTTTATCATACATTAAAACTTTAAAAATTAAAAAATATGTAATACCAAAATTTAAGTAGTTTTAAATTTATTTAATATCTAAATATTTAGATTTATACATATTTTACATGATATATCATAACTTTAAAATTTGAATGATATGTAATACTAAAGTTTAAGTAATTTTAAATATGTTTAAGATCTAAATATTTAAATTTTATGCATGTTTCTCATAATATATCATAACTTTAAAATTTGAATAATATGTAATACTAAAATTTAAGTAATTTTAAAAGTATTTAAAATTTAAATATTTAAACTTAATACAAATTTTTTATAATGCATTACAACTTTAAAGTTTAAATGATATGTAATATTGAAGCTTAAGTGGTTTTAAACATGTTTAAGATCTAAAGATTTGATCTTTATGCATGTTTTTCATAATGCATTACAACTTTAAAAATTGAATAATTTGTAATAGCAGAACTTAATTAGTTTTAAGCATATTTAACATCTAAAAAATTGAACTTGATGCAAATATTTCATAATGCATTACAAGATTAAAATTTAAATGATATTTAATATCAAAAATTAAAAAAATTTGAATATGTATAAAATCTAAAGAATTAAAATTTATGCACATTTCTCATAATACAACATAAATGTAAAATTTGAATGATATGTAATATTGAAGCTTAAATAGTTTTAAGCATGTTAAAGATCTAAACATTTAAAATTTATGTGTGTTTCATATGATGCATTATAACTCTTAAATTTAAATGATATGTAATACTAAAGCTTAAGCAATTTTAAATGTGTTTAATATCTAAAAATTTTAATTTTATGTATATTTATCATAATGCATCACAATTTTAAAATTTAAATGATGAAATATCAAAGCTTAAGTGATTTTTAACATGCTTAAGATACAAATATTTTAATTTTATGCACGTTTCTTAAAATACATCATAAATTTTAAATTAAAATAATGAAATACTAATTTTTAAATAATTTTAAATATGTTTAAGATCTAAATATTTAAACTTTATGCATATTTATCATAATGCATTACAACTTTAAAATTTAAATAATATGTAATACCAAAGCTTAAGTGATTTTAAATATGTTTAAGATCCAAAGATTTGAATTTTATGCATATTTATCATAATTCATCATAACTTTAAAATTTGAATGATATATATAATATTAAAGCTTAAGTGTATTTGAATGTGTTTAAGTTTAAAATATTCAAACTTTATGCACATATTTTATGATCCATCACAACTTTGAAATTTGAATAATATGTTATATCAAAACTTAAGAAGATTTGAATGTGTTTAAAATTTAAAGATTTAAATTCTATGCATATTTATTATAATGCATTACAATTGTAAAATTTGAATGATATGTAATACTGAAGCTTAATTAATTTTAAACATATTTAAAATCTAAATATTCAAACTTTATATGCAGTTCATATGATGCATCGTAACTCTTAGATTTAAAAATTATGCAATATCGAAATTTAAGTGGTTTTCAATGTATTTAAGATTTAAAGATTTGAACTTTATGCATATTTATTATAATACATCATAACTTTGAAATTTGAATGATAGAATACCAAAGCTTGAGTGGTTTTTAACGTGTTTGAGATCCAAAATTTTTAAATATATACATGTTTTTCATAATACATCATAACTTCTAAATTTAAATGATGGAATACTGAAGCTTGAATGATTTTGAATGTGTTGAAGATATAAAAATTTAAATTTTTTTTGTATTTTTCATAATACATCACAACTTTAAAGTTTGAATGATATGTAATACTAAAGCTTGAGTGATTTTAAATGTGTTTAAGATCCAAAGATTTAAAGTTTATGCATATTTATCATAATGCATCAAAATTTTAAAATTTAAAGGAAGTAATATTGAATCTAAAGTGGTTTTAAATGTTTAAGATTTAAAAATTCAAATTTTATGTGGGTTTCTAATGATGCATCTCAACTTTTAAATTTGAATAACATATAATTATAAAATTTAAGTGGTTTTGAATATGTTTAAAAATCAAAAAATTAAAATCTATGCATATTTCTTAAAATGCATTATAACTTTAAAATTTGAACGATATATAATATTGATTTTTAAGTGTTTTGAATTTGTTTAATATCCAAACATGTTTAAGTCTCTATATACTAAATGTTAAGGTGATAAGCTTTCATAAAGTTTCTAGAGGTTTCTAGAAGACCAAGTGAGAGATTTGATGAATTTGAAGTGGGAGAGGTTAAGTGGAAAGGGGAGGTAACTCAAAAAATTTAATAAAATTTATAAAAGAATGAAAAAAAATTCTATGTAGAGGAGGAGACATCACTCAAGTCATCATCTATTTTTCCTTCTTCTCTCATCCATTTTTTTCTATATATCTCTTCCATTTCAAACTTTTAACATGGTCTTGTCATGAGTCATGCCTTGGTAATATTTATTTGATTATCATGGTTTCAAGTCCAAAATTATTTCAAGGTTTCAGTGATGTTCTATCAAGAGGGTAAGATATGACGTGTCTTATCCAAATTAACCTACGTAACATTTTTTGGGAACAATTTTATAAGGCTAAGTCATGATCATTTCTCTCCAAAATTTGTTTGATGGTAGTAAAAATGTCAAAAAAATATAATGATGAAGTTAGTTATAGATAATTATTAATCACATAAAATATCATAATTATGAAAACTATCTAGTGCATAGATTTTTTATATTTTTAGATGCTAAATCAGTGTATGTGGCACTTTTCAAACACTATTTTATAGAACCAAATAAATTTCAATCACATTTAATTTTCATATGCTAGTATCCAAATGTGAAAAGAATATGAAGATCAAAAAAGACACCAAAAAATTATCTCCCACATGTGAAATATGTGTGGCTATAAATTGGCTTCTGAGCTTATGTTTACTTAGTCATTTTTTGGGGTTGTTTTTTTATTTTTAGATCTGATCAGTGTGCATGTTTCAAGATCATTTTCATAGTGGTAAAGGAAGTCAAATATTATTCAAAAAATTTATGGTGATATTTAAATGTCATTAGAGTGAAATAAAAAATATAATGTGCACATATTAGATATAATGTGTAAAATTCATAGCTATCAAAATCAGCGTCTACATTTTAGTTAATTTTTCACCAAAAATACTCAGAGGCTTCTAGATAACCAAGTGAGAGATGTGACGAATTTGAAGTAGGAGAGGTTAAGTGGAAAGAGGAGGAAACTCAAAGAATTTAATGAGTCTTCTAAAAGAATGAAAATTTTATCTATTACCAAATTTTAAGTGATTTTGAATGTGTTTAATATCTAAATATTCAAATATTAAAAATGTTTCTCATTATGCATCATAACTTTCAAATTTGAATGATATGTAATATCGAAGCTTAAACAATTTTAAATGTATTTAAGATCTAAAGATTTAAAATTTATGTATTTTTTCTAATGCATCATAATTTTAAAATTTTAAAGATATAATATTGAAACTTAAGTAGTTTTGAACATGTTTGAGATCCAAAGATTTAAATTTTATGAGCATTTATCATGATGTATCTCAGCGTAAAAATTAGAATGATATGTAATATCGAAGCTTAAATAGTTTTCAATGTGTTTAAAATCTAAAGACTCAAATTTTAAACACATCTCTCATGATGCATCATAATTTTAAAATTTGAATGATATGTAATATTGAAGTTTAAGTAGTTTTTAACATATTTAAGATTCAAAGATTTAAATTTTATGTGTATTTCTCATAATATATCACAGATTTAAAATTTGAATGATATGTAATACTAAAACTTAAGTAATTTTGAATATGTTTAAAATCAAAATATTTTAAATTTATGCACATTTCTCATGATGCATCACAACTTTAAAATTTAAATGATATATAATAGTGAAGCTTATAAGATTTTAAATGTATTTAAAATCTAAATATTTAAAATTTATGTATGTTTTTCATAATGCTTATAACTCTAAAATTTAAATGATATGCAATACCAAAGCTCAAGTGGTTTTAAGTATATTTAAGATCCAAAAATTTAAATTTTGTGCACATGAATCATAATGCATCACACTTTTAAAATTTAAATGATATGTAATATAAAAATTTAAATAAATTTGAATATGTTTAAGATCTAAAGATTTAAATTTTATGTGTGTTTATCATAATACATCATAACTTTAAAATTTAAATGATATGTAATACCAAAGCTTAATCAATTTTGAATATGTTTAACATCTAAATATTTAAATTTTATGTATGTTTTATATTATTTAATTCAACTATTAAATTTGAATGATATGTTATACTAAAGTTTAAGCGATTTTAAATATGTTTAAAATTCAAAGATTCAAACTTTATACACATTTTTTATAGTGCATCATAATTTTGAAATCTAAATAATGTAATACTGAAGTTTAAGTAGTTTAAAATGTGTTTAAAATTTAAAAATTCAAACTTTATGTTTGTTTTTCATAATGCATTGCAACTTTGAAATTTGAATGATGGAATATCAAAGTTTGAACAATTTTAAGTGTGTTTAAAAATTAAAGATTTAAACTTTATGTTAGGGTGTGGAGCTAAAAGCTTCAACTTATTGTAGACAGAGAAAAGGAGGTTATTGAAGTTTGATAAGCATCAGCATCGACATCATGACCGACGTCGATTGTGACTAGTGCAGAAAGCAACTAGCGACGGCAGGAAGTCGATCGACATTGGCAGCACCAGGCAAGCAGGGACCGGCGTCGATCGCCTGTGTGTTTCAGAACTATTCGTTGCATAGATAGTTAGTTAAGTGAACGAAGTGTTTGCATGTAAAAACCAATTAGAGTCTTGAGCTGCGTGGATAATTGTCTAAATTAAGAGTCTAAATTATTGTTTAAGTCTGAGATCTATTTATAGACCCATTGGCATGTATTATAATGTATGAGCTGATAAGGAAGGCAAGAAAGTTCCTTCCATTGTAAGATCATTGAATTGCAGGTTGTTACAAGCTCATAGGAGATCTACATGTGTGAATATGGTCTGTTGAATTTCAAGTTGCAGATTCATGGGAGATCAACTTGAAGTATTATACAGTGCTTGGTGTACTGGCAGGGTTATTACTGACTAGTTGGAGAGGTGAACACTAATTCTGTGTGTGAGTTGGTTGTTGAGACCATTTTTGGTAGGAGAGTGTTGAAGAATAATTATTGTACACTTGAGGTGTGGGAAGCCTCTGTAAGGTGGAAGAGTGTGGCGGCTCTTTATTGTATTTTTTCTGTAAAATATTAATACAAGATAGTGTATTGTCTCTCATATTTTGTGCTATTAATGAATTCTAATTACTTGTGTTTTTAGTTATTTCTATATGTTTAATTGCTAAGGTTTGGTAATCATATTGTGCTCTTTCTGAGAAGCAAGATCCTAACAAGTGAGATCAGAATAGGTGTGTTTATTTTTGGATTCCCCTACAATTGGTATCAGAGCTTTTGGTTGGGATACTAACAGATTAGATTAGATCTGGTTAGTATGTTTTGATTATAAGTTACTAACATAAATCTTGTTTGAGTGGGAGTAGAGTAATGGCAAAAGACAGTAAGCTACGAATAGAGAAGTTTAATGGCAAGAACTATCAATTATAGAGGATGCAGATTAAGAATTATCTGTATCAAAAAGATTTGTACTTACCGTTGGGTGGGGTTGATTGCAAACTCTGAGATATGAAGGATGAAGAATGGGAGGTTCTTGATCAGAAGGCTCTGAAATCTATAAGATTGAGTCTTGCATCATCTGTGATTTTTAGTTTATCACAGTGTAAGACAACGGTGGAGTTGATGGAATCTTTGGCAAATTTATATGAAAAACTCTCAGCTTCTAATAAGGTATTTCTTATGAAGCGTTTATTTAATTTGTAAATGTTGGAAGGTGGATCTATTCATAGTCATCTTAGTGATTTCCATGGTTTGGTAAACTAGTTAAGTTTAGTCAATATTATTTTTGATGATAAAATTAGAGCTCTCTTAATCTTGTGTTCATTACCTGAAAGTTGAGAAGGTTTGGTAATGGCAATTTTTAATACTGTGTCTGCTTCAAAAGTCTTAAAAGTGGATGATGTTGTGAGTGTGATCTTGAATGAAGAGATATGTGGGAAAAGCATAGGTGAATCATCAGGAAATGCTTTGAGTGTTGAAAGTAGAGGAAGGCAAAAAGAGAAGATAGAGCGTGGGAGATCAAGGTCCAAAATAAGCAGGAGATCCAAGTCCAGGTATGGCAAAATAACCTGCTAAAAATGTGAAAAGTAAGGGCATTTAAAGAGAGATTGCAGATCGAGTAAAGATCAGCATGAAGGACATGAAGAAGAAGTAGATGCTATAGATTACGTTGCACATGATGCTCTGATATGTTCTTTAGATAAATTAAAATCTTGGGTTTTAGATTCTGGTGCCTCTTTTCATGCATCCCCACATAGGGAATTTTTTCATGAGCATGTCTAGGGAGACTTTGGATAAATTTGTGTATGGGATGGTAAGCTTTGTCAGATGGTTGGCAAAGAGAAAGTGAAGCTGAAATTATAGATAGGTAACACATGGGTGTTAAAGGAGGTCATGCATGTCCCAGTTCTGGAGTGAAATTTGATTTCTGTTAGAAGTTTGAGTGATGAGGGTTGCACAGTAACTCTCACAGCAGACTCTTGGAAGGTTACCAAGAGTGCACTTGTTGTAGCTAGAAGTAAGAAAGTAGGTACGCTTTATCTATCTACTTGTATTATTGATTCTCTTTTTGGGTTATCTACTTCAGCTATAGATTTGAAGATGTGGCTTAATAGGCTTGGTCACATGAATAAGAAAGAGATGCATGTTCTTGAGTCAAAGGGTATGCTTTCGGATTTGGAAGGCATGGATCGTGATTTATGTATGCAAAAGAAGAAGGTGACATTTCTTAAGAAATTTGATGTTAGTGACAAGAACAGGAAAGCCTTGATTTTCAAGGAGAAGGTGACGGATAGAGTTCAGCATATGGGCAGAAGAATTCTAAGCAGAGCAAGGGTGATTTGGACAAGGATTTGATCCAAAAAGAGCTTGTGGAAAAAAAATCAATTCTCACTAGAAAAACATAGAGACCAATGTCGACAGAAAAATTGGCGTCGGCGTCCAAACAGGGACCGACATCGGCGATGTGCAGACCGACATCGGTGACTCAAGGCAGATAACTACCGATGTTGGCCAGTGGGAATTGACGTCGACAAGGAGGCAGTCGTAGGGAACCAACATCAGTCAGGTGTAAACTGAGATGTGACTGGCATCGGTCACTAAGATGAATTTTGAGTGGATAGCAAGCTGTCAAGGAGTCTCAAGCACCCATATTGAGAACTGAAGGTGTAATTAAGTTCTTAAATTCATCATTTCTCTTCTTTACACTACTTGTTGCTCACTTATGGTATAGAACCAGGAAGTTATTAAAGAAGCAGAACAGATAGATCTAGGAAACAGTGGGAGCTTGGCATGGATGGAAAATATGATTCCTTGGAGGAGAACCAAACAGGTGTTTTGGATGGAGTTGCCAGCTGGAAGTAAGCACTGAGAGATGAATGGATGTTCAAGATGAAGAAGAGCGAAAATGGATATGTGAGATAGAAGATTAGGGTATATGGTCTTGTATACGCTGTAGAGCAATAGAAGTTTGATCATTGTGTTTCTCTTTACCAGGTTGGATAATATTAGCTACATTATCTTATTACTGTATGATGTGCTTATTGCAACGTTACATATATAGATATTGCTGAACTAAAAGTAAAGCTAGTTCAGAGGGATGTCATGAGAAATCTAGGAGTAGCAAGATTCTTTGCCATAAGTGTGTTCTAGAGACATGGAAGGTCACATGTTGACTTTATTTCAGAATGATTGTGTGAGACCAGTTAACACGCCGATGGTTGGACAGTTCATAGAACAGGCTCTTGATTCACATAATGAGGTTAAGTGCATGGTATGTACTAAACTTGAGTTTTTCTAAGCAGTGAGAGTTGTCACAAGTTAGAAGCCAATCTGAGAGAGAAGGACTGGAGGGCAGTTCAGTGGATTCTTAGAGGGACCAGCAATAGGTACACATGCTATACAGGTTCAATTTATTTTTCTACATGGCTTGTAGATGTGGATATGGTAGGTGATTTGGATGACATGAGTTGCATCACAAGGTGTGTGGTGGTTAATCTTCAAAAGTGATCTTGAGGAGGGATACAAAGCCAAGGGAACAAACTAGATAGAGTATAGGTACATGTACAGGTTGCAGTTGTTTATCTCCAAGTAGGAGATTGTTAAGGTGTGGAGCTAAAAGCTTTAACTTGTTGCAGACAGAGAAAAGGAGGTTGCTGAAGTTTGATAAGCATCAGCATCGACATCATGACCGACATCGATCGTGACCAGTGCAGAAGGCAATCGACGATGGCAGGAAGTCAATCGACGTCGGTAGTACCAGGTAAGCAGGGACCGGTGTCGGTCGCTTGTGTGTTTCAGAACTATTCATTGCATGGACAGTTAGTTAAGTGAATGAAGTGTTTGCATGTAAAGGCCAGTTAAAGTCTTGAGCTGCGTGGATAATTATCTAAATTAAGAGTCTAAGTTATTTTTTAAGTCTAAGATCTATTTATAAACCCATTGGCATGTATTGTAATGTATGAGCTGATAAGGAAGGCAAGAAAGTTCGTTTCATTGTAAGATCATTGAGTTGCAGGTTGTTGCAAGCTCATAGGAGATCTACATGTGTGAGTATGGTTTGTTGAATTGCAGGTTACAAGTTCATGGGAGATCAACTTGAAGTACTATAGAGTGCTTGGTGTACTAGCAGGGTTATTACTGACTAGTTGGAGAGGTGAACACCAATTCTGTGTGTGAGTTGGTTGTTGGGACCATTTTTGGTAGGAGAGTGTTGAAGAAGAATTACTGTACACTTGAAGTGTGGGAAGCCTCTGTAAGGTGGAAGAGTGTGGCGGTTCTTTATTGTATTCTTTTCTGTAAAATATTAATACAAGATAGTGTATTGTCTCTCATATTCTGTGCTATTGGTGAATTCTAGTTACTTGTGTTTCTGATTATTTTCGCATGTTTAATTGCTAAGGTTTGGTAATCATATTGTGCTCTTTTTGAGGAGCAAGATCCTAACAAGTGGGATCAGAACAGGTGTGTTTGTTCTTGGATTCCCCTACACTTTATGCATGTTTATCATAATGCATTGTAACATTGAAATTAAAATGATATGTAATGTAGATACATAAGTGGTTTTGAACATGTTTAAGATTTAAAAATTTAAATTTTATGTGCATTTGTCATAGTGCATCATAAATTTAAAAATTGAATGATATAATACCAAAGCATAAGTGGTTTTGAATGTGTTTAAGATTTAAATATTCAAATTTTATGTGAGTTTTTCATGAGACATCTAAAATTTAAAATTTGAATGACATGTAATACAAAAGCTTAAATAGTTTTAAACGTGTTTCAAATCAAAAGATTCAAAATTTATGCACATTTTTCATTATACAATTCAACTTTAAATTTGAATGATATGTAATACTAAATTTTAAGTACTTTTGAACATGTTTAAGATCTAAATTTTTAAACATGTTTAAGATTTAAATATTTAAATTTTATGCATATACTTATGATGCATCATAACTTTAAAATTTTAATGATATGTAATACTGAAGCTTAAGTGGTTTTGAACACATTTAAGATCCAAAGATTCAAATTTTATACACATTTCTCATGATGTATTACAAATTTTAAATTTGAATGATATGTAATATTGAAGATTAAGTAGTTTTGAATGTGTTTAAGATCTAAAGATTTGATCTTTATGTGCATTTATCATAATGCATCACAACTTTAAAATTTAAATGATATGTAATATCAAAGCTTAAGAAATTTTAAATATATTTAATATCTAAATATTTAAACTTTATGAATGTTTCTCATGAGACATTATAAATTTGAAATTTGAATGATATGTAAGACCAAAGTTTAAGGAGTTTTAAACATGTTTAAGATCTAATGATTAAAACTTTAAGCATGTTTCTCAAACTATATTGCAACTTTTAAATTTGAATCATATGTAATACCAAAGTTTAAGCAGTTTTAAACATGTTTAATATCTAAAAATTCAAATTTTATGCAAATTTTATATGATTTATCACAATATTAAAATTTAAATGATATATAATATCAAAGTTTAAGCAGTTTTGAATGTGTTTAAGATCCAAAAATTTAAATTTTATAATCATTTCTCATGATACATCTCAACTTTTAATTTTGAATGATATGTAATATTGAAGCTTAAGCTTTTGAATATGTTTAAGATCTAAAGATTTGAACTTTATGCATGTTTCGCATAGTGCATCACAACTTTCAAATTTGAATGATATGTAATATTGAAGCTTAAGTGGTTTTGAACGTGTTTAAGATCTAAATATTTGTAATTTATATAAATTTCATATGATGTATCATAACTTTGAAATTTGAAAAATATGTAATACTAAAATTTAAGTAATTTTAAAGTTGTTTAAGATCTAAATATTCAAATTTTAAGTAAATTTCTCATGATACATCACAACTTTAAAGTTTGAATGATATGTAATACTGAAGCTTAAGTAATTTTAAAGGTGTTTAAGATCTAAAGATTTGAACTTTATGAAAATCTCTCATGATGCATCACAACTTTGAAGTTTGAATGATATGTAATACTAAAGATTAACTACTTTTGAATGTGTTTAAAGTCTAAAAATTCAAATTTTATATGTGTTTCTCATAATACATGTATCTTTAATGTTTAAATGATATGTAATACCTAAGCTTAATTAATTTTTAACATGTTTAAGATATAAAGATTCAAATTTTATGCATATTTCTCATGATACATCACAATTTTAAAATTTAAATTATATGTAATATTGAAATTTAAGTAATTTTGAATGTATTTAAGATCTAAATATTTAAACTTTATGCATATTTTTTATAATTTATTGAGACTTTGAAATTTGAATGATATATAATATTAAAACTTAAGTGGTTTTATAAATGTTCAAAATTTAAAGATTCAAACTTTATGCATATTTCTCATGATGCATCAAAACTTTAAAGTTTGAATGATATATAATACTGAAGTTTAAGTAGTTTTGAAGGTATTTAAGATCTAAAGATTCAAATTTTATATATGTTTCTCATGAGGCATGCAACTTTAAAGTTTAAATGATAGGTAATTCCCAAACTTAAGTAGTTTTGAACATGTTTAAGATCTAAATATTTAAATTTTATGTATGTTTTTCATTATGCATCATAACTTTGAAATTTGAATGATACGTAATACTAAATTTTAAGTAGTTTTAAACGTATTTAAGATCTAAAAATTTGAACTTTATGCATATTTTTTATGATACATAACAACATTAAAATTTAAATTATATGTAATACTAAAGTTTAAGTAGTTTTAAAAGTATTTAAGATCTAAATATTTAGACTTTATGCATGTTTTTCATGATGTATTACAACTTTGAAATAGTAATGATATGTAATACTAAACTTTAAGTAGTTTTAAATGTGTTCAAGATTTAAATATTTAAATTTTATATGCATTTTTCATAATGCATAAAAAATTTGAAATTTGAATAATGACATACTAAAGCTTAAGTGGTTTTGAGTGTGTTTGAGATCCAAAAATTCAAGCTTTATGAGTGTTTCTCATGCTGCATCACAACTTTGCAATTTTAATGATATGCAATACTGAAGTCTAAGCAATTTTAAATATATTTAAGATAAAAAATTTAAAATTTATGAAAATTTATTATGATGCATCATAATGAATGATATGTAATACTAAATCTTAAGTAGTTTTGAACATGTTTAATATCTAAATATTCAAAATTTATGCATTTTTTCATGATGTAATGCAACATTGAAATTTGAATATTACATAATACTGAAGCTTAGGTAGTTTTGATTGTATTTAAGATGTAAATATTTTAACTTTATTTTCATTTGTCATGATGCATAGAAAAATTAAAGTTTTTATGATGTCATATTAAAGCTTAAGTGATTTTGAAAATATTTGCGATCTAAAATTTTAAACTTTGTGAGTGTTTCTCATGATGTATTACAACTTTGAAATTTAAATGATAAGTAATAATGAAGCTTAAATAGTTTTAAACATGTTTAAGATCTAAAGATTTAAATTTTATGCATATTTGTCATGATACATAGCAACTTCAAAGTTTTAATGATATGTAATATTAAAGCTTAAGCGACTTCAAACATGTTTAATATCCAAAAATTTAAACTTTATTTGTGTTTCTCATGATGAAATGCAACTTTAAAATTTAAATGATATGTAATACCAAAGTTTAAGTAGTTTTAAATGTATTTAAAATCTAAATATTTGAATTTTATACACATTTCTAATGATATATCACAAATTTAAAATTTAAATGATATATAATACAAAAACTTGAGCAATTTTAAAAGTGTTTAAGAATCAATGATTCTAACTTTATATGTGTTTCTTATAATGCATCACAAATTTAAAATATGAATGATATCACAACTTTATAATTTGAATAATATGTAATATCGAAGCTTAATCAGTTTAAAAATATTTAAGATGTAAAAATTTAAACTTTATGCATGTTTCACATGATGCATTGTAAATATAAAGTTTGAATGATATGTAATACCAAAACTTACGTAGTTTTGAAGGTATTTTGATGTAGGTTGTCCTCAGATTGACCTTAGACTACACTTGATCTTCATACCAAATCAAAATGACTAATGAAGCAGGCTACTCATACTAAATTTCAACTTCATATATATATCAAAATGACTGATACAAAATCATAAACATAACCCTACATAGTCTGTAGATTTTCCTCTCTTCTACACAGTCCGTAGATTCAAGCCTGCAAAGTTCGTAGCTTCAAGCCTGCAGAGTCCGTAGATTTGAGTCATTCACAGTTGCAACAGAATTACAAGATATGGGCCTAGTAGAAATATATGGAAAGCTTTGAGGAATTGGTGCACTGTCAAAGGCCACAAATAGGGCAATATTCATTAATAACATAACATTCTATAAAGTTTGTACATTCATATTTACTCAAATTCTCATTCATTTCTATATCAAAGTAAGAGCCTCCACAAATGTCTGCACTCCACCCATTCGTACAATCAAGCTCTATTGATGCTTTATTTGCATCTTTCTGTTCTGGCTTGCCCAATCACGTCACGACCTTGCATTATCATTATTACTATCAGGTTTTGTTCTGTTCGTTTCTTTTCTTTAACTCAGCCACGAGTTATGCCACCACCATTCTCTTTATCTCCGTTGTTTCAACTTAACTGGAACCGCTTTCCACCATTTGCATTCCTATACTTCTTTCTCATTAATTTCCTAACTTGAAACTTGTGAATTTCTTGAACTCGAGTAGGAGACTTAGTGTTCTGCCATTTATTAGTATCTCTAAGGGGACATGGCGATTGACATGAAGGAGGAGGGACTATGCGACAAATCTCATGTGATTCAGCTGTTGCACAGATGCTGACAATGTATTTTAGAATATCCTTGAACTCCTCCTCACTAGGGTAAAACATAGGTGCTTCATCTATCACAAGTTTGCATCCATCTTCAGGATGCCATCATGCTATCACCTTCTGGCAGTCATCACTAAAACTTCTATCCCAAATGGCGTCCAAACTATTGCATCTTCCATTTGTATTCCTCTACTTTGGCAGACTCCATCCCACTCAGGTTGATGCCATAATTAGCATCCAAATGGTCTTGTCTTATATGCTCATCCCTCTTTTTCCTGGTGTTAATGGCCCTATGCAAAATTGGCCAAAATTAACTTGGCTTTCTCAAAATTTAACAACAGGTTAATACAGGCCGAATGGCCTTCATGACTCCTCCTCTCTCTAGAGGAGATCCTCCTTCCTTTCTTCTTTTTTCTATGTACCTCTCATCATTTTCTCTCTCGTTCATAATATTTTCATTTTGACTTTTACTCTCTGCCTTCTGCAGATGCATGGGTCCCGAAAGAATGCCTTCTATCCTTCTCCTCTCTTCTTCTTACAACGTCTCTTTCTCTCTCTTTTTTTTACATTCTTCCCTGGAATGAGAGGTCCTTTCCTCTCTGTCCTTAATGGCCTTGGCCAACGTCCTGGCCACCTTCCTTCCTTCTCCCTTGCTTCCTTCAATGGCTAGAAAGCTATATATAAAGAAAAATGAAAGGCCCAGCGCTTTTCCATTCGGGCTTGCATAAAGTTCAAACTCTGTCATACAGTCATTTCTAAAAATAGGGAGTCCTCTCTAACCTCTACGCCAACTTGGGCTTAAATAGTTTTTAATTTGTAACAATATACTAATTTGGAGAAGACTTTCAACCATTCCCTTTGATTTGCTCCACAAGCTTCCTAACATGGGATTCTTAACTGACTTTTACTTTTTTCACTCTTTTTATTTTTAATAATTACAATTACTACTTTTTATACAACATTTTGGAGGGAAAATACAACAATATGAATTCAAATACAAAACAAGACATGACTTGAGCTTGCATGCCTAATAACCACGCCTTCCCTGAAGTTGTACGTAGATGCTCTTGCATCATATTTAATATATAAATATTCTAAATTTATACATGTTTTTAATGATGCATCATAACTTTAAAATTTGAATGATATGTAATACTAAAACTTAGGTAGTTTTGAATGTATTAGAGATCTAAAGATTCAAAATTTATACATATTTTTCATAATGTATTGTAACTTTAAAATATAAATGATATATAATACCAAAGCATAAGAGGTTTTAAAATTTGCATAAATTTTAAATATTCAAACTAAATGTGAATTTCTCATAATATGTATTTAAGATTCAAATATTTCTCATAATACATGTTTAAGATTTGAATTTTATATGTATTTCTCATGATGCATTGCAACTCTAAAATTTAAACAATATAGAATATCAAAGCTTAAACAATTTTGAATGTATTTAAAGTCTAAATATTTAAATTTATGCAAATTTACCATGATGTATTCTAACTTTAAAATTTTTGAATGATATGTAATATTGAGCTTAAGCATTTTTTATTATGTTTAAGATCTAAATATTCAAACTTTATGTGAGTTTTTCATTATGCATCGTAACTTTAAAATTTGAATGATATGTAATACTAAAACTTAATCAGTTTCACATATGTTTAATATCTAAATATTTAAATTTTATATGTATTTTTCATGGTATATCACAACTTTTAAATTTAAATGATATGTAATATCAAAGCTTAAGTAGTTTTGACCTTATTTGACATCTATTAATTTAAAATTTATGTGTATTTCTCATAATATATCATAACTATGAAATTTTAATGATGTAATACCAAAGTTTAGGTGGTTTTAAATGTGTCTAAACTATAAATATTAAAACTTTAAACATATTTTTTTTTATGAATCATAACTTTTAAATTTGAATGATATGTAATATCGAAGTTTAAGGAGTTTTAAATGTGTTTAAGATCCAAATATTCAAATTTTATGTGGGTCTCTCATAATGCATCATAACTTTTAAATTTAAATGATATGAAATACCAAAGATTTAATGGTTTTGAACATGTTTGAGATCTAAATATTTAAAATTTATGCATGTTTCATATAATGCATCAAAAAATTAACATATGAATGATATGTAATACTAAAATTTAAGTAGTTTTGAATATGTTTAATATTCAAATATTTCAATTTTATATGTATTTATCATGATGCATCATAACTTTTAAATTTGAATGATATGTAATACTAAAATTTAAGTAGTTTTAAACATATTTGAGATCTAAAGATTCAATTTTTATGTGATTTTCTCACAATGCATGGCAAATTTGAAATCTAAATGATATGTAATGTTGAAACTTAAGTGGTTTTGAATGTGTTTCAAATCTAAAGACTTAAAGTTTATTTGTATTTCTTATGATGCATCACATCTTTAAAATCTGAATGATATGTAGTACCTTAGCTTAAGTGGTTTCAAACATGCTTCAAATTTAAAAATTTAAATTTTGGACATGTTTTTCATAATGCATCACAACTTTGAAATTTGAATGATGAATCTTAAATAATTTTGAACATGTTTAAAATCTAATATTTCAAAATTTATGCATATTTTTCATAATACATTATAACATTAAAATTTTAATGATATGTAGTACCAAAGTTTAAGTGGTCTTGAATTTTTTTAAGATCTAAAGATTCAAATTTCATGTGAATTTATCATAAGACATCACAAATTTAAAATTTAAATGATATGTAATATCAAATATTAAATGATTTTAAATATATTTAATATTCAAAAATTTAAACCTTATACATATTTCTTATAATGCATCACAACTTTAAAATTTAAATGATATGTAATACCAAAGTTTTAGTAGTTTTGAATATATTTAAGATCTAAAGACTCAAAATTTATTTTTGTTTCTTATAATGCATCGTAGCATTCAAATTTGAATGAAATATAATACCAAATCTTAAGTAGTTTCAAATATTTTTAAGATCTAAAGATTCAAACTTTATGCATATTTCTCATAATGCATCTTAACTTTGAAATTTGAATGATATGTAATACTAAAGCTTAAGCAGTTTTAAATATGTTTAAAATATAAAGATTCAAGATTTATACATATTTCTCAAGATGCATTACAAATTTAAAATTTGAATGATATATAATACCAAAGCTTAAGTGGTTTTAAACGTGTTTAAGATCTAAAAATTTAAATTTTATGCATATTTTTCATAATATATCATAAATTTGAAATTTAAATGATATTTAATACTAAAATTTAAGTAGTTTTGAATGTATTTAAGATCCAAAGATAATATATTTATGCCTATTTTTTATAATGTATTACAATTTTGAAATTTGAATGATATGTCATATCGAAGCTCAAGTAGTTTTGAATGTGTTTAAGATCTAATAATTTGAATTTTATGCATGTTTTTTATAATACAATGCAACTTTGAAACTTGAATGATATGTAATACTAAAAATTTAGTGGTTTCAAACATATTTAATATCAAAATATTTGAAATTTATGAGCATTTTTTATGATGCATTAAAATTTTGATGTTTGAATGATATGTAAGATCAAAGCTTAAACATTTTTAAACATATTGAAGATATAAAGATTTAAATTTTATGCATATTTTTATTTAAAATTTTAATGATATGTAATGTCAATGTTTAAGTGGTTTTAAACATGTTTAAGATCTAATGATTTAAATTTTATGCATATTTCTCATGATGCATCATAAATTTAAAATTTGAATGATATGTAATACCAAACTTTGAGTGGATTTGAATATATTTAAGATCTAAAGATTCAAATTTTATGCATGTTTTTTATGATGTATTATATATTTTAAATTTGAGTGATTTATAATACTGAAGATTGAATGGTTTTGAATGTTTTTAAGATCTAAAGATTCAAATTTTATACACATTTCTCATAATGCATCATAATTTTAAAATCTAAATAATATGTAATACTGCAATTTAAATGGTTATGAATGTATTTAAGATCTAAAAATTTGAACTTTATGTGCTTTCATGATGCATTAAAATTTTAAAATTTGAATGATATGTAATATCGAACCTTAAACAATTTTAAATGTATTAAAGATCCAAAAAATTTGAACTGTATGCATGTTTATCATGATCTATCACAATTTTGACGTTTGAATGATATATAATACCAAAGTTTAAGTAGTTTTGAGCATGTTTAAAAACTAAAAATTCAAACTTTTTACATGTCTCTCATGATGCATCACAACTTTAAAATTTGAATGATATATAATATCAAAGCTTAAGTGGTTTTGAACATGTTTAAGATCTAAATATTTGAATTTTATGCACATTTCTCTCGATATATCACAATTTATAAATTTGAATGATATGTAATACCAAAGCTTAAGTGGTTTTGAATGTATTTAAAATCTAAAGATTTGAACTTTATGTTAATTTCTCATAATGCATCGTAACTTTAAAATTAGAATGATATGTAATATCAAAGCTTAATCAATTTTGAATGTGATTAAGATCCAAAGATTTAAATTTTATACATATTTCTTATAATAAATCATAACTTTAAAATTTGAATGATATGTACTGCTAAAATTTAAGTGATTTTGAATACGTTTATGAAACAGATTTAAATTTTATGTTCATTCCTCATAATACATCGTAACTTTTAAATTTTAATAATATGTAATATCAAAACTTAATCGATTTTAAGCATGATTAAGATCCAAAGATTTAAACTTTATGCACATTTCTTATAATAAATCATAACTTTGAAATTTAAATTATATGTAATACCAAAGTTTAGAATATGTTTAAGATATAAAGATTTGAAATTTATACATGTTTCTCATGTTGCATCAAAAATTTTAAATTTGAATAATATATAATACCAAAATTTAGATAGTTTTGAATATGTTTAAGATCTAAAGATTTGAACTTTATGCATATTTCTCATTATGTATCAAAATTTTAAAAATTTGAATGATATGTAATATTGAAACTTAAGAGATTTTGAATGTATTTAAGATCTAAAAAATTAAATTTTATGCATATTTTTCATGATGCATCGCAACTTTGTAATTTGATTGATATGTAATACCGAAGCTGAAGTGGTTTAAAATGTGTTTATGATCCAAATATTTAAATTTTATAATAATTTCTCATAATGCATCATAACTTTGAAATTTAAATGATATGTAATATCAAAGCTTAATCAATTTTGAATGTGATTAAGATCCAAAGATTTGAAATTTATGCACATTTCTTATTATGCATCGTAACTTTGAAATTTGAATTATGTGTAATACCAAAGTTTAGAAGATGTTTAAGATATAAATATTTAAAATTTATACGCGTTTATCATGTTACATTGAAACTTTTAAATTTAAATGATATAAAATACTAAAATTTAGACAATTTTAAATGTATTCAAGATCTAAAGATTTAAACTTTAAGCATATTTTTGAAGATGCATTACAACTTTGAAATTTGAATGATATGTGATATCAAAAATTAAATGATTTTGAATGTGATTAAGATCTAAAAATTTAAATTTAATACAAATTTATCATAATGCATTACAACTTTAAAATATTATTGATATGTAATACTGAATCTTAAATGGTTTTTAATATGTTTAAGATCCAAAGATTCAAACTTTATGCATTTTTCATTAAGTATCACAACTTAAAAAATTTGAATGATATGTAATATTAAAATTTAAGAGGTTTTGAATGTGTTTAAGATCTAAAAATTTTAACTTTATGTACATTTGTCATGATGCATCACAAATTTGAAATTTGATTGATATGTAATACCAAAGCTTAAGTAGTTTTGAATGTGTTTATGATCTACAGATTCAAACTTTATGTATATTTTTCATGATGCATTACAACTTTTAAATTTAAATGATATGTATTACTGAAGCTTAAACAATTGTGAATGTGTTTGAGATTCAAATTTTATGCGTATTTCTCATGATCCATCACAACTTAAAAAATTTAATAATATGTAATATCAAATTTTAAGTGATTTTGGATGTGTTTAAGATTCAAAATTTATGTGCCTTTTTAATAATACATCATAAATTTAAAATTTGAATGATATGTAATACTAAAGCTTAAATAGTTTTAAACATGTTTAAAATCTAAAAATATAATCTTTATTCATATTACTCATGATGCATCATAACTTTAAAATTTGAATGATGCAGTATTGAAGCTTAAATAATTTTGAATATTTTTAAGGTTCAAATATTCAAACTTTATGTGTGTTTTTTATGATGCATCATAACTTTAAAATTTAAATAATATGTAATACCGAAGTTTAATCAATTTTAAATATATTTAAGATCTAAATATTTAAAATTTATGTGTATTTCTCATGATACATCATAACTTTAAAATTTGAATGATATATAATACAAAATCTTAAGTAAGTTTGAATGTGTTTGAGATCTAAAGATTCAATCTTTATGTTTATTTTTCATGATGCATCACAACTTTGAAATTTGAACGATATGTAATACCAATGCTTAATCAATTTTTAATGTGTTTGAGATCTAAATATTTAAATTTTATGTATATTTATCATGATGCATCATAACTTTAAAAATTAAATGATATGTAATATCAAAACTTAAGTGGTTTTGAAGGTGTTTAAGATCTAAAATTTCAAATTTTATGCATGTTTTTCATGATGCATTACAACTTTGAAATTTAAATTATTTAAATACCAAATCTTAAGTGGTTTTAAATATGTTTGAGGTTCAAAGATTTGAGCTTTATACATGTTTCTTATGATGCATCACAACTTTAAAATTTGGATTATATATAATATTAAAGCTTAAGTGGTTTTAAATATGTTTAAAATTCAAATATTTGAACTTTATGCACATTTTTCATAATACATCACAACTTTAAAATATGAATGATACGTAATACTGAAGTTTGAGCAGTTTTGATTGTGTTTAAGATCTAAAGATTTAAATTTTATGCATATTTCTCATGATGCATTATAAATTTTAAATTTGAATGATATGTAGTACTAAAGTTTAAGTAATTTTGAAAGTGTTTAAGATCTAAAAATTCAAACTTTATAAATGTTTATTATGATGCATCACAATTTTGATATTTGAATGATATGTAATATCAAAATTTAAGTAGTTTTAAATATGCTTAAAATTCAAACATTTAAATTTTGTGTATATTTTTCATGATGTATCACAACTTTTAAATTTTAATGATATGTAATACTGAAGCTTAAGTGATTATGAACGTATTTAACATCTAATGTTTTAAATTTTATACATGTTTCTCATGATGCATTATAACTTTGTAATTTAAATGATATGTAATACCAAGGCTTGAGTAGATTGAAACATGTTTAAGATCTAAAGATTTAAATTTTATGCATGTTTCTCATGATGCATTACAACTTTTAAATTTGAACTATATGTAATACTAAATATTGACCAATTTTAAATGTATTTAAGATCTAAAGATTTAAACTTTATGCACATTTCTCAAGATGCATCATAACTTTTAAATATAAATGCTATGTAATACTAAAATTTAATTAGTTTTGAACATGTTTAAAATTCATAGATCCAAACTTTATGCATATTTCTCATGATGCATCCTAACTTTGAAGTTTTCATATCTAGTTAGTACACACATTCAAGCTCATATTTATAGTGATAAAATAATCAAATCTTATTCAAATTTATTATGAAGATAAATAAATGTTATTATATTTCAATGAGAAAGATAACATACACATATTAGATATAACATGTAAAATATGCAACTATCAAAACCAACTTATGCTCAATGAGCACTTTTCAATCCTATTTATGTAGGAGCAAATGAAGTCCAAATTCTATGAAAATTTATATGATTGTACTTAGATGAGATGATAAGGTAATGTACTTAGTTTTGTATCTATTCAAGTTTTCAACAAAAATTTATGATGGTGCAAAGTGACCCTCTTGAAAAAATTTATCACTTAACTAATTTTTCACCAAAACACACTCAAAGGCATGTTGCAATGGTTAATTTAATTATTTTAAAAAACTAAAAATACGTTTTTGAGTGTCTTTTTAATATTTTTTAAAAATATAAGATATGATGGGTTTTTATCACATCTTGATCTGTGATTTTCTATTTTTCCATGTTCTAAAGGGGTTTATGTAATTATGTATGACTGTGTTAATTTTTTAGTCATATTTTTTGATCTACAACTCTAATTTTGATACCACTGTTTGAATTGAAAAGATGATTTATATTTTTGTAATGATCTTAATTTAAAATTAGTTAATTTCATAGTTAAAATGGTGGTTATTGGCCCTCAAGAAACTTTTTAAGGTATGTTCTTAGCAAAACTTTAAGTTACAGGTCTACTGGAGTTAGAAACGGTTGTAAGAGTGTTTTATAGGTCATTTATTATAAATGGAGTTTGAATAAGGTAATAAAATTTATCTTTAAATCAAGTATTAAATATTAAGGTGACAAGTCTTCATAAAGTGTCTAAAGGCTTCTAGAAGACCAAGTGGGAGATGTAATGAATTTGAAGTGTAAGAGGTTAAGTGGAAAGAGGAGGTAACTCAAAGCATTTAATAAGCCTTTTATAAGAATGAATACTTTATCCATAGAGGAAGATAAATCACTCAAATCATCAATCATTTTCCCTTCTCTCAACCATTTTATTCTATATATCTCTTCCATTTCAAACATTCTTATAGTCTTGTCAGGAGTCATGCCTTAGTGATATTGATTTGATTATCATGGTTTCAAATGTCAAATTGTTTCAAGGTCTCAGTGAGGTTTTCTCAAGAGGGTAAGATATGATGTGTCTTATCTAAATTAGTCTACACAAAAAAAATTGAGAACAATTTTGTAAGACTAAATCATGTTTTTTCCTCTACAAAACTTGTTTGATGGTAGTCAAATGTCAGGAGAATACAATGATAAAGGTGGTTGTAGATAATTATTAATCATTTGAAAATATTACAATCATGAAAATTAAAATATTTTTACTACCAAAGTTTGAATGCTTTTGAACATTTTTAAGATCCAAAAATTCAAATTTTATGCATATTTGTCATGATGCATTGCAACTTTGAAGTTTTTAGATTTTGTTAGTGCACACATTTCAAGCTCATTTTTGTAGTGGTAAAAGAGATAAAATATTATTTAAATGTATCATGGTGATAGATAAATTTTATTAGAGTGCAATGGAAAATATAATACATACATATTATATATAACATGTAAAATATGGAGCTATCAAAATCAACTTTTACCTAGTGAGCACCTGTGAATCCCATTTGTGTAAGAATAAATAAAGTCTAAATTTCATGAAAATTTATATGATTGTACTTAGATGATATGATAAGGTAATTAACTTAGTTTTTTAGTGATTGGAGTTTATAACAAAAATTTATGATGGTGTGATATGACCCTCTTGAGAAGATTTATCACTCAGCCAATTTTTCACCAAAAAACACTTAGAGGGCAGGTCGTAGTCGTTAATTTGATTATTTTTTAAAATTAAAAATATATTTTGAGTATCTTTTCAATATATTTATATAAATATAATATATGTGAGTTTTTATCATATCTTGCTTTGTGATTCTCCATTTTTCTATGTTCTAAAGGTGTTGATGGGACTGTGTGCAATTATGTTGATTTTTTAGCCATATATTTTGATCTATAACTCCATTTTTTATACCACTAGTTGCGTTGAAATTTTGATTACTCTCTTTATAACCATATTAATTTAAAATTAGATAAATTTATATTTAAAATTAGTTAATTTCATAATCAAAGTGGTGGTTATTAGCCCTCAAGAAGCCTTTCTAGGCTATGTTGTGAGTAAAGCTTCAAGTTATAAGTCTAATGAAGTTAGAAATAGTTGTAAGAGTGTTTTATAGGTCATTGGTCATCAATGGAGTTTGAATAAGATAATAGGAAGAAACTCAAAGTAATTCAAATAATTTAATAAGCCTTCTAGAATAATGAATACTTTCTCCATGTAGATTAGGATGACATCACTCAAATCATCAACCATTTTCCCTTTTTCTCTCTTCTATTTTCTTTTATATATCTCTTTCATTTCAAATTTAGATGTGGTCTTATAGAGAGTCATACCTTGGTAATATTTATTTTATTATCATAGTTTTAAGTTTCAAATTTTTTCAAGGTCTTAGTGAAGTTTTCTCAAAAGGGTAAGATATGACGTGTCTTATCCAAATCAGTCTATGCAACATTTTTCAAGAATAATTTTGCAGGGCTAAATCATGTTTTTTTCTCTCCAAAACCATTTTTATGGTATTGAAATGTTATAAAATTACAATGATGAAGGTGGATGTAAATAATTATTAATCATGTGAAAATATTGTAGTCATGAAAACTGCCTAATGTAGAAAATTATGTATTTTTAGGTGTCAAATTAACCTATACAACACTTTTCAAACACTATTTTACATAACTAGATAAATTCAAAACACCTTTAATTTTCATATGATGGCATCCAAATGTGATAATAATATGCAGGTCAAAAAATTCATAAAAAATTATCTCCCATGTGCAAAATACATAGGATTAAAAATTGGCTTTTAAGCTAATTTTCACTTGGTCAATTTTCTAAGTTGTTTCCAGTTTTAAGATCGAGTTAATGTGCATATTTCAAGATTAATTTAATAGTCATAAAGGAGGTAAAATATTATTCAAATAGTGTTCAAATATTAGATATAATGTGTAAAATGCATGCTATCAAAATCAGTTTTTGTGCTTATTTTTATTTGGGCAGTTTCTACATGTCTTAGTTATTAAATCTATGTAGTGAACACTTTTGAATCCTAATTATGTAGGATCAATTTAAGTCTAAATTCTATGGAATGATAAGTTAATGTACTTATTTTTGTAACCTTTAGAGTTTTTATTAAAAAATTATGATGGTGCGAAGTGACCCTCTTGGGAATATTTATCACTCAACTCACTTTTCACTAGAAAACAATTAGAGGGAAGATCACAAGGGTTAGTTGTTTTATTTTAAAAAGATAAAAATACCCTTTTGAGTGTCTTTTTCAAGATATTTTTTGAAATATCTTGCTCTATAATTTTCTATTTTTCCATGTTGTGATGGTGTTGATACAACTGTGTTAGTTTTTAGCCATATCTTTTGATCTGTAGCTCCATTTTTGATACCATTAGTTGTGTTGAAAATCTAATTTTTTCATCTTTATAATGATATTTATTTCAAATTATAGAAATGTATATTTAAAATTAGTTAATGTCATAGCTGAAATGGTGGTTATTAGCCCTCAAGAAGCCTTTATAAGCTATATTGTGAGCATAGCTTCATGTTGCATGTCTAATAAAGTTATAAACAGTTATAAGAGTGTTTTACAAGTCATTGCTTATAAATAAAGGTTAAATAAGGTAATCAAAGTCACTCTTAAGGCCTCTAGACATTAAATTTTAAGGTGACAAGCCTTCATAAAGTGTCTAGAGGCTTCTAGAAGACCAAGTGGGAGATGTGATGAATTTGAAGTGGGAGAGATTAAGTGGAAAGAAGAGGCAACTCAAAAAATTTAATAAGCTTTTTATAATAATGGAAACAAATTTCATGTACAGGAGGATGACATCACTCAAGTCATCATCTATTTTACCTTCTATCTTCCATTTTCTTCTATATTTCATTTCCATTTCAAAATTTCATGTGATCTTATCGAGATTCATGCCTTGGTAAAATTGATTTGATTATCATGGTTTAAAGTGTAAAATTATTTCACGGTCTCAGTGAGTTTTTCTCAAAAAAGTAAGATATGATGTCTTATGCAAATAAACTTATGTAATTTTTTTTAGGAATAATTTTATAGAGATAAATCATATGATATTTTCTCTCCAAAAATTATTTGATGGTAGTCAAATGTTAGTGGAACATAATGGTGAAAGTGTTTACATATAATAATTCATCTCATGAAAATATTGTAGTTATGAAAATTGGCCAGTGCACAGATTTCTATATATTTTCAGATGCCAAATCAACTTGTGTAATACTTTTCAAAAATCATTTTATAGAACCAAATAAAGTAAAATAACCTTTAATTTTTATTTGATGACATCTAAATGTGACAAAAATATACAAGTCAAAAAAGGCTCAAAAAATTATCTTCCATGCGCGAAATGTGCAAGGTTAAAAATTAACTTTTGAGTTAATTTTTACTTGATCAATTTTCTAGGTTGTTTCTAGGTTTTTAGATATAGTCAGTGTGCACATTTCAAGTTAATTTATGTAGTGGTAAAGGAGGTCAAATATTGTTAAAATTATTCATGGTGATATCTAAATATAATTATAGTGTAATGGGAAATAAAATCCACATATATTGTATATAATGTGTAAAATGTGCAACTGTCAAAATTAACTTCTATGTTGATTTTTACCTAGTCATTTTCTATATCTCTCAGTTACTAAATCCACCAAGTGAACACTTTCAAATACCATTTGTGCAAGAGAAAATGAATTCCAAATTCCATGAAAGTTTGTATGATTGTACCCAAATGACATGATAAAGTAATGCACTTAGTTTTGTAGCTATTGGAGTTTTTATCAAAATATTATGATGGTGTAAAGTGATCTCTTAGGAAGATTTATCACTCAACCAAATTTTCATCAGAAAACATTCAGAGGATAAGTCACAAAGGTTAATTTGATTATTTCAAAAAATTAAAAATAATTTTTTGAGTGTCTTTTCAAAATATTTCTATAAACATAAGATATTATGGGTTTTGTTTATAGATTATGCAATGATTTTTTATTTTTCCATGGTTTGAAGGTGTTGATGTGACTGTGTGTGACTATGTGTTGGATTTTTAGCAATATCTTTTGATCTGAAACTCTATTTTCAATACCATTAGTTACATTAGAAAGATGATTTCTCCCTCTTTGTAATTATGTTGATTTCAAATATTGAAGTTTAAGTACTCTTAAATGTGTTTGAGATCTAAAGATTTGAATTTTATGCACATGTCTCATAATGCATGATAACTTTGAAATTTAAATGATATGTAATACTAAAGCTTAAGTGGTTTTGAACATGTTTAAGATTTAAAGATTTAAACTTTATATGCATTTTTCATAATGCATCTCAGATTTAAATTTGAATGATATGTAATACCGAAGCTTAAGTAGTTTTGAAAGTGTTTAAGATCCAAAGATTCAAAATTTATGCATGTTTATCATGATGCATCACAACTTTAAAATTTAAATGATATGTAATACTATAGCTAAAATTATTTTGAACATGTTTAAGGTCTAAAGATTCAAACATTATGTGCATTTCTCATGATGCATCATAACTTTGAAATCTAAATTATATGTAATACCAAAGCATAAGTAGTTTTGAACATGTTTAAGATGCAAAGATTTAAACTTTATATGAATTTCACATGATGCATCACAAATTTTAAATTTGAATGATATGTAATACTAAATTTTAAGGGGTTTTGAACATGTTTCAAAACCAAAGATTCAAATTTTATTTGTATTTCTCATGATGCATCACAACTTTAAAATCTGAAAGATATGTAATACTAAAGCTTAAGTAGTTTTGAATGTGCTTCAGATCCAAAGATTCAAACTTTGTGCATGTTTCTCATGATGCATCATAACTTTGAAGTTTAAATGATATGTAATATAGAAGTTTAGAAAATTGTAATGTGTTTAAGACCAAAATATTTGAACTTTATGTGCATTTCTCATGATACATCGTAACTTTAAAATTTGAATGATATGTAATAATGAAGCTTAAACGATTTTGAACATGTTGAAGGTATTTAAGATCCAAAGATTTGAAATTTAAGCAAAATTTCTTGTAATGCATTATAATTTTAAAATTTGAATGATATATCATACTAAATTTCAAGTAGTTTCAAACATGTTTAAGATCGAAAGATTTGAACTTTATGCATGTTTCTCATGATGCATCACAACTTTAAAATTTGAATGATATGTAATACTAAAACTTAAGTAGTTATTAATGTGTTTGAGATCTAAAGATTTGAGATTTATAAGCATTTTTCATGATGCATTACAACTTTTATGGTTGAATGATATATAATATTGAATCTTAAGCAATTTTGATCATGTTTAAGATGTAAATATTCAAACATTTATGCACATTTATCATGATGTATCATAACTTTATAATCTAGATGATATTTGATACCGAAGGTTAAGCTATTTTTAATGTGTTTAATATCTAAATATTCAAACTTTATGTGTATTTCTCATGATGCATTATCACTTTGAAATTTGAATGATATGTAATACTAAAGCTTAATAGGTTTTAAACGTATTTAATATCTAATTATTTGAACTGTATACATATTTTTAATGATGCATTGAATCTTTGAAATTTAAATGATATGTAATACTGAGCCTTAAGTGGATTTGAAAGTGTTTAAGATCTAAAGATCTGAACTTTATGCATATTTTTCATGTTGCATCACAACTTTAAAATTTGAATTATATGTAATACCAAAGTTTAAATGGTTTGAGTGTGTTTAAGATCTAAAGATTCAAACTTTATGTGTGTTTCTCATTATGCATCTTAACTTTAAAATTTGAATGATATGTAATATTGAAGCTTAAGTAGTTTAAACGTTTTTAATATCTAAAGATTCAAACTTTATGCACATTTCTCATGATGCATAACAACATTGAAGTTTAAAAAATATGTAATATCAAAGCTTAAGTGGCTTTGAACATGTTTAAGCTCCAAACATTAGAACTTTATGCACATTTTTCATAATGCATCACAACTTTGAAATTTGAATGATATGTAATATCAAAGCTTAAGTGGTTTTGAACATATTTTAGATCCTAAAGATTCAAACTTCATGCACATTTTATATGATGCATTACAACATTGAAATTTTAATGATATGTAATACAAAAAATTTAGTATTGAAGGTGTTTAAGATGTAAAGATTAAAAATTTATGTACATTTTTCATGATGCATGACAACTTTGAAGTTTGAATGATGTGTAAAACTAAAGCTTAAGTAGTTTTTAACATGTTTAAGATCCAATAATTTGAATTTTATGCAAATTTCTCATGATGCATCACAAGTTTTAAAGCTGAATGACATGTAATACCAAAGCTTGAGCAATTTTAATCATGTTTAAGATCTAAATATTCAAATTTTATATGCATTTGTCATGATACATCATAACTTTAAAGTTTGAATGATTGCAATATTAAAGCTTAAATAGTTTTAAACGTGTTTAAGATCTGAAGATTTTCAAACTTTATGCACATTTGTCATGATGCATCATAACTTTGAAGTTTGTATGATATGTAATACCCAAAATTGAGTGGTCTTGAACCTATTTAGAATTTAAAGATTCAAAATTTATGTGAGTTTCTCATGATGCATCACAACTTTGAAATTTGAAATATATATAACACCAAAGTTTAAGTGATTTCAAATGTGTTTAAGATACAATAATTTTAAAATTTATGCTTATTTCTCATGATGCATCACAACATTGAATTTTGAATTATATGTAATACTGAAATTTAATTAGTTTTGAACATGTTCATGATCCAAATATTCTAAATTTATGCACATTTCTCATGATGCATCATAACTTTAAAGTTTGAATGATATGTTATATCGAAGCTTAAGTTATTTTTAATGTGTTTAAGATCAAAAGATTCAAACTTAATGCATGTTTCTCATGATGCATCGCAACTTTGAAATATGAATGATATGTAATACTGAAGATTAAGTTCTTTTGATCATGTTCAAAATATAAAAATTTGAAATTTATACATGTTTTAAATGATGCATCACGACTTTAAAATTTGAATGAAATGTAGTACCAAAGCTTAAGTAATTTTGAATGTGTTTAAGATCCAAATATTTAAATTTTAATCATATTTCTCATAATACATCGTAAATTTTAAATTTGAATGATATGTAATACTGAAGCTTAAGTGCTTTTGAAGGTGTTTAAAATCCAAAGAATTGAACTTTTTATGTATTTTTCATGATGCATTACAACTTTAAAATTTGAATGATATGTAATAACAAAGCTTAAGTGTTTTGAATGTGTCTAAGATCCAAAGATTCAAACTTTATGCATATTTTGTATAATGCATCACAACTTTGAAATTTGAATAATATGTAATACCAAAGCTTAAATAGTTTTAAAGGTGTTTAAAATCCAAATATTCAAACTTATGCACATCTTTCATAATTCATTAAAAATTTAAACTTTGAATGAAATATAATATTGAAGCTTAAGTGGTTTCAAACATGTTTAAGATCCAAATATTCAAACTTTATGTACATTTCTCATAATACATCATAACTTTAAAATTTGAATGATATGTAATTCTAAAGCTTCATTAGTTTTAAACATGTTTAGGATATAAAAAATCAAAATTTATACATATTTTTCATGATGCATCATAACTTTGAAGTTTGAATGACATGTAAAAATAAAACTTAAGTAGTTTTGAACATGTTTTAGGTCAAAAGATTCAAGTTTTATGCACATTTCTCATGATGTAGTATAATTTTGAAATTTGATTAATATGAAATATTGAAGCTTAAGTAATTTTGAATATGTTTAAGATCCAATTATTCAAACTTTAAGCACGTTTCTCATAATGCATCATAACTTTAATATTTTAATAATATCTAATACCATAGCTTAAGTGGTTTTGAATGTGTTTAAAATCCAATGATTCAAAATTTATACACATTTTTCATGATGCATCACAACTTTGAAATTCAAACGATATGTAATGTCGATGATTGAGTAGTTTTGAATGTGTTTAAGATCAAAAGATTTAAAATTTATGCATGTTTCTCATGATACATCTAAAATTTGAGATTTGAATAGTATGTAATATTGAATGTTAAGTGGTTTTAAACATGTTTAATATCTAAAGATTGGAACTTTATTCATATTTCTCATAATGCATCACAACTTTGAAATTTTAGTGATATGTAATACCAGATTTTAAGTAGTTTTGAACATATTTAAGATTAAAAGATTCAAAATTTATTCATCTTTTTCTTAATGATAATTCCAAATATTAAACATTTTTTTACATGTTTAATATCTAGATATCTAAACTTTATGCATGTTTATCATAATGGATCACAACTTTTATATTTGAATTAAATGTAATATTGAAGCTTAAGTAGTTTCAAACATGTTTAAGATTCTAAATTTATATGTATTTCTCATAATGAATCATAAATTTAAAATTTTAATGATATATATTACCAAAACTTAAGCAGTTTTGAATGTGTTTAAGATCTAAAGATTTAAAATCTATGCACATTTTTCATAATGTATCATAAATTAAAAATTTAAATGATATGTAATACTAAATTTTAAGTGGTTTTAAACATGTTTAACATCTAAAGATTTGAACTTTATGTGCATTTATCATAATGCATTATAAATTTAAAAATTGAATGATATGTAATACTAAAGTTTAAATGGTTTTGAACATGTTTAAGATCCAAAAATTTGAACTTTATACAAGTTTTTCATGATGCATCGTAACTTTGAAATTTGAATGATATGTAATATTAAAACTTAGGTGGTTTCGAATGTGTTTAAGATCAAAAATTTGAACTTTACAAATATTTATCATGATGCATCACAACTTTGATGTTTGAATGATATGTAATATTGAAGCTTAAATGGTTTTAAACGTGTTTAAGATCTAAAAATTTAAACTTTATGCACATTTTTCATGATGTATCACAACTTTAAAATTTGAATTATTTGTAATATCGAAGCTTAAGTGGTTTTTAAAGTGTTTATGATCCAAAGATTCAAATTTTATATGCATTTTCATGATACATCGCAACATTGAAATTTGAATTATATATAATACTGAAGCTTAAGCGGTTTAAACATGTTTAAGATCCAAATATTTAATTTTTATGCATGTTTGTCATTATGCATCACAACTTTGAAATTTGAATGATATGTAATATTGAATATTAAATAGTTATGAACATGTTTAAGATCTAAATATTTGAACTTTAAGTGCATTTTTTATGATGCATCACAAATTTAAAGTTTGATTGATATGTTAAACTGAAGTTTAAGAGGATTTGAATGTGTTTAAGATTTAAATATTAAAATTTTATGCATATTTTTCATTATGAATTATAAATTTAAAATTTTAATGATATGTAATTTTGAAGGTTAAGCAATTTTGAATGTGTTTAAGATCCAAAGATTTGAACTTTATGCACATTTCATATGATGCATTACAATTTTAAATTTTGAATGATATGTAATATAAAAACTTAAATGGCTTTAAAGGTTTTTAAGATCCAAATATTCAAATTTTATACATGTTTCTCATGAATCATCAAAATATTAAAGTTTGAATGATATGTAATACCAAAGCTTAAGCAATTTTTAACATGTTTAAGATCTAATGATTTAAAATTTATGCATGTTTCTCATGATGCATCACAACTCTTAAATCTAAATAATATGTAATACCAGAGATTGAGTAGTTTTGAACGTGTTTATAATCCAAATATTAAAACTTTATGCATATTTCTCATGATCCATCACAACTTTGAAATTTGATTGATATGTAATATTGAAGCTAAATTGGTTTTAAACATGTTTAATATCTAAAGATTTGAACTTTATGCTTATTTATCAAAATTTATTACAAATTTTAAATCTGAATGATATGTAATGTCGATGCTGAAGTGGTTTTGAAAGTGTTTGAGATCAAAATATTCAAACTTTATGCACATTTCTCATGAAACATCGTAACTTTCAAATTTAAATGATACGCAATACTAAGCTTAAGTGGTTTTAAATGTGTTTAAGATCAAAATATTTAAAGTTTATCTTCATGTTTCATAATGCATCACAACTTTGAAATTTGAATGATATGTAATAATGAAGCTTAAGCTGCTTTAAACATGTTTAAAATCTAAAGATTTAGACTTTATGTGCATTTCTCATGATGCATTACAAATTTAAAGTTTTAATGATGTAATACCAAAGCTTAAATGGTTTTGAACATGTTTAAGATCTAAATATTTTAATTTTATATGTATTTCTCATGATACATCATAACTTTCAAATTTGAATGATATGCAATATTAAAGCTTAATCAATTTTGAACGTGTTTAAGATCCAAAGATTCAAACTTTATACACATTTATCATGATGCATCACAACTTTAAAATTTCAATGACATGTAATTTAAAAGCTTAAGTGATTTTGAACATGTTTAAGATATAAAGACTTAAACTTTATGCATGTTTGTCATAATAAATCACCACTTTGAAATTTGAATGATATGTAATGCCAAAGTTTGAGCAGATTTAACTGAGTATAAGATTCAAAGATTCAAAATTTATGTGTATTTTTCATGATGCACCATAAACTTGAAATTTGAATGATATGTAGAATCAAATCTTGAGTGGTTTTAAACATATTTAAGATCCAAAAATTTGAACTTTATGCATGTTTCTCATTATGCATGCAACAATAAAAAGAGAATTTAGAAAGACATGATGTAATATCAGTCCCAAATATTATGATAAGGTTGTTTGAATAATATTTTTTTGATATGTTCAAATATTTAAAATCAATGAGGACAAAATAGAATGTGGTGAGGCAATAGAGCAATGCAGCCAAAAATATAGTTCACCAATGGAAAAATTCAAGAAACAAAGTAAAAGATATGATCAATTTCTTGATAGAGGATTAAATTAATGGCTTTGAAACAATTATCTTAACTCATTTAGATATAGCCATGGTAGTATTAGTGGAAAAAATCAAAATTTTGAATAAATGGTCCAAAATCCTAGAGGACCTCTATGAATAGGGCAAACAACTTGTAAGCAAGTAGGAGCAAATACTTGGGAGCATGATCATATATCCCTCTATGCTTAGCCCATAGGTCTAATTATTAATGAATATTTCAAGTTGAGAGTTGATAAAGTTATGCAAGAAGTGAGGAATCAGAGCTAGGGAAGGTTAGGAGCTGATAATAACAAGATCTTGGACATGATCCTAAGTGTTGAAGAAAGGATTAGAAATGCAAAGAGTGTTAAAGAAGCCATGGAAAAGGATGATAAATACTTCAAAAACCTATCATATCAAGAGGATGGACTCTTCATTGATCCTATTATCAATTTAAATTTAATAAATGAGTATCATGCCAAGGTAATGAATATATTTTAATACTAACCACAGGGCACTTCAGCATCAAAGGGATCTTAAAGCCAAGATATTTAACTTTTTTTGGAATAATGGAGTTTTATTCCTATTTTAGTTAAGGCTCTAAATTATTAAATTAGTATATAATATATCAATAATTAAAATCCTAATTTATGCAATTGTTTATCTTTTTCATCTTCCTAAAAATAGTAATAAATAGAAAGAAATATAACTTAGCTAGAAAATAGATTGAGATAGCTGATACAAATGTTGAAAATGGTTGTACATGATTGGGAAGGTGTTGTAAACCTAAATCTAGCTTCATTCAATGAAATGATAAGAACAACAAAAATTAGATGCTTTGGTGTTTGACGATGTTGTCCATTCATGATACTATTTTCTAAACTAATCATAAAGACTTGAAACTATTTAGGTAGTTGCATTGTGCTTGTGTGAGCATGCTTGTGAAAAAATGAGTAGTGATTGTTAAAAAAAATCATTGTGGAGTTGATTTTGTCTTTAAAACCTAACCCTCCATCATGCTTGATAAAATAATATTTGATTCACTTAAGAAAGAGGGGGGATTAGTGTGTAAGATGTACTGAACATGCAATCCACACCTATTATGTGGGTACACTTCCTACATACCAATACTCTTAAGAAGGATCAAGCCATATGTAGTTCTTCCATCTAATGTGCTTCATGAAATAGTGTGATGCAGATGTAAATGCTAATTTGATAGTGTTTGAGGTGGCTAGGGATTGGTATGAAGATTTGAGTATGTTTGCAATTGTGTTGGGTGACTATGTGAAAATAATAGGGAAGTTTGATTTAGTTTTTTATTTGTATTCTTACTTGATTTTTAAATTTGGTCATCTCCCTTATAAATGAGATTTTATTGAGCTTTTATAGGGAATAATTAGTCATAGATCAAATTTATTCATGCTAGGCCAACCTAATTAAGGATAAGGATTGGATCAAAATGACCATTGAGGCTTAAAGAACAAAAGGATAGGAGCACCAAAAATAGGACACTTTGGTGCCCAACTCTATAGTCTAAATGAGGTGTAAAATTGAAAATATAGACACCTATGATTCCAAATGTCAAAAATTCCCTTGGACCTACCTAGGACCCCCTTAGGACTAATCTACACCAATTAGGCCTAACCAAACCCATCTAAACTCAATTTCACCAAACTAACTTAACTTGGCCTTCATGACTCTTTTTCTCTGGAACTTAACCATCAACAATCAAGATGACCATTGATGGTCACCCATATGAACCCTTAACCATCGACGGTCAAGATGCACCTCCTCAATGAGATATATGTAAGTTTCACTGACCTCTTCTAAATATAGCTTGTCTATTTCTTTTGTTGCGAGCCTTTGCATGGATGTATTATATTTAGATGTCCTAGTTACACCTTCACTACCACCTCTTGCTTATGCCTATAAGAGAGAGAGGCTTGGGAGCTCAAGAGAATAATTATTAGGAGCTCAAGAGTTTTTTTTGTAGCTCAATCACCATCATTAGCATTATCAAGTGTTATCAGCAACCTTATTGAGATCTGAACCATTTTTGCCTCTCAACCAAGCTCTCAAGTACCATTAATCTATCAAAATCAAGCTATATTCCACCAAAAGGCTGACTAATTTAACCACTTACCCAATCAACTTCTAGTAAGACAAGTACTTGTTTGTCAATATTCACATACTTTATTTCCATTTTGCAGTCAGCCCGATCCTTACCCATATCCTAAAATCCATCTTTTATATCCCATTAATCAATGATATACCAACCCAAAACTTACATAGTAACCATTGATGGTTGACCCAACCATTGATGGTCTACTCAACTATCGATGGTAGACTTTACTGCTAATGGTCACCTTAACCATTGATGGTCACTATGTCAGTGAAAACCAACAACCTATTTTCACCTACATACACCCAACCAAATATAACTTTTTGTGTCCCTACTTGTTCATATACCCCTACCTAATTTTATAAACCATACCCTAACCCCTTATCACTAGTATTAATCAGTTTATCACTAGTTTGATCATTTCTAGTCCATTTTTTTAACAAGCATTCTTGTGTTTAGTTTCAATACCTTTTGATTATTGATGTAAGCACCTTATTTTCAATTTTTTGAACTTAATTTTTTTAAATGTGTGGATTGATAGCCCCTAAGGAAGCTCCCACTTCTAGGATCTAGCTACTGTTAGGCAATCCACCTAGCTATTTGTCTAACAAACAAGTTTACTTTAGTGTTTTCTTATCTGTAGGTATTTATCCCAAGCCAAATAGGAGCTCTTCATAATATTCTAAATCAATGTGAACACAAATAAATATTTTTTCAACTAGACCCATCTAGAGTTTCTTTTCTCTCTTCCCTAGAACTTAAGGTGGAAATTTACATGAAACATTTTGGCATGTTCAGTGGGACCTAGATTCTTTAATTGTGTTTTCTTTGAATTTGTATGCTTCTCTCTCTACATATGCTCTTAATTAAAAATAAAATTTATTTTATGCTTAAAATCAACTACATCTATTGCTTGATTTTAACATTAGTTCACTTTGAATTAAATCACAATAATCTTATTGTAGCACCACTTTTATTACACACACTAGCCAAAACACTTTCATCAATCAAACATCAAAATAAATTGAGACAAGAAATGAATAGGATTTCATCACTTAGCGATCACCTTACCCTTTCCTGGTAATCCTACTTCAAGGTCATTACTAAGGGGAGGACCAACTCAGCTCTCTAGTTGAGTATAAACTCACGATATTAATATATATTGGCTAAGCACCCAACACTCTTGTCAATGCAAGACCATAAAGTGAGGGGGTAAGCCCCATACCAAGCCACATATTGATTCTAATATATATTATTTTTATCACCTAAATGACCTGAAACCAACCATAAAATACTTCTATAGTACCTAGTCCACAAGCCAACTTTTATCACACATTCTCATAAACTAAGACATAAGCCAAAAGTGAGATTAAAACTAACCTCTAGGCTTAACATACTTTCCAGTGTGTGTCTTGATTGCCTTGTTCATTTTCTTTTCTTCTTCTTGTTTGAGTGGAAATTTTATTCTTTTTTTCTCTCCCCCTATCTTCTATGGTTCTCACTCGCCAATAGTGAAGAGACCTAGTAGAGTAAAACTCATCGCTTCAATCAACCTCTTCTACCTCCTCATCTAAGAGTAGGTCTCTGAGGCAGAAGACTCACCTCACCCTTTGGGAAGCCCTACTTTTCTTTGAGTATTTTCTTAGGTAGACATGGACTTTATCACTTTTTTGGACAACCTAATTTCCCTTCAGTACTACCTTAACACCTCCCCTCACCATGCCCTAGTTTCAAATCCATCTTAGGATCCTCCTTATGGCATGCCATCTTGACTTATAGAGGGGGTGTTCCTATTACCATGGTCACTACCCAACCTTCAACCACCCAATCATCTTCATTTACTAACCCCTTTGATGCCACAACTAAAAACTAACCTACCAACTGCAACCCTTACACCTTTTTCCCCTACTAATGACTCCACCTTAGGAATAACCCTACCATTAACCCATCATGCTCCAATTATTACTGGAGCACCTACTACCAACACTACTAACCTTCCCTCTATCAACCCAAACCCATTGGTCAATACCCTTTTACCAATATTAGGGTTATCTATCCCTTATAATTCACCACCTACTATCACAAAGGTCACTATCTGTCCTTTTGTTACCAACCCACCTATTATTTATGCCCAATCCATAGGGATTCCTCAGCAGGTACCCATTTCACCCAATCTAAGATACATCCCTAACCCAAAGGGGTATGTACCCACTACTCTACCACAATCATCCACCTATCTTTACATACCACCTACCCAACCTTTAGCATCCACATTATAAAATGTGAAAACCTCTCAACCACTAAACAACTACAAATATTAACCAATCTCAACTACAATATCCACTTTACAGCCCTCTTAGTCCAACACCTCAAACTGACCTAATGAAGATGCTCATGGATAAGATGATGAACCTCGAGTCATCTATTTTAGGGACTCAGAACATCCTATCCTATGATAATATTTTTAATGAACCTATTCATCCCTCTGTCCCTATCAGACCTTACCCTCCTCAATGGGAGCTTTTAAAATTTACCAAAATTTTAGAGCAAGGAGGACCCCCAGCACCACCTTAGGGATTTTATACATGCATGCTATATGATTTATTATGATTATTACCTTCTCCTTTGAACCTTACCCATGTCTTTATCTATCCCAACATTTGATTGGTATAGTGCCCTTATCAAGCATTCAATCTTTTCTTTCACCCAACTAGCTCATGTCTTCTTGGATCATTTTTCCATTAACATTTACAAGAAGGTCTCTATCACCTATCTCTATTCTATTAGATAATTTTATGATGATTCCATTACCAATTTCATCACCCATTGGAGAAGCTTTATTAATCAAATTTTATTTTCATTACCTCAACCTAAAATTATAGAGCTTTTTGTTCAAGTCTGCACCAAACATATATCTTCTACACTGCATGTCCAAATTAGAACTTTTGATGAATATTTTACCATGGTGTGTAATCTATAAAAATGGACCATAGATGAATGAAAATTAAATTTATGAAACAATAAATCTACCTTTAAGACTAATGAAACCTCTTCTTCCAAACTAGGCAACCAAGCCAATGCTAGAACCAAGAGTAAGGGAACTACGAATGTCATTATCCTTAAAACTATTTCTCCACCCAATATCAATAAAAAAAATTCTTCCATTACCTCCAGCCAAAACATAAGGAACCCAAACTAGAGAAACCAAAAATAGTTCACTCTTCTTGGAGAATCTTATGTTTTGGTTCTGGAGAAATTTCTAAAAGCCAACCTCATACAGCTTCCCCCCATCAAACCTCTTCATCAGTTTGATTCTTCTCATCCAGCACCTACTTGGTACAATGAGAATGACTTTGTGCTTTTCATCAGGTAATTGGACATGACATCAGTCGATGTAATACTTTTAATAATGTTGTTTAGAGCCTTATCAACAAGGGGGAATTCATGTTGGATAATCCCAATACCCCTCAAAATCAAGCTCTTGATATCTTTAAGAAGCCTTTTCCCAACCATGCCCTTATCAAAATCAAGGACACACAAGCTAGATGTTCTCATGATGCCCACATAGTCAATATGGTCTTTGATATGCTTATCAATGAGGAACCTACCATCCAATCTACCTATTTTTCACCCACTTTGCCCACCAAGGTGGTGAAGTCACTTTCCCTTCTTTTAGAGGCCCAAACTAAGGAGGTTATTTTTTCCTTAGCTTTTTTCATAGAATCTTTGGAATAATTAAATGTCCATTTGAATATCCTATCCAAGTAAATAACCATTCCTAACCCACCATCTCCTCTAACCATAGGACAAACCACAACTATGGACATCATGCCCAGGGGAACAACTTTTTCACAAACACCCCTCACAGAGTAGCCACCCAGTCCAAACTTATATCCCTTACTTGAGGAAATAGATGAGGCTACCAAACTTCCTCTTCATCCCATAGGTTTATCCTTAACACCCACTACCTGGGAGGCCAAACCAATATACAAACCTTTTTTCAAACTTGTTCAAAAGTTAGGTATGGTTACAAAACTAGACATGGATCAAACCACTTTCAATTAATAGTTAGGGACTATTTACATCAATAAACCTAAACCTTATAACATGCCTTTAACCAACCAACCCATCATTTTTCCATCACCTCTTAAACTGATCAAAACTTCTATCAACCCCCCACCTTCTAAATTAACCAAAACAGTCACCTCTCCAGTAACCACACCACCAACCAAACCTTCTAAAAATCTTGGTTCCTTCCTTACACAAAGATTTTTTCATGCATCCTTAAAAGTGGAATTAACCCTATCCAATCCTATACCCAAGCCTCAAACTAAACTAACCAAAGGGGTGAAACTATTGAAAATCCACATGACTAAGATCCCACCTCCCTCTATCTTAGGGCAACACCCCTCAACTTTGCCTAAAAATTAAGCTCATTTTAACATATGTCATCCACCACCATTGGTTACACCATCCCACCTAATATTTTATGTTTTGATCCTTCCTAAATTACCAATAGCTAGACTATCAACCTCAAACACCCCAATAACTATCATACCTAAACCAAAACCATTAACCAAAAACCCCATCCTACCCAAACCTTCTCTCACCAAACCCATTATTAGCAAAATGCCCATCTTCCCAACTAAAACCATAACCTATAGACCTTCCACACCTCTAGCAGGATCCTATATGACCATTATTCAAAGATTATTGCAAACCTCTTACCTCACATTACCTCCTATCAAACCTTTTGATTCTTTTGGTTCAAAGCCATCTTGGTACAATGACCATCAAATTTATTCCTATCATAGGACACCTAGGCATGACAATAAGAATTGGAAAGCTCTCTAGACCATTATCCATTAGCTCTATGATGAGGATGATATTTTACTAGATGAACTTCCATTGACTCCTCTACCAATGCACCCAACAGTCATTTTCTAACACACTTTTAATCCTCCACTCTCACCTCAGAGTGATGTAGAATCTACCCAACCTCCCATCACACCTTCCCCCTCTATCCATACCATTAATGTGGTCACACAATCAAAAAAAAAGGATAAAAGGAAGGCCAAAGTGTCCATTCTATGGACATACCCCCAACTCATCCTAAACTAAACCCTATCCAAACCTCTACATCCTCAGCTAAACCCAAAGTTACCATCTTAGGCACCTCTAAGGCTAACCCCTCTAAATTCATTAGGAGGGTCATTCTTAAGCAACTTCACCAAACTCTAGCTAATATGGGCCTCTATGAACTCATTTCCACCTCACCTCACCATTGTCAGGCCATGATAAAGGCTATAAAATTTATCAAGGTTAGACCAGGTGACTCCCCACCTATAAAGTCCTTTGTAGGTGTTTTCCAACTCTCCACCCTTGTTACTTTTAAAGACTCAGAGATACCCTCTATCCACCCTAAAAATCTATATCCTTCTCTTTTTATTACTTCCCACATTAACCAAACCTGCATCAAATGGGTTATGATCGATGGGGGAGCCAACATCAACATCATCTCTTCCCATGCCTATGACCAACTCAAATTATTGAACAATGTCATGTCCCAAACTTCAGTTGTACTTCAATCCTTTGATGACACCATGACCACTACATTAGGAACTATTATCCTCCATATTCATCTTGGACCACACATGCTCCCCAAAATTTTCTGTGGTTAAAGGTGAATTATAGTACAATTTTCTCCTTGGGAAACCCTAGATCCATGTTATGGGTTGTGTGCCTTCTACCCTCCATCATTATGTCAAATTTGAGCATGAGGTTCATGTTGTTACCATATAAGCTAAACCAAACCCTTTTGCATTATGAAACATGACTTACCTACCTAATGATGTCCTTCTGCCTCCAACAAAACCACCACAAGCATCCATCACCAAGCCCTCAATCATAGAAAATGAATCCATCTCTCCCATAGAGGAATCTACCCATTCCTCTATTCTCATAGACTAGATACCCACTACCAATCCCTTGGAATCTACCTTCTAATGACTTACCCTTAGAGAATACCGACTCCTTGACCTTGATGCTTTCCCTACTCCCCAAGAGTATAAGAAACTCAACCATCAATCAAGCTATGACCCCAACATTAGAGCCATTACTCCATTGGGGCCTCTAAGTTTTCAAATCCATTTTATCTATGGGTGAATTGACAAGCTACTCAATGTTGCCATGACCCCTTCTATCCCACAACTATTCACCTCTACATTCTCTTTCTTGGACAACCCAAACTTTGTCAAAATATACCTTCATAGGTGTGCCTAGAAAGGATTTGGCTTAGGACGATATGAGTATGGACCACACACATTGATCTTGATTAAAAATTTAAATCCTCATGAGAATCATGTCCTTCGCTTCATTCTACCCAATAAGAAGAAAGGCAAATAACCCATCACTCCCATTATTGAAGAAAAGACCCCTTCCTCAACAACACCCCCCCAACTTCAGTGTGAGGATGAGAAAACCATCCCACCTAACTTTTTTTTTCAACATGATTACCCTTATCCCCCTAACTTATCAAAAGGAAGGAGTGGACCCATATCCATCCCTTTGATCCATCCTGAACTAGTGGGAGAGGAGTCTCCTACCATTAACACATTTAGTTTTAGGATGATGATTCTATTCTCACCTACCTTAGTGCACCTAATTCCGCTATCCACAAATCCTTACCTCTATAGATCTCAACCATGTTAAATGAATCCACTAAAAATATTGACATATGCACTTTGGACATCCCTCATATTGTCAAACTAGACCAATCTCTCACCCCTGAGAAATTTTAGGACTTCTCCACCTTCCTCCAAAACTACAACATCACATTCATTTGGTCATATGCTGACATGCCTAGTATTGACCCAACCATTTCCACCAAAAACATTGTAACTAATCATGATACCGAGACTATCAGATAAAAACTTTTATGAATGCATCCTTGCATATCCCTTCTTGTCAAAGAAGATCTTCAATGCCTCCTCTCTGTTGACTTCTTTCAACCCATTGATTATCCTTAGTGGGTTTCAAACATCATGTTTATCACTAAATCCATAGGGGGACTATGTATCTTTGTAAACTTTCATGACCTCAACCTTGCCTACCCAAAGGATGACTTTCCTCTACCTAGCATTGACCAACTTGTTGATCTTACAACAATCCATGAGATGTTGTCCCTCATAGATGGATTCTTGGGTTATAATCAAATGTTGATTGCCCCTAAAAATCAATACAAAACTACCTATATCACCCCATGGGGGAGTTTCTATTATAGGGTCATACCCTTCAGTGTTAAGAATGCTGGTGTAACCTACCAACATGCTATGACCTACATCTTCCACAACCTTATCCACACAATAATCTAGGATTACATGGATGACCTCCTCAAAAAATACAAAATTTGTAGGGACCACTTATTCATTCTCAAGATTATCTTTGAGAGACTTATCTATCACCATGTCTGTCTCAATCCTAAAAATGTATTTTTAGGGTCTTTTTAGGCAAACTCCTTGGTTTCATCATTTCCCTTTGGGGAATCAATGTTGATCCATCCAAGATCAAAGCCATCCTTGAGATGCTACCCCTGACTAATCTTAAGCAACTCCATAATTTATAGGGGAAGCTCTAATCCATTCACTACTTCATCTTCTAGGTCTTAAATAGATGTCAACCCTTCCATCACCTCTTGAAAAAGGACATCTCTTTCAAGTGGAATGTCAATTTTTAGAATCCCTTTGAAGCACTCAAAGAGTACCTTCTATCTCCACCTATCCTCACCCCTCTTAAGGATGACCAACCTTTCTACCTTTATATCTCTGCTACTAACCATTCCCTATGGGCAATGCTTTCCCATTTATATGAACAACACAAAGAGCAAGCCATCTATTACGTAAGTTGCACCCTTATAGACTACAAAACTTGATATACACATACCAAGAAATTATGTCTAGCCCTAGTCTTCATGGCCACTAAGCTTCACCATTACCTTCTTAACCACAAAAATTTCATCATAACTAATACCAACCCACTCAAGTACATGCACTCTAAGCCATATCAAAACTAGCATATGGCCAAGTGGCTCATGATTTTAGCTGAGTTTGACCTTGATTTCCTAGAGTAAAAGTTAATTAAGGGGAAAGTCATTGCTGACCAGTTGGCCGATGTACCCCTAGCAAATACCAACCTCTTCCTCTCAAATTTCTAGATGAGTCCAACTTCAGTGATCATGTAACCCTGTTATTTGATGGTTCCAAATGTCATCATGGTTAGTATCATTCTTATCCCCCTTTTTAGTGAACCACTTCCTTTATCTTTTAAAGTTGACTTTGAATGCACCAATAATATGGTTGAATATGAAGTGCTAGTAATAGGTCTCCAAATCACATTAGCCTTGGGAGTTATAATGATCAACATATTTCATGACTCCCAACTTGTGTTTAATCAAGTTAATGGCATCTACTAGTGTAAAAATAAGATTTTATAACTATATAGATAGTTAGGCATAAAACTCTTGACATCATTTGAACACTACCATATTCAAACCACCCCATGATCTACCAACAAGTTTTTCAACACCATGGCTTCTCTTACTTCCCAGATCTCATCAACACCCTCAGACTCTAAGCAATCAATCATTATTCATCACCTCACCAAACCTTCCTATGTCAAGTTAGACACTCCAACCATATTTAATATGGAGGAGATCTAACCTAACCTATAATATCAACAAACCTTCAACTACCTGAACCTTGGCATAGTTCCATCTGGCCTCTTTATGAATGTCTGTTGATCACTTATTCATAGCACCTCCTATTATACCATTATAGGAGGCATCCTCTATAAATGCATTTTTGATGGCCTCTTATTTTGTTACCTCTATGGTCTAGAAGCCTCTCATGTTATCAAGGAAACACATGATAGTATCTATGGGGGTCACTCTAGTGGACTCATTATGGCTAAGCACATCCTATGATTAGGCTATTATTGGCCTAACCTTAACCAAGACTATTGTGATTATGTGAAAAAGTGTGTCAAGTGTCAACATCATGCTAATTTGCATCACACACCCAATCATAGCCTTCAAGTTTCTACTGAATTTTATCCCTTTTCACAATGGGGTCTTGACCTTATTGGTGAAATTAACCCCCACTCATAGTGACATCACTCTATCATCACTACAACTAAATATTTCACTAAATGGGTAGAGTCTATTCTTATTGTCTCTATAAAAGCTAAAAAGATTATCGAATTTATCACCCATCATATCATCTATCACTTTGGTGCTCCCCATAAGATCATCACTGACAATGGTAAATCCTTTAAAAATAAACAAGTTCAAGGCCTTTGTGATGTATTTTGTATTAAACTAAGCTTCTCATCAACTTATCATCTACAAGTAAATAGATAAGCAGAGGCCTCTAACAAAACCCTTAACAACATGCTTACCAAAATGGTCAATGCCATAGGTAAGGATTGGCACTTACACATCCCTTTCTCCTTATGGGCATATCATACTAGCATCCAAAATCCTACAGGTGCTACACCTTTTTCCCTCATGTCCAGATCTGAAGTTGTGTTTCCTCTCAAGGTCCAAATACCCTCTCTTCTCATATCTTTACATGACCTTATTTCAAAAGATGATTACCATCAAGAATATTTAACCCAACTTGAGCTACTTGATGAGCATCATTTGGCCGCTCTTTCCCATCTCCATGTTTATCAATAATTAATCAAATGTGCTTATAAAAAATACCTAAAAGTGTGAGAATTCAATATTGGAGAGCTCATCCTCAAGGAAAATCAACATGTAACTAATATGGAGAAAAGTAAAAGGGGGAATTTGCTTTCAATTGGATTGGACCCTACATCATAACCCATAAATATGGATCAGGAGCTTATCATTTTTCCTCTCTTAAAGGCAAACCAAAACATAAGCCTATCAATTCTTCACATCTAAATCCCTTTTGTTATTAAATAGGGGTCACAATCATCATTGGTTTAACTTAAGCTCATCCTTTGCAACCATATTCATTTCCTTCTTTTAGGGAAAATAGACTATAGTTGAATCATGAGATTATCCATCATAGTCATAGCCTAATCTCAAACTATGGGTACCACAACTCTACCCATGGCATGATTCTCTTGGTACTTTCTATCCCTCTTCAAGATAGATTCCCATGGTCGTTATCACCTAAACATATTTTCACCTACTAAATCTTCTTATACCCTTAGTTTTTCCTTCATAAAGTCAATCCCTTGAGCATGTATAAGCAAGTGTATGCCAAACAAAATCAAAAGCAATATCAAAAGTTAAAAACAAATCATGGGTCATCCTTAGCATTCGTAGATTGTTACCTTGAATGACAATTGTTGAAATATAATTTGAAATTGCAAAACATAAGTTGGACTGCCCCCTTGAAGGACAGCTATCAAAAGCATTTGAACTAGACACATAAACTTATACCACTCCCTTGAAGGATGGTTGAGTAGAGCATTTGTCACAGCTAAAAAATTCTTGGAAGCTTTTCATATTGATCAACTTTCCCAACCCCAGGAAAAATCAACATAAGCAAAACCCCCAAACAAAAATAATCAAAAGCATCATAATCATCTCTCTTAAAAACAATATTTTTAGAAAACCACAATCGATTCTCCTTAGTAGACTTCTCGCATTGATCATTCTATACGTATATATGAATATAGGCTTGCTTATACTATCCTCTTAAAATCCTACATAAGAGGCATGATAGTCTCACAAAGGGTTCTAGTTCCACCCATCCTCCCTCCATATATCATACGCATGGGATTATGAGCTTACTTGACATAATGTGATCAATATACCTATTTATGAACCTAAGCATGCTAATGCAAAGCATTTGAAATACTTATTTTCACTAAGCCAATCCAACTTCAAGTTTTATTTTGGTCCTTACCATCGAAAAGGCATCATGCTTCTTTTCTTATCCTCTATTGGTTCATATAGACTTACCTCTCATGATTCTTATCAACTTCCAAAACATTTAGTTTGTTATCTACATACTTTATGTATTTCATTACATCTTCAAAAATATTCATATTTTATCCCCATGAGCATAAACACCATATATCAAATCAAAAGGATAATGATAAGCATCATCCTACCATCTACCATCATGACATCACATGAACATATATCATATCATGAACAACACTAATTACACCATGCTTCATCATAAGCACAAATAAAATCAATAAGCAAAACATCATGAACCATAGCACATGTCATCTTCCAATCTATGCATTCACTAGACACTACCTTGATTCATCTCATAGCATCAACTCATGTTGAACACATTAATATAAACATAAGCAAAGCCATTATATTACCATATGATATACATCCATTAATAACACATGCTATCATATCCATGAACAAAATCAAAACATCACAACTATTTTTCTAGCATCACAGGCCTAAGCTACTAAGTCAAACATCTCATCAAACATATGCAAGATGTCACAAATCATAAACAATAAACATGAGCATCATGAACCATAAGCATACATCATATATATCATCATACACCATCATCATCATATACATCTAGTACTCATAAATAATACATGTAATAATGTATGAAGCTCTCTCTCAAAAATATATACATCTCACTGCATTAGCACATAGGTCAGTATCAAAATAGTAGACATCTATCACTAAAAATCTATCAAAACATATCTAAACATGGTCATGGGGCACCACTACCACTGGCCCCACCTATACTAACACCTATCCCTATAAATCTTGTACCTACACCTGGTCCTATGCCACTACTATTGGCCCCACCTATACTTGCACCTATACTTATACCTAGTGGGGGTCCCCTTGGGACCCTTGCCTACCTTATTATAGTAGTCTACTACCTTGGAGTAGCTATAAATGGCCCACCAACTAGACTAGCTCTATACTCCCCATACCACATCACCTATGGTAATTGGTCTAACACCATCACCTCATAATATTTGAGCTCTTCCACATTAGCTAGATAGTGTGCTCATGACACTATATTTGATGGCCCTCCACTACTATTACAATTGCTCCTACCCTCTACCTTAGTATATCCCTCTCACCTATAATAGTGGCAAGATGACCCTACAACATGGCCATAAATCCCTATAAAGCTTGTATGTGTGCTTGTGCTATAGTTAATACCTCCCTTACCTATCCATCATGGACTATAAGATTTACAACTATAGGACTTGCACCTCCATCATCCCCACCAAAATATATAGTGGCATATATGGGTTGGTAACAAGCCTTATATCTATCTACATATCCAACAACATCTATGAGAGCCCTAACAAGAAGCTCCTCATAACCACCATCCAAAATGATCAAAGTAGGTTAGGGCACTGGCAACTAAACCTCTGAATCCTCCCTTTTATACTGATAAAATAGACCTAAGACACCTTGTACCAAGTTGAACTGTCAATTCACGCTATCAAATGGGATTAGATCCACCTCCCCCTCTTAATGTCCATCTATCCATTTGTAGCTTTGAAGGCTAAGGTTTTGCCTTTTGTAACCTAGCCATATCAAAAACTAGATATATGGCCTCTAGGTGATGTCTCTAGCCACTAGTGTACCTAGTATAACCCTAAACCACTAACATCATGGGCACCACCTCTTGCACTTGATGTAACCATATCATCCCTCCATTGCATGAAGATAATAAGGAACTCTATCTAAATATAATTGACCCATGGTAACCCTACTAGTCCTACCACCTGAATATACTCATAGGCCCAACAGTGAAGAACTAGATGGACACTAATGTCATATCTCCTATGGTGCCTAAACCCCCACATCTCTCTATATATCTATACAATCAAAACTAGGACCCAACCAAACACCATCCTACTAAGCAGTAACTCCACCAATACTACCAATAACACATAAGGAAACCTCCTGCTACTTAAATCTGGGAGCCCAAAGCATGTCACTATAATCATGAGCATCATCATGAGTCTCCTTTCACCTAGATCTCTCTCATAAAACACTAAGTAGCTAAATCCCTCAGTGTTCCATCAAACCTGGTCACTCACATCCCCATATAAATACTTAATAAGATCCTCCTACTCCTCCCACTCATTTTGATATATCACTTCACTATGTAGTGGGACTAAGGTAATTTAATGTACATCCTCATGGAGAATAGTCACCTCCCCAATTGGTATCAAGAAGGTGTTCATAATAATATCCCATCTCTTAATGAGTGTTATGACCATGGACATGTCTTGAGGCACATACTATTAGTGCTTGATAACCCCCATCCCTACTTCTTCCTTATGGGCTCAATCCTCTATAGTCATCCCCACATGTATCTTAGGAAAGATGCATAACACATGATCATGCGTCTTAATCTACTCCCTAGCCTACATCATATCAAACACTTGGCTTAGTTATTAAATCTAGTCTTATCTAAACTAAGCTTTTAGACACATAACCTAATCTTCTATCACTCCTACCTATCTTTCTCATCCTATATATATTTCCCCTAGTAGTTGAGATTGTCCTATCAACCCATAACTTCATAAAACCCTCAAACTTAAATGTAACCCTAACCCTAAAACCTAACCCTAACCCTAAAGCTAACCTACCCCATCCAACCACTAGTGGTCATGGTGACCATCGATAATTAGCCACCCATACTTCATAGGGTATTGACTATCAATTGTCAAACCTAACTATCGATGATCATTGTGGGCATTCCATTGTTAGAATGCCTAAACCCTAACCACCTAAGAATAACAATCAAAACCTACCTAAATGACTAGTCCCCTACCTACCCCACCCAAATCACCTCTTCCACTTGTTAATTTTTTACTTTACCTACAAATTTTCCCACAAACCCCTAAACCCATACCTAGGGCATTATAACCCATATAGAACATTCCTAGCATAAATCTTGACCTCCCCAACCAAATTCAATTGCATAAATCACAATTAACTACCAAGTAGAATACATCTCCTACCTCATTCCCTGACCTCTGTCATGGTCAAAGCCTATGAATAGCTACTTAGCCACATCCATGTGATCCTTGTATCTCAAGCCCATAAAATCAACCCACATTCCTTCCATAAATGATTAATCACCAATTCAACAACACCCACCATGCTAAGCATTGAAATCTCTAGATCCTAGTCAATTAAGCAAAAGTAACAATGAGTAAAAGTAAGTTTTGTTTTTACTTTTTACCTTATAGATTTTTAGGGTTTCCCCTAACCATTTATGGTTAGGTTGATCATCAAAATCACCATTTAGGGAGCCTAATCATCAACAATCAGGATGGCCCAATTTCCACTTTTCACCTCAAAAAATATAATTTCTAAGCACACCCAAACTAGGTCTTGCCCACTTTTGGAGATTCCCTTTCACCACCAACATGACCACCTCATAATTGGCCTATTTTGGCCCATTTGGTGCATAATTTATGACACTTTTTTCCTAGTCCTTTACTTGCAATGACAACATTTTCATGTTGACCTTTTACATTTTGTGCCACCTAGTGCATACTGACCCATTTGTGTCTCACCAAGAGCACTTCCTAACTCAGATACTTATGACACTTGACCCATTTATGTTTTCTTCAAGAGTACTTCCTACCTTGGATACCCACTAGAACCATAAAAATCACTTAGGAGACTCACAACTATATCCAACCACCATACCTAAATGCAATCACATGATACATTGGTCACTTGTCTTCTATATTGACCCTTATTTTTACCAACATTGGTAACCTAGTCTCTGCATGATCTAGGAACCACCTTTTATCATACTTAATGCATAACTTTGTGTCTCAAATGACCAACCTCATGTCACCACCTTATGAGTAACTCCTAGCTTTGAGGGGGAAAACCTCTTTTTACTCTCAAGGTAACTAGACCTTTGACCGATACTCCATTTTTGTTTTACATTTATTTCATGAAAGTTGCACAATAAAAAGGGGAAAAATGTAGATAGTGGCAATATACACACCTACGATTCTAAATGTTAAAAATCCTCCTAGACCTACCTAGGACCCCCTTAAGACCAATCTACACCAATCAATCCTAACCAAACCCATCCAAACTCAATTTCACTAAATTCACTTAATTTGGCCTTCAAGACCCTTTTCCTATAGAACCTAACCATCAATGTTTAGGATTACCATCAACATTCACCATGGGAACCCCTAACCATTAATGATTAGAATGCACCTCCTCAAGAGAAACATGCAATTTTTACTGACCTCTTCTAAATATTTCTCATCTAATTTTTGTTGTGAGCCTTTGTATGGACATATTATATTTAGATGGCCTAGTTACACCTTCACTCCCACCTCTTACTTGTGCCTATAAAAGAGAGAGTCTTGGGAGGTCAAATCCATCTAAAATAATTATCAAGAGCTCAATAGTTTATTTTATAGGTCAATCAACATCATCAACATTATCAATCATTATCAGTAACCTTATTGAGAGTTGACCCACTATCACCTCTCAACCAAGCTCTTAAGTACTGTTACTCTACCAAAATTAGGCCAAATTCCATTAAAAGGCTAACTACTTCAACCACTCACCCAATTGACTTCTCATAAGACAATTACTTGTTTATCAATATTCATGTACTTTATTTCCATTTCACAATTAGCCTAGCCCTTGCCCATCTCCCAAAATCCATCTTTTAGATCCTATTATTAAGTAATCTACCAACCAAGAACTTACACAGTAACCACTAATGGTTGAACTAATTATTGATAGTCTACTCAATCACTGATGGTTAGCTTGACCATCGATAGTCACTTTAACCATTGATGGTCACCCCAACTACTGATGGTCAGTGTGGTAGTGAAAACTAGTAACTTATTTTCACCTACTTACACCTAACCAAATCTATTTTTTGTGTCCTTGCATGTTCATGGACCCCTACCTAATTTTTTAAACCATACCCCAACCCCTTAGCACTAGTATTAATTAGTTTATCACTAATTTAATCATTTCTAGTCCATTTTCTTAACAAGAATTCTTGCGTTTAGTTTTAATACCTTTTGATTATTGATACAAGTACCTTCTTTCTAGTTTTATAAACTTAATTGTTTAAAATATGTGGATTGATAGCCCTTACAGAAGCTCTCACTTCTAGGATCTTGCTACTGCTAGGCAATCCACCCAACTATCTATCTAAAAAATAAGTTTGCTTTAGTGCTTTCTTATCTACAGGTCTTTCTCCCAATCCAAAGAGGAGCTCTTCATAATCTTTTGATTCAACATGCACACAAATAAATAAGTTTTTCAACCACACCCGTATCGAGTTTCTTTTCTCTCTTCCCTAGAACTTAAAGTGAAAATTTACATGAAACATGGGGCCCTCCTATCCTACAAGCTCAAGACCTAGGGGAACAATATTGGCATAGGGAATACTATCAGGCTAAGGTGGAATCAGGGTTTATAAGGTTTTGGATGATTGGTAATGAGCAAAAATGTGTTTATAAGGGTCATAAGAGCATGTAAAAAGAAATTATAGATGGGGTGTCACAAGCCACACTCAAACTATCAATTTAGACATTTTATATGATTACATTTCCCCTCTTTTATTCTAGTCGTGTAGCAAATTGAGATACCATGATAAAGAAAAATAGAAAGCGTATTTGAACTCACATGCAAGGGTGAAGCCTATGAAGATGTGTGATGCTGAGTATGTGTAGAGAGAGCATAGTGTGAAGTGTAAATCTACAAGACAAAATAAGGAGTAGATAATTTCATACTAGATATGCTATGTCTAAAATAAGAACATATAAAATCTAGGCAAAAGAGAGAGGAATAAAAAGGAATGAATACATGTCACTGAGTATGTGAACAAATACAAAAAATATTGTGATATTGAGTGATGTTGAGTGATAATAAGTGATGTTGGGTATGTGTTGTACTAAGAGTAATATCATGAATAGAGTTGAGTGCTCAATTATACTAGGGTGGTTTAAGAATACAAAGTCTAGCCATTTGGCTCCATTATTTCCCACAATGTAGTGAAGCTATGTGATCATGCATGTGTTAATCAATGTTAGGGCTATGTATCCAATCCATCTGAGTAGGTGGTTCAAGAATACAAAGGCTAGCTAGTCTTTTGGTTCTATCATTTCTTACTAAGTGTGAACTATGAATTGATAATGATATGAATGTGTGTCATATGAGATGGCTCATGGATCCCATTAATGATTTTTAATATAATAATGTGACATGGATAGCCGAATGTATACTAAGAACTAAGACAATCTTGGCCACTTGAAAGGTGGAGATTAGGCTTGTATGAAATCCACTCCAAAATTGAGAACTAAGATTATATGAAAGCCAATCTAAAATGATGTTAACCACCTACAGATGTAATAAGGCATGAAACTACTAAGAATACCTAGGTAATATAATGAACTAGAACTAAAATAAGACAAATGTGTTGTGCACATTTCCCCCAATCACTAGTATTTATAACATGGATTTTGATCTAGAAGTTGTACCAACTACCCAATCTAAAATTGGAAGAAAGAGCTATCATGTCATGCATGATACCCCTATATCTAGATAATCTAAGTAAAACTATACTAAAACTACCCAATCTAAATTAAACTATAGATGACAAAATTGTAATTGGCCTTACATTTCTATCTTTTTTTGGAAATTCTAGTTTTTCAATTGTTTAGATAAGAGCATTTAAAAGTGGACACTTTGTTATCTAGAATTGTAGTCCAAATATGGTGTTCTTGTCCTTTACTATTTTTTATGACTATTTTGTATTTGTCGTTGTTTTTTTTGGTTTATTCTATGTGTTTTGAACTTTGATTGTTGTTTTGAGTGCTATAAAAGCTAATTTTGACTGGTAGAGGGCTTTGATCTCTATGACAAAACCCCTATTTGTTTCCCCCTCTTTGGAGGGTAGGAATGAATACCATCAAATGACTTCCCTCAGAAGAAAGATCCATACAAGTGTGTTATGATAAAAAATACATGATATAGAAATGATAATCCAAAAGATATCTCAAGATATAGTATAGTTTGTATTAGATATTGTTAAATCAACATGAGTATACCTAAATAGATGTAATAATGTAATAATAACATGTGTATTATACTAAAATAAAATTATAAATATGATTATTTGTTAAGGAGGTATGGATTATGATGTCCATCATGGCATCTAAGAAGATAAGATAATGAATTTTTTGAATCATGGCATTGCAAACAACTGAGAAGCAAACAAGCAAATAAGCACTCAAAGAAAGAAATAAGAAGCGTACAAAAGAGGCCAAGGGGATGATAAAATAATGGACATGGGCACATGTCACTCAAACTATAAAAATAAAGGATACAATTCATTTTAAAATACCCACATACACATACAATTGCAAACAAGCAAGAATGGCACAAGGGCCACAAGCACATACAAGAGTACAAGAAAAGGACATTGGCAAATATCCTAAGGCACACACAAGTAAAAAAATAGGAATTTATAAATAAAAACACATCTAGTTACTCAAATAAAAAAAGGAAGGCATGTAAACACTATAAATACTATCACATCTAGCTAATCAAAGTAAGAAGTGAAAGTATGCAAAACATGTAGTACAAGACTAGGTAAATGTTAAAAAATACATAAGTGTTATATATTAGTGAGTGTCAATAGAATAATATATGTAAGCTAGTAAGTAATATATATATCAATATGTTAACTAAAGTGTGTGGTGTAGGAATGACATAATTTAGATGGTGTAGTCATGTAGAAGATGCTCTCAGTGGGTAGATATGTCGATGTATGTCTCGAATGTAAAATTAGGATTCCCCCTCAATGGGTAGAGTAAATAAATCAAGGATTTGTGTGTTACTTATTGTACACACTCAAATAAGATCAATTGAAGCATGGTAATGTAGATAAATTGACAAACAATAGCATAGAATATCAAAATGTAAGTCTAGTATGGTAGTATAAATGTAAAGCATGGATAGTGCATATAATTGAAAAGTTTTTAGTGTTTTGATTTATTTGAATGTTTTTTTATTTTAAATATTATATTATTTTAGGTATTTTGACATGTTATATTTTTTTGGTATTTTAAAATAAGCTATGTACAAGTAATCATAAAAAACTGTGTACAAGTAAGCAAAAAGAAACTATGTACAAGAAAGATTGAGAAGAAATGATACTAACTAATGAGTCTCATAAGAGACTCCATATTATGTTCTCTTATATCAAGGAGAGAGATCATGCGTGATCATGAAGCATGATAGAAGGGCTAAGATTGTGAATTGAAAGATGTGTATGTTTTAAGTACTTTGAAATCTTTGTAGTGAAAACTAATTGTGGGGTCCCTTATAACTTTAAGAAGTGGATGAAAATTTGGGGCTCTTAGAGACCCATCTAGTAGTAGAATAAGATCTCTAAATATGTGATTTATGTGTAGAGGCATGAGACCTTAATGATACTTCCCTAGGTGTGAATAGTGTAGCTAGAAACTATCTAGGGTCTTGAAACTATCACTAATGTAGTGGTCACTCTAAGAAAGGCCTTTGTTGATGCATATGAACTCTCTATACTGGGAAAGGAGACCTAAACTATGTCTAAATCTCGACTAGAGGAAGAACTATAACTAGTGGAGAAGTTGAAACTAGTGACTATAGAATAGGAGATGGTTCTGAAGTGGGGAGTGGTAAATCATATAGAACTTGACCAACTATAACAATCTGATTAGCATGAATGTATTTCATGCATCTATGAATTATATAAGGTATTGCATAAAGTTTTTTGATCCATGGTTGACCAAGTAACATGTCTAAGATTCCTACACTAGGAACAATAGTAAATGGTGTGGACATATGTGTTGGACCAACATATAGAAGTATAATCTCACTAATGAACTCTGTATGTGCCCACTGAATCAACAAATAAATATGTTCATCGAGGTGATATCCTATTCTGAATATCCCAAATGCTGAAGTAATGTCATATTGCACATGTTCACATTGAATCCATTATCTATGAGAACACTATGAATGGAATGGTGATCAATGTAGGATCTGATAAATATTGATAGTAATCTAAATCATCCTCAATTATCTCCTGCTCTAAAAAAGAGATCGAATGTCTAACTAAAACTTTTGAATTATACACACCAATAATGTTGCTCAATGGATATGACTCAACTAAAGGTGCCTGGTATGTAGCTAGTAGAGGATGTTCATGATATACATGGTGAACACCTAATGTGTCCTCTATCTTCTATTTAGAATGTTATGGGAAAGGATCTAAGAAAAAATTTAGAGCCTTGTCCTATGTTTGCTTTACTAGAGGAAGTTTAATTGGAGTGCCAAGATCAAAAAGGTTGTCATCTATCAAGTCTTGTATCTTATGTTGCAAACTAATGAATTTATTCATTATGTGGCATGGTGCCTTATGAAAATCACATAATGCATCCTGATCATATCCTCATGGAAGAGGCTTTGTTGTATCAACATCTTGAATAAGAGGGAGAGATATGATATTTTCATTCCAATATCTATTGTAAGACTCTGGTTGGAGATACTGGTAGATTGGTAAAGGCTTACCAAGGAGGTGCTAATAATACACTCACTGAGAGGGATCTAAAGCTACATTATCTATAGGTTGATTTTGAATTTTTCTATCATTAACCTTTATTTTGTATGGGACTTTACTGTTACTCTTTTTTTTTTCTGATATGCTTGTGTAATTTAGTTTGCCTATTGAAAGTAACTTGACTTCCCTTTCCTTTAGTGTATGACATAACTCAGTAAAGGAATTTTTTTTTTTGAAAATTATTGACTCATGAAAAGTTAAAAAAATACTCTATTTGAAGATATCTTATAATTCTTGACTGGCCATGGGGCTAGTCATTTTAGCCAAGATAGTCTTATATCTAAGAACATAATCTATGAGATGTTTATTTGAATTTTGTTTTTGTTGTGAAAATTGAGAATAAGAAACATTGTCACATATGTTAATGCTAAAATGAGCTAGGAATATGTTAGCTAAAGGACTAAATGCTTTGACTGACTAATTTGGTAGACTATAGAACCATTGTAGAGCATAATCCTTTAAACTTCATGGAAATAGATTGGTTAGTAACCAGTCATTTGGCACATGGTCCAAGCATGCTACATGAAAATATCTCAAGTGTGTCTTTAAATCACCCTTGCCATCATATAGAGTGAGATTTCGCTGATAGAAACCTTATGACAAAGATGTAGAAGCAATATGGCATGCCAATGGTGTATGAAGTAGATCAAAAGAGTCCAAATATTATGTTGGTATAGAGGCACCTTACTCAAAATGTAACACCTTAAATTGAAGAGATTTGATCTATTATATAAGGGTAGCCACGTCAAGAGGTGAATATATACTAGTCATAATTGGTGGTACCACATAACAAGGTTGGGCTACTATAGGGGGTTGTTGAGATATAGTTTCCCCGATTGTGTCATTTGTAATTGGTTGATATGAAGGAATAGAAAACTTAAATTTCTTAGAATTTTTAATTTCTATGATAGATTGTAATATAATGGCATGATCTCAAGGCTATTCCCTAAGTCTCTCTCTAAAACTCTATAGAATCAAATATTTGTTGATGGCAACATCGTTATCAATAATAGGTGGAAGTGTATTAGTACCCCCATGTGGTGGATTATGAACATTGGTGTGTAGATCATCATTTTTATTCTCATAATGCTCATTTTCATAATTATCCTCATGGAAATTAGTGTAATCTAGATGTGTAGGATTTATAGTAGAAAACTGAGCTAGTTGTTTATCTATGGTATATGGATGGGTTGGAGGAATCTAGGTGAATTCAGGAGGGTTACCACTAAGTCTTGCACTTTGTCTCAAAGGAAGAGATGTAAGGATCTTAGTTGGAATAAGGAAAATAACTTGAAAAATGAAAGAGAAGATTAAATAATTGTAATCTAGGATTTGAAAAATAGCAAACTAGAATATGTATAAAAAGGATACGAAGTTCACTAACACGTAAGGCGATACCTCAAAATCATAGGGACCTAATATATTCAACTATGGTTTGAAAGAAATGATTTTTAAAATTAATATGGCAAATCTTAAAAATTTAATGTGAAATTATGATTTATATATGTAGGAAAAATTAGAAGAATATTGTTAAAATCAGCAAGGAATTTTCCCTAGGGTTTCTAGGGTTTTTATGTGCAAAGAAAGTAAGTTGAGTTCACTAAATGATTTAACTTTTTAAGAAATAATGGAATTTTATTACTATTTTAGTTAAGAGTATAGATCAATAAATAAATATAGAATGTAGCAATAATTATAGTCCTAATTTGTGTAATTGTTTATATTTTTTCACATTTTTTAAAAAAGCAATAAATAGGAAGAAATATAACTTAGCTAGAAAATAGACTAGGATGGATGATACAGAGGTTAAAAATGGTTTTATAATATTGGGAAGGTGTCATAAACCTAAATCTAGCTTTCATTTGGTGAAAGGATAAGAGCACTAAAAAGTGGATGCTTTGGTGTTTGATGTTGTTGTTTGTTCCTATTGTTGTTGTCCAAACTAATCATAGACACTTGAAACATTTTAGGTAGTTGCATTGTGCCTGTGTGAGTGTGCTTGTAAAAATTTGATTTTTGGTTATTTATGAAACTCACTATGGAGCTGATTTTGCCTTCAAACCCTAATCCTCCATCATGCTTGATAAAATGATATTTGAGTTACTTGAGAAAGAGGGGGGTTAGTGTGTAAGATATACTAAATATGTAATCCACACCCCTTGTGTGGGCACGTTGCCTACATACCATTAATCTGAAGAGGGATCAAGCCATATGCATTTCTCCTACTCAATGTACTCTATACAATAGTGTGATTTGGATGCAAAAGCTAATTTGATAGTGTTTGATGTGGCTAGGGACTAGTATGAAGATTTGAGTATGTTTGCAACTGTGTTGGGTGACTATGTATGAAGAACATGGAAGTTTTCTTTAGTGTTTTATTTATATTCTTTTTTGCTTTGTAAGTTTGGTTACCTCCCTTGTAAATGAGATTTGAGTGGGTTTTTCTAGGGAATAATTGGTCATGGGCCAAATGTATTCATGCTAGGCTGACCTAATTAAGGATAAGGACTGGATGAAAATGACCGTTGGGGTTTAAAATGCAAAAAGACAAGAGCACCGAAAGTGGGACACTTTGGTTCCTGACACTATAGTCCAATGGGGCACTCCTATCCTATAGGATCGTGACCTGAAGGAATAGGATTGGCACAAGGAATATTTTTTGACTGAGGTGGAATCAGGGTTCAAAAGGTTTTTGATAACTAGTAATGAGAAAAAAGGTATCTAGAAGGGTTGAAAGAGCATGAAAAAAAGACCTATAGATGGGGTGTCACAATCCACAATCAAACTACCTATTTGGACATTTTATATGACTACACCAAGCTAGTTGATTTAGGAATATTCATTTTGTAGCTTAACTTCTATAATATTTTAAAAAGAGAATATTTTTTGTAAAGGCATATACATCTTATAAAGGACATTGTCTATAGGTTAATCATTTGAAAATGTCTATATGTTTCTAGATTGATTGTAAAAGGATAGTTATCCTTAAAACTTGTCTAGTTTTCATTTTATATGATTAACCAATGTACCTCATGAAGTGTCTATATAAAGAGGTATTGTCCATTATAAAAGGGGAGAGTTTTGGATCAAAAACTTTGTGCTAATTTTGGAGCAATTAATGCAAATAGGGAATTCTAAACCTTTTTTCTCATTTGTTGTGTGAATTATATCATGGTTTCTCTCTTAATTATTTAGTTTGCAATTTATATTTGAATGGTTCATATTGATTCCTGATGTGTACTTTCCAAATGTAGAGTTTTTATAATATGCTAATGTTAGGTTGACTAAAATTTCTTAGGTTTACTTTATTTTATATGCTCTTATTATGGATGTGCTTATGTTATTTACTTGCAGGAGTAAATCTTCAAAGTGAATCAAATTCTTATTTACATTCTTTCATTTCCTCACATGTTTGCCTGATGTGTAGTAGGATTTGAGCAAATGTTGTTTCATGTTATACATTGGTTTTAAGTGAATATTTAGATGATATTGGAACTTTGTCATAATATATGTGTTAAAGATCAACAAAATGAATATATTATTTCTTTGCCCTACCCTTCCTTTTAGTTTTTCTTTGATCCATTCACTTTAGATTAGCTTCATAATTAATATCCATCTTATCTTAGACCTAGATTTAGTTCTTTGAGCATGATTAACTTCATTTAGCTTAGATTAATCTCAATTTCAAAGGTTAACTAGTAAGCCATGATTTCTCCCAACAACCAAACTTTATAAATATTGTGAAATAGTTCACTTATTTTACCACATATATCTTAAATATCACAACCTATAACTCATGCATTGAATTCTCTAAATTCAGAAATGAGTAGTGTCTCTTAGACACTTCGGATAACTTTATGATATGCTTGTAAGCATCAACAAGAGGAATGCATTCCACTGGCATAACTGTGAAATCTGAGCGATATTTAATACCATATCTTGAGCAGTTTTGAACATGTTCAAGATCCAAATTTTTGAATTTTATGCATGTTTTTCATGAGGCATTGCAACTTTAAAGTTTGAATGATATGTAATACCAAAGGTTCAATGGTTTTTAATGTTTTTAAAATCTAAAGATTCAAATTTTATTCATGTTTATCATGATGCATCACAACTTTGAAGTTTGAATGACATGTAATACCAAAACTTAATCAGTTTTAAACATGCTTAAGATATAAAGATTCAATATTTATGCACATTTATCATGATGCATCATAATTTTGAAATTTGAATAATATGTAATATCAAAGTTTAAGCAGTTTTCAACATGTTTAAGATCCCATGTTTCAAGCTTTATCCACATTTCTCATAAGGCATCATAAATTTGAAATTTTAATAAAATATAATACTGAATCTTAATTAGTATTGAATGTGTTTAAGATCCAATGATTTTAACTTTATGCACATTTCTCATGATGCATCACATCTTTGAAATTCAAATGATATGTAGTATCGAATATTGAGTAGTTTTGAATGTGTTTAGGATCCAAAGATTCAAACTTTATGCACATTTCTCATGATGCATTGGAACTTTGAACATTGAATGATATGTAATGCCAAAGCTTAAGCAATTTTGAACATGTTTAAGATCTAAAAATTTGAAATTTATGTGTATTTCTCATTATGCATCATAACTTGAAAATTTGATGGTTTTGAATGTGTTTAAGATCCAATAATTCAAACTTTATGTACATTTCTCATGATGCATTGTAACTTTAAAATTTGAATGATATGTAGTATCAAAGCTTAAGTGGTTTTGAATGTGTTTAAGATACAATAATTCAAATTTTATGTGTGTTTCTCATGATGCATCGTAACTTTGATATTTGAGTGATATGTAATATTGAAGCTTAAGTAATTTTAAACATATTTAAGATCCAAAGATATGAACTCTATGTGTGTTTATCATGATGCATCATAATTTTAAAGTTTAAATGATATGTAATATCAAAGCTTCAACAATTTTAAACATGTTTAAGATCCAAAGATTCAAATTTTGTGTGCATTTCTCATTATACATCATAGCTTTGAAATTTGAATGATATTTAATAATGAAGCTTAAATGATTTTGAATGTGTTTAAGATCCAAAGATACAAACTTTATATGTATTTCTCATAATGCATCGCAACTTTGAAATTTGAATGATATATAATACTAAATCTTGAGTGGTTTTGAACATGTTTAAGATCTAAAGATTTGAACTTTATTCATGTTTCTCATGATGCATCACAAATTTAATATTAGAATGATATGTAATAACAAAGCTTAAGTGGCTTTGAACATGTTTAATATCTAAAGATTCAAATTTTATGTGCATTTTTATGATGCATCATAAATTTGAAATTTGACTGATATGTAATATTGAATTTTAAGTGGTTTTGAACATGTATCGAAAAATTCAAACTTTATGCTCATTTATCATAATGCATTGCAACTTTCAAATTTGAATGATATGTAATTAGAAGGTAAAATGTTTCTAAACGTATTTGAGATCCAAAGATTTGAACTTTATTCAAGTTTTTCACAAAGCATCACATCTTTAGAACTTGAATGATATGTAATACTGAATACTAAGCAGTTTTGAGCATGTTTAATATACAAATATTTAAACTTTATATGCATTTTTTATAATGCATCACAAATTTAAAATTTTAATTATATGTAATACCAAAGCTTAAGTGGTTTTGAACATGTTTAAGATCCAAAGATTTGAATTTTGTGTATTTCTCATGATGCATTGCAACTTTGAGATTTGAATGATGTAATACCAAAGCTTAAATATTTTTAAACATGTTTAAGATCCAAATATTTGAAATTTATGTGTATTTATATTGATGCATCATAACTTTAAAATTTGAATGATATGAAATACTAAAGCTTAAGCAGTTTTGAATGTATTTAAGATACAAAAATTTGAACTTTATGTATGTATGTTATTATGCATCATAACTTTGAAATTTGAGTGATATGTAATACCTAAGATTAAGTGGTTTTTAACGTGTTTGAGATATAAAGAGTTAAACTGTATGCATATTTCTCATGATGTATCACAACTTTTAAATTTGAATGATATGTAATACTAAAGTTTCAGTGGATTTAAACATGTTTAAGACCTAAGATTCAAAATTTATGCACGTTTTTCATGATGCATCACAACTTTGAAATTTAAACGATATGGAATACCAAAGTTTGAGTGGTTTTGAACACGTTTAAGATCCATAGATTTGAACTTTATACACATTTCTCATGATACATCACAACTCTGAAATCTAAATGATATGTAATATTGAAGCTTAAGTGGTTTTGAACATGTTTAATTTCCAAAGATTCAAAATTATTCATGTATGTAATGATGTATCATAACTTTGAGGTTTTAATGATATGTAATACCAACACTTCAAAAAATTTGAACATGTTTAAGATCTAAATATTAAAAATTTATGCATGTTTGTCATGATGCATCATAATTTTGAAGTTTGAATGACATGTAATACCTAAACTTAAGTGGTTTTGAACAGGTTTAAGATCCAAAAATATAAACTTTATGCACATTTATCATAATTCATTGTAATTTTTAAATTTGAATAATATATAATACTAAAGCTAAAGTGGTTTTGAATGTTATTAAGATCTAACGATTCAAATTTTATGTATGTTTTTCATAATGCATCACAACTTTGAAATTTGAACAATATGTAATACTAAAGTTTAAAGAATTCTAAACTTCTTTAAGATCCAGTGATTCAAAATGTATGCATATTTATTATGATGCATCACAATTTTTAAATTTGAATGATATGTAATACCAAAGATTGAGTAGTTTTAAATATGTTTAAGATCTAAAGATTTGAACTTTATGTGTATTTCTTGTGATGCATCGAGACTTTGAAATTTGAATGATATGTAATATTGAATATTAAGCAATTTTAAATATATTTAAGATCCAAATATTCAAACTTTATACATGTTTGTCATAATGTATCACAACTTTGAAGTTTAAATGATATGTAATACTAAAGCTTCAATGATTTTGAATATGTTTAAGATCTAAAGATTCAAACATTATGCACATTTATCATGATGTGTCACAACTTTGATATTTGAATGACATGTAATACCAAGTTTGAGTGGTTTTGAACGTATTTCAGATCTAAAGATTCAAATTTTATGTGTATTTTTCATGATGCATTGCAACTTTAAAAATTGAATGATATGTAGTATTAAAGCATTTCTCATGGTGCATCATAACTTTGAAATTTGAATAATATTTCATACCAAATCTTAAGTAGTTTTGAACATGTGTAATATCTAATGATTTAAAATTTATGCATGTTTCTCATGATGCATCACAACTTTGAAATTTGAATTATATGGATTACTTAGGATTAAGTGGTTTTGAACATGTTTAAGATATAAAGATTTAAATTGTATATGCATTTATCATAATGCATCACAACTTTCAAATTTGAAAGATGTGTAATATCAAAGCTGAAGTGGTTTTGAACATGTTTAAGATCCAAAGATTTAACCTTTATGTGCATTTATCATGATGCATCAAAACTTTTAAAATTAAATTATATGTGATACCCAAGCTTAATCAATTTTGAATGTGTTTAAGATCCAAAGATTTTAAATTTTATGTACATTTTGCATAATGCATCACAAATTTAAAATTTGAATGATATCTAATATCAAAAGCTTAAACAGTTTTGAATGTATTTACGATGTAAAGATTCAAATTTTATGCATGTTTATTATGATGCATTACAACTTTAAAGTTTGAATGATATAAATTACTAAAGTTTAAGCATTTTTTAACATGTTTAAGATCCAAAGATTCAAATCTTATGTGCATTTTTAATGATGAATCACAACTATGAATTTTGAATGATATGTAATATCAAAACTTAAGCATTTTTTAACATGTTTAAGATATAAAGATTTGAATTTTATCCATGCTTCTCATGATGCATCACAACTTTGAAATTTGAATGATATATAATACGAAAGCTTAAAAAGTTTTGAACATGTTTAAGATACAAATATTTTAATTTTATGTGTATTTCTCATGATGCATCACAACTTTAAAGTTTGAATGATATGTAATATTGAACATTAATCAATTCTAATGTGTTTAAGTTTTAAATATTCAAAATTTATGTGCATTTCTCATGATATATTGTAAGTTTGAAATTTTAATGATATGTAATACTGAAGCTTAAGTGATTAGGAATATATTTAAGATCTAATGATTAAATTTTATATGCATTTTTCATAATGCATCGCAAATTTGAAATTTGAATGATATATAATACTAAAAATTAAGAGGATTTAAATGTGTTTAAGATCTAACAATTCATACTTTATGCACATTTCTCATGATGTATTTCAACTTTAAACTTTGAATGATATGTAATAATGAAGCTTGAGTGGATTTGAATGTGTTTAAGATCCAAATATTTAACCTTTATTCATGTTTTGAATAATACATCACAACTTTCAAATTTGAATGATATGTAATACCAAATTTTGAGTAGTTTTGAACATGTTTAAGATCTAAAGATTCAAATTTTATGCATATTTCTCATGATACTTTGAAACTTTGAAATATAAATGATATGTAATACTGAAGCTTGAGCAGTTTGAATGTGTTTAAGATCCAAAGATTCTAACTTTATGAATGTCTTTTATAATGCATCACAACTTTGAAGTTTGAATGATTTGTAATACTGAATCTTAAGTAGTTTCAAACATGTTTAAGATCTAAAGATTTAAATTTTATGTGCATTTATCATCATGCATCACAACATTGAAGTTTGGATTATATGTAATATTGAATCTTAAGTAGTTTTGAAAGTGTTTAGGATCCAAAGATTTGAATTTTATGTGTGTTTCTCATGATGCATCACAACTTTAAAATTTGAATGATATGTAATATTGAAACTTATGTAGTTTTGAATGTATTTGAGATCCAATAATTTGAACTTCATGCACATTTCTCATGATGCATCATAATTATGAAATTTGAATGATGTGTAATACTGAATTTTGAGTAATTTTGAATGTATTTAATATCTAAAGATTTGAACTTGAAGCACATTTCTCATGATGCATCACAACTTTGAAATCTAAATGATATGTAATATCAAAGTTTGAGCAATTTTGAACATGTTTAAAATCAACATATTTAAACTTTATGCCCATTTTTTATGATGCATCACAACTTTAAAATTTGAATGATATAGAATACCAAAGCTTAAGTGGTTTTGAATGTATTTAAGATCCAAAGATTTGAATTTTATGCACATTTCTAATGATGCATCTCAACTTTGAAGTTTGAATAGTATGTAATACCAAAGATTAAGTGATTTGGAATGTGTTTAAGATATAAAGATTCAAACTTTATGCATGTTTCTCATGATGCATCACAACTTTGAAATTTAAATGATATGTAATACTGAAGCTTAAGAAGTTTTGAACATGTTTAAGATCCAGTGATCCAAACTTTATGTGCATTTATCATGATGCATCACAACTTTAAAATTTCAATGATATGTAATACCGAAGCTTGAGTGGATTTAAACGTGTTTAAGATCCAAAAATTTGAAATTTATGTTCATTTCTCATGATGTATTACAACTTTGAAATTTGAATGATATGTAATATTGAATATTGAGTGGTTTTGAATCTGTTTAAGATCCAAAGATTTCAAAATTATGTGCATTTATTATGATATATTACAACTTTGAAATTTGAATGATATGTAATATTGAATCTTGAGTAGTTTTGAATGTGTTTAAGATTCACAAATTCAAACTTTATGCAACTTTGTCATGATGCATCCCAACTTTAAACTTTGAATTGTATGTAATACCAAAGTTTAAGTAGATTTGAACATGTTTAAGACCCAAAGATTTGAATGTTATGCATGTTTGACATGATGCATCATAAATTTGAAGTTTAAATGATATGTAATATTGAAGTTTACGTATTTTTGAATGTGTTTAAGATCTAAAGATTTAATTTTTTTACGTTTTTCTCATAATGCATCACAACTTTAAAATTTGAATGATATGTAATATCAAAGCTTAAGTGGTTTTGAATGTGTTCAAGATCCAAAGATTTGAAATTTATGTGCATTCTTCATGATGAATCACAACTTTTAAATTTGAATGATATATATAATACCAAATCTTAAGTGATTTTGAACATGTTTAAGATCCAAAGATTCAAACTTTAGTATTTCTCATAATGCATCATAACTTTGAAATTTGAGTGATATGTAATACTGATGCTTAAGTAGTTTTGAATGTGTTTAGGATCCAAACATTCAAAATTTATGTGTGTTTCTCATAATGCATTGAAACTTTAAAATTTTAATGATATGTAATACCAAAACTTATTTAGTTTTAAACATGTTTAATATACAAATATTTGAACTTTATGTGCATTTTTCATAATGCATTACAACTTTGAAATTTGAACGATATGTAATACTAAAATTTAAGTGATTTTGAACATGTTTAAGATCCAAAGATTCAAAATTTATGCACATTTATAAATATGGATGCATCTAAATTTGAATGATATGTGATGCAAGAGCATCTAGCAAGTTAAAAGCTGCTTTGTGTTATTAAAGTGATATATGCAGTCAAGATTTATTATCCATTTTAGAGTTTATATGAGTGTGAAGGATCATATAAGATCCATTTTTGGTCTTTATAATCAATTTAAGTCATCAATGTGTGTTTTTTAGGTGTTTATAGTTTTCCCTCTAAAACTATAAATTTAAAAATTCAAATATTGGAAGTAAGCCTAAAGGGCCCATAAGCATAGTGTGGAGTGGTTAGGTGAGATAAAGTTAATATATGGTTCCAAGAATTATTGTAAAGTTAATATGTCTAAGTAATTTAATCAATATTCAAGTTAACTAATACAACTATCACTCATGTATTGAGTTGGCTTGTAAAAGTCATATTTTGTAAAAGTCATGGCTTATAGAAGTTGGATGTAAAGAGGAAGTTGGAGTTGGTTGTAGCATGTTAGGAAGAAAGGATAATGTGAGAGAGGAGAGGATATAACTCAAGGAAAGAGGAGAGAAACTAGAATAACGGAAAATGTAAAACTCCTCAAAGAAGATAGGCAAGTCCATGAATAGACTGCAAGTGTAATAAAGTTGGTTCATATGAATAAAGAAAGTTGTTTTTGTTGTGTTTCATTCTCTCTCAATAAACAATGGATTTTTATAGATCATATATTATTGTTTAAAGTCCCTTGAGGCCATGATCAAGATACTATGTGTGTAGTTACAAGTTCAAATAATAGATTGTAGGAGACAATCACTAAAGTATAGAATTACAATCAAAAGAAAAAGAGAAGAGTTGATGAAGTTGGTGAGGGTTGGAAGAAGGATCTATATGATATAATAATCCTAGAGACATGTTAAACCTTACAAAATTTTTTGATTTATAAATATATTGATGTGAAGTGGAGAAACTTAGAGAAAGATAACTCTATTTGTGTACCCTATTGTACACCTATAAGTATCAAGAATGAAGGTATGTGAATGCATTTAAAAGTGTTAACTATGGATGTGCTTAAAATTATGGTATATGTAAAAGGGAATTATTTATGATATGGTTTGATAGTTTTTTTAATGAAATTTTTATTGGTAGAACTCAAGTCCATAATGAGTATTTTTTCCATACATTATACACCCTATTTTGCTCAGTTACCCATATTCTTGTTCTAATAGTATGCCAAGGAAATAGAATATGAATTAAGGAAATGATTGGTTATTGTATGGATGAATCATTTGTATAATTTAAAATGAGAATAATTATCAAGAATAATCTTGATGCAGTCTTGGAACCTATTGAACACAAATAGACCCCTATTTTGTATGAGTAATACCCTAATTTGCCAATCAACTCTCAAGAAAGAGGTAGATGTTATTGATGAAAGGAACATGAATGAATTCATTTAAGTATTAATTTTAAAGGAATGAAAATAAGGTCTGATCATATCTCTTTTTAAGTACGATACTTCTTTGAATATACACAAACTGATAATTAATTACATAGTCCTCCTAGAGAACACAAAATTATGTACTTTGGCCATTTTCAACCCTAACAAGATTGGCGGAGGATCCTAACCTATTTGGATAGATGGATAAGGTAAAAAATACCTATATATGGTCTTTATTACCTTGAAATTTCCTAAAACACATGAAATTGAATTTTTAAGCCTCTCGACCTCTATAGATAACCACCTAGGGTTTCCAAACCAAAAACCCTAAAAATTTCATTCTAACCATTAGAATTTTCCCAAACTTTGTAATATTTATTGTTTTATGGTTTAAAAAATGATTCATGTGGTTTAAGTTAGGTATTGTACAATCTAGTACAATTTTGATCACTATGAGAGTGCAATGATGGCTAATAGGCCTAATTGGGTAGGTATGTACAAAGGAAATATTATCTAGATGTGGATTTAGATCTTGAAACTTTATGATAACTTATAAAAATATAGAGGGTGATGCAACATGCCTTTATATTTTTCATATGACATGTAGATTCTTTAAATAAGGGGGAAAGGTGAAAAAGGTTATAAGGGTTTGGTGGCACTAAAAAGGTTGAAGAGTGAAAATACACGATGGATTGAGATTGAGAGTTTTAAAGGGATTATAAAAAGTTTAACATGATCATGAAATATCATCCATGTTATTAGAATGTCTTCATGAAACCTATAACAATATTAGTGTGTTTAAGCCTTGAAGAGCTTGTCTAGAGTGGCTAGTGTGAGCAAAATGAGTGAATTCTTGATGAGGAGATGAACCAAAGGGTGGAATTGAAAGAGTGAGTAATAAAAGGTTTTGGAAGGGTCTAATGATATAAATAAGTGATTCATAGGTGATTATAAAACAAGGTTGTAGAAAGGAGACTATATAGTCTAGTGAACAAGTTGGAAGACATCAATGAAAGTTGATCCTTAAGAACAAAGCTAGTTATTATAAGTTGAAATAAGATCAAATAAAATGTATATCAGAACAATGAAGATGTTTTTAAGACTTTACCAAGTATCTCTGCATCATTTGGTATCAAATTAAGATAAGTTCTTGGTTTAAGTTTGCTTTGAGTTATTTAAAGCTTGTTTATTTGAGATAGACAATATTGCTATGAGGAATGTATGAAGTGAAATTATAGGGTATTGTGGGAAAATAGTATGTTGAAATTTTGGATTATTTAGGTTAGTGTGGAAAATTTACAAAAGTGATAAAGAGAGGAACAATAACCCCTAAGTCCAATGGGGAGGGCTTAAAGATAGTCAAGAGGACTAGATAAGGTAGAGAGAAAAGAGAGCATTGAAGCTCAAGAGAGGAAGAAAGGAAATAATATTAAAGGGAGTCAAAAATATTAATAGGAGTCCTAGATAGAGGACTAAAGAAAGAGAAAAATAGAATAGAGTTCTAAGAGACAAGGTTGGTAAGCTTGCTAAGAGGAAGGTCTAGGTAGGCCTAGAAAGCAAAGAAATAGAGAGAAGATGGATGCATAAAAAGAAGTGGAAGATATGAGAAGAGAGTTGGGGTAGAGTTTAGAGAATATAGCTCTTATGGTGAAGCTTATGAAGGGTCATAGAATCCAATGTCTTGGTTGTAATATAAAGAAGAGGGTGAAGTGTCCACTTGATCTACTTAGGAGAGAGAAAAGGCACAAGATGAGTGTTTTAAGGAATGAGAAGAAGAAAAAGGAGTACTATGAAGCTATAAAAAGTATTGTAATTGAATCAAAGAGATAGATAACTATGAATACATGAAGCCAAAACATGAAGATTTGAGATAAGAAATGAATATGCAACAGTCATATATGGAGGCAAATGAATGATTAAGTGTTGATTTTGATTGTATATGTGAAAGCAAAGAAGCTAATATGTAGATTAGACAAGTAAAGAGTAATGTATAACCCTCAAAGATGGTACAAGGGCATGGATATGTTTGGCTTAAGTGGATCAAGATAATAGATGATGGAATGAATAAGGCCAACCTCAAGAAAGAGATCAATCAAGGTAAGGACATAGATGGAAAACAAGAGAAAATGTGGAAGTAAAGAATAAAGGGAAGAATACCTCACATTGGCATGAATGGATACCAAGCCAAAAAGCATGAAGAAGGTGAGATAAATAATTAATATCAGTCTAAAAGAGTACAAGGTAGAAAATGGGTTATAAAGATCATGAAAAGGGTACAAGAGAATAATATTATAGGTATATCCCAAGGGAGCATTGGAAAAGAGAAATATCACAACTCCAAGAAGCCAATAGAAGAGATGATGGATCCAATCAAAGACAAAGAGATGATGTTGCATTTGTGTAAGAAATAAGATGAGTGTAAAGAAGATAAGTGTTCTCAAAGTTTTCTTTCTAATATTACTTATGATGATACATATGAATACATTTCAAATAATGAAGAGACAGGTTTGTGGAAAGTCAAGGTGAAGATGAAGTACTTCATAGAGTTCTTAATGAACATGATAGGTAGTAGAATGAAATTGGTTTGAATCTCATGATTGAGGGAGTCTAAGGAAAAGTCAAGGATTAAGGTGCCCAAGAAGGTGAAGAACAATGTGCTCCAAAATTTGATGAACATGGTAAAGAGATAGATACTCTCACATTTAAAAAGGAATTAGATATTCTGGAAGAGATTTTTAGTCCATAAAAAGGGTTACAAGTAGGTGAGGTATAGTAAGAGAAGCTCATGAATGATCTCAAAGAAGAAATAAGTATGGAGTAGCATAGGGAAGCACAAAGAAGTTTTGTAGAGAAAAGAGAATGATTTGTCCTTACAAAATTGTTCCCAAATTTTTTTGTGCAAGCTAATTTGGATAAGACACATCATATCTTACCCTCTTGAGAAACCACACTAAGACCTTGAAATAATTTGACACTTTAAACCATAATAATCAAGTCAATATTAACAAGGCATGATTCCTGACAAGAACACATGAAATTTTGGAATTATAGTGGGTGACAAATTTGATGTGGGGTCAAATTTGGTGAAAATTCCTAGTGATTCATAAGGGTAGCATGCCTGTAATGCTAATAAAACTAGTAGACTTGTATGTCTATTGGGAAATGAAGTCTCTTGTATTTAGTTTCATATTTGGATAAACCTTAAACATAACACAACAAGCTGATTGAAATTCACAACACACAAAAACAAAGACAACAAAACACAAATAAGGAAAGACACACACACATGTGTTATCAAGCACTTAGGGAACACAACAAGAACATAAGAAAAATATAATATACATAAACTAACCTGAATAAATTTATTTCCTCTTGAATCAAATGAAAAACTTGCACCATCCTTGAGATGAAGGAGAGAATGAATCAAGTTGTCTTTTGATCTTTAGTTTTGATGTCCTCAATTCCTTCATGTTTTCCAATCTCTTTGGCATGATCTCAAATATAATGATGATAGCTGCAAACATGTCACCTATGAATATTAACTCATCTTGTACTTCAACAACCCTCTCATGGTATTTCTTGATGCTTGTGCCAATATTAAACATGACCATCTCTTGGTTCATAAGGTCAACCTCCAACTTGGTACCTTGAAGAGTCTCACATTATCCTTCAAGGAGTAAGGCAACCTCACGAACATATTAAACCTAACTAGTAGGGGGTGTATGCCCTTAAAGAGCCTCAAATTCTTTGTCCACCTCCCAAAACTTCTATCATAAGTTCTCTTAGTTCATGAAGTCAGCAATAGCCTTAGTCTCTATTGGTTATTCCAATCCAAATTCTTGCTTACCTTGAAGAATGTCCTCATCATAAATTGATTCATTATGGTCTTGAAAACACATTGGTTCACTAAAGACCTTGCATTCTTCATCATCAACCTGACCTTGTTCTCCTAGAGGTACCAACTTCTCAAAACCTTCATATTCTTTGAACATATGCAAATAGATCTACCACATGTCCTTCAAATCTCCTTAAACCTACTAGTTTGACTAAACAAGGTTAGTCAACATGATGATTTCTAAAAAGATCATTCTTTCACCTCTTCACCAACTTATTTATTGACCAAGGTAGAAACTTTAGCACTTTACTCATAGGTAGCTATAACATCATCAAGATCACATTTTTATTAATTTATAAAGATTTATTTATGTCTATTTTTACCAAGTGGAGTACAAATGGTGAATTCCTCATCCTATACACTTGCATTCTATTCTTCACATTTTCTTTGAAACTCACTTCCAATTGCAATCTTTTCTTCATTTACTACCCATATGATAGGTTCCTCTTCAAGAAGGGATGTGGTGGGAGTGTGATGGTTATGTTCATGATTTGGAGAGGGAGTGCAAGATATGGTGGATATTCATGGATGGATTTCAGGATGGATGGAATACTCTTTTAATTTGGGGGTTTGGAAATGGAATATTCTTGAAGGAACTCTTGAAGGGAAAGCATGTTAAGTCAGGAATAGAAGGAACATATTTTTCACAAGAACTTCATTTCTCTTATAACCTTCTTGAGGCTCTTCAATACCTACAACTTTATCTTCCACCTTCTCAATTAAGGCCTCTTTTTTACATTTAAAGTTTTCTTGGATAGACCTCCAAGATGGAATAACTTGAGGCTCTTGAGGAAGGAATGGAGAGACTTTCATAGGTTCAAATTCCTCTACAAAATTGGCATAGTATAATTAAGAATCATTGTCAAAGAAGGCCTCCAAGATGATGAGATCTTACTTTCTTGAAGAGGGATAGGTGTAGCTTGAGAAAGACTTGTAATCAAAGGAGGTGGACTAGGGATAAGATATGATGGTTGAGTTTACTTGGATTGGGTCTCTTTATTCTCCCACCTCTCTAATCTATCTATCTACCATTAGATAAAAATTATCATTTCATAAAACTCATCATTGATAGCATATTGGGTTTCCTCTCTAACTAAAATCCACTTACCCATGAAAATTTGAACTAACTTCATCATCTTCTCTATGAGATGAAAAGGGGTCTATCAAGTTTCCCATCCCATTTTCTCATCACCTCTTCTGATTTTAGAAAATTTGGCTTGAGTACCAATAAGGATATGGTAGGGGAAATGTAATTTTGAGATGGAATTGAAGTTGGAAGGGTAGAGTATGAGTACTGCAAGTTTTGGTAAGTCTACTCAACAACATCATGGTCATATGAAGGGGAAGTAGAATGACCATAGAACTGCCATGACTCATAGGGTTGATAACAATCTTGATAGGGTTATTGAGACACATGAATGGGATTATGAAAAGGCTAATAAGGAGGTGCATAGTAAATTATTTAATCATATTCATCCATGCTAACCTCATTAGTCAAATGAGAACACAAGATATGATCATTTTTTTTCACAATAAGTACTTGGGTTGCTTATAACTAGCTAATTGCATTCAAAGTCACTTTTGGTGTTTAATGAGTACCTCAAAAGGTTTATGGGTAGAAGAATACACCAAAAATTCTTCCACTCTTTTGGACCTTATGTCCCATTGGGCATGCCAAAAAAATTTGTGGTATATATTTGCACCCTTATAGTGGATTTTTTAGTCTCTCTCCAACCTAGTCACACAATGAGAAATCCTCTAGGTTGTGGGTATCCTATATGGAGGTAAACCTATGGGTTATGGGCCAATTCCCTAGTTGTATCAATTAGGCACTTATAAATCTAATGATTTCCAAAGAAAAAGGTTATAAAGTGGATAAAAGGATGACTAAAATTTTAAAAAGGGTGATAGTCAAGAACTCATACACTCACACAAACTCCATAACTAGTTGGTTGCATAAGTGTTTCTTAAGAAGGGTCAAGGAAATAAGACAAATGATGAAGGGATGATCTATCTTCACCTCATGACTAATATAACACATCCTAAGACCTAAAAACATAAAACTATCTTGCATAAAGATGAGAGATAGAGGACAAACACAAAGAAAGAAGGATCCTTCACAAAGTATTCATGCACAAACTCAAATAAAGACAAGATTAAAGCATAAAGGAAGGTAAATGAACTCTTATATTAATATCAAAGGGTGTTTTCATTATATTATGGGTAAGGATACACCATACCATAAGAGTAAGTATCTTACAATGAGAAAAAAGAAGAGATATATAGATGAAAATGGAAGAGAGAAGGGAAAATGGATGATGACTTGAATGATGTAATCCTCCTCTACATGTAAAAATTATTCATTATTATAGAAGGATTATTAAATTATTTTATTTTCCTCATTTTCCAATTAACCTCTCTCACTTTAAATTCATCTCAACTCCCAATTGGTCTTCTAGAAGCCTCTAGACATTTTGTAAAGGCTTGTCACCTTAGCATTTAATCCCTGGAGACCTTGAGGGTGAATTTGATTACCTAATTCAACCTCCATTGATGAGTAATGACTTTTAAAACACTTATACAACCATTTTATAACTTTATTAGACCTAAAAACTGAATCTTTGCTCATAACATAGTCTCGAAAGGATTTTTGAGGGCTAATAACTGCCATTTCAACTATGACATTAACTAATTTTAAATATACATTTATCTAATTTGAAATAAAAATCATTACAAAGAGAGAGAAATCAGATATTAAATATAAAAATTATCTAAAAAATGGAGTTAAATATAAAAATATATGGCTAAAAACTAATACATAGTCATACACAATTGCATTGACACCTTCAGAACATGAAAAAATGGAAAATCGTAGAGCAAGATATGAAAAAATCCCATCATATCTTATATTTCTATAAATATATTAAAAATACACTAAAAAAAAATTAATTTTTTTAAATAATTAAAATAACCCCTGTGACCTACCCTCTAAGTGTTTTCTGGTGAAAAGTTGGTTAAGTGATAAATCTTCCTAAGAGGGTCACTTTGGACCATCATAACTTTTCACTAGAAACTCCAATGGATATGAAACTAAGTACATTACCTTATCATTCCATCAAGGTACAATCATAAAAACTTCCATGAAATTTTGACTCCATTTGTTCCTAAAAAAAGGATTAAAAAGTACACACTTGGTAGATTTAACTATTAGGAGATGTAGAAAATGACCAAGTAAAAATCAGCATAGAAGTTGATTCTGATAGCTATGGATTTTACACATTATATCTAATATGTGTGCACTATCTTTCCCATTAAACTTTAATAATATTTATATATCACCTTGATAAATTTAAATAATATTTTATCTCATTTACCTCTACAAAAATAAGCTTGAAATGTGTACTCTGACCAGATCTAAAAATCAAAAACAATAAAAATTAGCTCAAAAGCCAATTTTTAACCCTATATATTTTGCACATGGGAGAGAATTTTTTGTGAATATTTTGATCTACACATTATTTCCTAATTTTTCTATCATCATATGAAAATTCAATGTGATTGGACTTTATTTAATTCTATAAAATGGTGTTTGAAAAGTGTTGCACAGGTTGCTTTGGCTCTTGGAAACACCCAAAAATCTATGCATGGGATAGTTTTTATGACTATGATATTTTCATGTGAAGAATAATTATCTATTACCACCTTCACCATTGTATTCCCCTAAAATTTTACTATTTTTAAACAAGTTTTTGAGAGAAAAGAGCATTATTTATTCCTACGAAATTACTCCCAAAAATTGTTGTGCTAGTTGATTTAGACACACATCATATCTTACCCTCTTGAGAAAAATCACTAAGACATTGAAATAATTTGACACTTGAAACCATGATAATAAAATCAATATTACCAAGGCATGACTCTTAACAAGACCACATGAAATTTTAATATTGGAGGGGTTGACAAATTTGACTTGAAGTCAAATTTGGTCAACAAGTATTACATATCATTCAAATTCTAAATTTTTAATGCGTCATGAGAAACATGCATAAAATTTTAATCTTTGTATATTAAACATGTTCAAAACTACTTCATATTTAGTAGTACATATCATTAAAATTTGAAAGTTGTGATGCATGATGATAAATGCACATAAAGTTCAAATTTTTGGATTTTAAACATGTTTAAAACCATTTAACCTTTGGTATTACATATCATTAAAATTTAAAAGTTGTGATTCATTGTGAGAAACATGCATAAATTTTGAATCATTGTATCTTAAATACATTCAAAACTACTTAATCTAAAACATATCATTCAAATTTTAATATTGTGATGCATCATGAGAAACTTGCATAAAGTTTGAATCTTTGGATCTTAAACACATTCAAAATCACTTAAACTTCAATTTTACATATAATTCAAACTTCAAAGTTGTGATGCATCATGACAAATGTGTATAAAGTTCAAATATTTGGATATCAAACATGTCCAAAACCATTTAAGCTTTAGTATTACATATCATTCAAACTTTAAAGTTATGATTCATCATGACAAATGTGCATAAAGTTTGAATATTAAAATCTTAAACATGTTTAAAACCACTCAATGTTTGGTATTACATATCATTTAGATCTAAAAATTTTGATGCATCATGAGAAACATGCATACAGTTTAAATATTTAGATCTTAAACACATTCAAAACCATTCAAGCTTCAATATTACATATCATTCAAATTTAAAATTTATCATGCATCATGAGAAATGTGCATAAATTTTAAATCTTTGGATCTTAAACATGTTTAAATCTACTCAAGCTTCAGTATTTCATATCATTCAAATTTCAAAGTTGTGATGCATTATGAGAAATGTGCATAAAGATCAAAGCTTTGGATATCAAACACATTCAAAACTACTTAAGATTCAATATTATATATTATTAAAATTTCAAAGTTGTGATGCATCATAAGAAATGTACATAAATCTTGAATAGGTTTATCCTAAATACGTTCAAAACTACTTAAGATTCAGTATTACAAATATTTCAAATTTGTGATGCATTATGAGAAATGCAAATAAAGTTTGAAATTTTGGATCTTAAACACCTTCAAAACCACTTAAGCTTAGATATTATATATCATTAAAATTTCAAAGTTGTAATTCATTCTAAAAAATGCACATAAAGTTTGAATCTTTGGATCTCAAACACATTCAAAACTACTTAAGCATAGGTATTACATATCATTCAAACTTTAAAGTTGTAATGCATCATGAGAAATGCATATAATTTTTAAATATTTAGATCTTAAATATGTTCAAAACCACTTAAATTTTGGTATTACATATCAATCAAATTTCAAATTTATGTTGCATCATGAAAAATGTGCATAACGTTGAAATCTTTGGATCTTAAACACATGAAAAATGACTTAATCTTTAGTATTACATATCATTCAAATTTCAAAGTTATGTATCAAAAAAAACATATATATATATATATATATATATATATATATATATATATATATATATATATATATATATATATATAACAATGGGGTTGAGAGGTAGGTAGATATGAATAAGAGAAATATATCAGAAGTATATTTTGTAAGACAATTATTCTTGTAATTTTCTTACAGTAATTCTTTGCTATATTTTGATTAATATGAATAATCATTTCTAAGTCCATTTCATTATTTTAAGAGGAAGGATTTAAGCTAGAGTCAGAAGGAGGAAGGATCCCCTTTGGAAGTCTTGCAATAATAATCCATCTTGTTAAATAGTTAAGCATGTTATTTAGTTTATTTATGTGTTGTATGTTTTATTTTTGAATTGTTTTAAATAATATTCCAAATATAAAAGAAGTTTAATAATTTAATTTACATTATTATATGAGTGTTCAATTTTATCATTTCATTTCTTACATGGTTTTTAGCATCTTAGATTACAATCAGTAGATGGTCAAATTCAAAGATTGAGTGCGTATATATAGTGATGCAATCCTATCAAGTTTACATCCTCAAGTTTACAATTAAATGAAAATATAAGATATAGGTCTATAAAACTCTCTTTTTTCATTTTAATTAAGAGAATTGTATTTGATTTTGAATCTATTGCTAATCATTTTTGGCACCATTATTGGGGAAGGGTGGCACACACTTATAATCTTCAATCTTGATAGCAGTTGTTTCTAGATGTTTATTGATTTTTTTGATTTCTAGAGATTTATGTTTTTTATATTAAATATTTTCTATTTTTATAGTTTAAATTTTCCTATTTTCAATTAGAATAGTGTAAATTTTTAAAAAACCCCATATTACTAACCTCGTTTAGGCAGATTGGGCAAAAAATTTAAAAAAAGAGAAAAAGTGGTTGATATACATGAAAATTGAAGGGGATTATATAAGAAGAGTTTTAATTGAGTCATAAACTATTGCTTCAAGATCATAAATTCATCCTACAATAACCAAGGAGCATGGAAATTTTTTTGAGGATCACTCACAGTTATCTATAGAAGAGGTAGAAAAGGAGGAATTTTTGGCTGAGTTGGTATCACAAGTTGGAGAACTTGAAGAGGTTCATACCCTTATAATATACCCACATATACCACCCTTGAGAATTCACATCCTATCACCTCATATTTAGGAATCTAAAATTCACCTCCCCCCATCACCCAAATTTCTTTCTAAGGAGGCATTCAAGGTTATTCTTGCTCCTAGGAGTACCAAGCTAATAGAATATTCCAATTTATAAAAACTCTTTTCTTAGACACAATTTAAATCTTTTGAAACTTCTAAACCATCCCCATTGTATAAAAATCCATATGAACTAGTTTATAGTAAAAATCCTAGAAAACACGTCACCTAGAAAATCATAACTAGTTTCACCCCATATGAACTAGCTTATGGTAAAAATCCTATTTTTCCCATTGAGTTTGAGCATAAACCATTAATAAAAATAATTGATTTGGGTTTGTATATTTCCCAATCTTGATAAGACAAGATCATGCAATTGAATGTACTTAATGATTTTAGAAAAGAAGCACTTCATCACACTAAAGTAGTGCAAAGACAATGCATGGGTTGGCATGATAAGAACAATAAGACTAATAATTTACAACCTAGTGAATGGACACTCCTTTTTTACTCTAAATAAAAGGATCATAAAGGAAAGATTCAACCAAATGGCTTGGGCCTTATGAGATCGAGTAAGTTTTTGATAATGGAGTTGTAAAGCTCATGACCATTAACTATGTTTGGTTATGTCTACTTGTTTATGGCCATGAGATCAAGCTGTACAAAAACCATTTTTTAAAGAAACTCTCACTCACCAACTTCTTAAAGAATAACATCTGTCTCTTTTTCATGAAGCAAATCAACATGTTTCTATAGTCTAAATATATTTTTGTCAACCCTTCTCTAATATTTTCCAAGTACAATAAAGATTCCTATATCCAATAACAACCCATTCACAATGGCTTGGTTTAGGATGAATAAAATCTTACATCTAAGCTTCTATAATTCTAGAGTTGAGACCAAAAAATTTATAAAAAAAATAGAAAATTTAGCAATGAAAACCTTCAAGCATTATCGATGGATGTTGTATCAAAAAACTAGGTCACTAACTGATCAACATTCATTATAAAAATAAAAATAAAAAAAATTAAACTACAATAATAAAACTTTTATTTTCATATGCTTTTTATTGTAGATTCATTCTTTTGGAGTAAAAAAACACTTTTCTCTTTGCTACAGGATGAAATTATTGATGTTGCAAGATATTTATTATTGCTATAAGACACTTCTTGTTGCCATAGGAAACATATTTCTCATTTCAAAATGAATTTTTATCACTCCATCATATATTTCATTTCTCATAAATCATTTTTGCTTCCAATCAAATGCCAACACATGCCAGTACACCTCACATCCATCATTTACATTCATCATTCATGCATTAATGAAAGGTATTCCTACAAGTATTAAGGTAATTATTTTATATTTATTTCATGACATAAGTTTTAATTATTACTAATATTATGGGTCTTAATGCTATTAAATTACCACCATATCTTCTCTTTATCATGTCATTCTAAGATATCTTCTCTTTCGCTGATTGACGTGACCATTGAAGCATTGCTACCACCACCCCTTATAATTTCCACAAGTCATTCATGCATGTTAGATACATCCCTTGAGGACAAGTAACCATTTAATTTAAGGGAATTTACCATAATTTAAATGGATTATCTTGCTCCTAAAACAAAACAAAAATATTATACCCAAAGCTATAGAACCTAGGTTGCAAGAGCACAGACCCTGTAACTAAAATTACATCCTATAATATGGGATGGGACTTACTTAAACACAAGCCACTTGATATCTCTCCTCTAATCAATAACCTAAACATCTTGGTCCTATTTCAAAATGTAGGATGAGCCTAATATTTTGAGAGGATACATGACCTTGATCAAAGAATTGTAGAAGAATTCACTAGATCATTATATAACAACATGATAATAATGAGAGGAATGGAAATAAAGCTAACTAAAACTATCATCAGTAGAGTAACTAGATTGCCATGAATAAAGGAATTATGGTAGGAGAATTTTTATGATAAGGTAGAGAAGCAAAAATTTATTAAAGGAGATGAAATCTTGGATATTTCAAAATAGGGCATTACATGGTTATCATTACTAGGAAGATGGACCCAGATTTGTTGTGTTCATCTTTAGATATTTCACCTATAAAAGGAGATATTCCATGTTGCATGGCATTCGCTTCAAATTCATAAATAATATATGATATGGTATTGAGATAAATGTCCCCAACTTCTTGCTTAACATGATCACAAACATGATAGAGGCATTTCAAAGAGGTAATCCTAAAGTTATCTCTCATCATTATTTAATTCAGTTAATTGTTAAATATTTTTTAGAGGACTAGGCCTAATATAAGTTGACAAGATTTTCTCCAAATACTTATAAATGTAGAAAGTAATAGTGAGGAAAATGAAGAAGAGATATAGGTAGAAGAGGAAAAGAAAGAAGAGGAATAGATGGAGATAGAAGAAAACCTTCTTGTAGCACCACAAAGCCCTATAGAAGAAAGCCTTCCTATAGCACCATAAGAACCTATAGAAGAAGACCTTCCTATAGCTCCACAAGAACTTGTAGAATACTGCCTTCCTACAGCTCCATAAGAACTTAAAGAAGAAGATCTTTATGTATCCACACAAGAACCTATATCAAGGATAAATCTTCTAGAAGGGGCTTCCACAAGCAAAAAATATAGATGGAAGAAGAAACTCATTATTTAACTTGACTTTAAGGACTCTAAAGAACTTATATCTTCCCCTAAAAAGTCTAGGGTCACATCTACTCCTCACAAATCCCACAAATAAAGAGGAAAGATGAAAGGTAAACCAAGAACTAAACCTTTTTTTATTATATAAATTAATAAAGAATTTAGAGAAGAACAAACTGTTAGTAGTCATGAATCACTAGAGGCATTTAGTTTTGATAACATAGAGACTGACAAAGAAGAATGTTCTCAAGAATACAAAAGGAGACAGAGCAAGTAAAACATAGTTTTGAAGAATTATGAGAAGAACCAATGCATACAGAGATAGAACAAATGGAACAACCCACCATACAAGTGGAATTTCCTACTTTGGAGTAAGCCCTATAGGAAATAGAGTGATTAAGGAAGAAGTTATGGGATGAGTCAGGAGGAGGACTAGATGCACTTGTTGCAATAAATTTTTAGCTACAACCCTTTATTAGAAGCCATCCTAGAGCCATTTTTTCACAACATTCCATAGAAAAAAAGAAACAAGAAAAACCTACAACTACCTAAACTATTAGGTATAACTTCTCATCTACGGTCTTTTTTAAATTAATGAGATAGATATATAGTCAATATGAAATTTTTAGGGAATTAACAAAGGATAACAAGAAATTGAAAGAAGAGGTCAAGTTGAAAGAAGAAAGGATCTCCAAACTGAAATAGAAATTTAAAGATCTGGTTAGTATTACTCAATAGATCATTTATTATAGGCCTCCTGCAAGGGTATATTTAATTTATATTGAGGAACAATGGCATAAGTTTAAGTTCATGAGAATTTAATTTGGCATGCCTTATAAATTAATCACTCATCTCTCTTTCTTTCAATTTACTATGATATGCCTTACAATTATGTGATTTATATCTTCATAACTATGTTATTCCTCATGACAGGGAATAGAATTATAATAATACATTGGAGATGTCCTTTTAAAGGTATTTTCATCATATCTTTTGAATGAGAATAATAGAGGATGAGAGGTGACTAAATACAAGAAAAAGGAAAGGGAAAGTCAATTATTTATTAGAAGAGAGTCAGATGCACCTGAGATTGCATTGATAGAATGGGATAACATTATGCTACAAAAGGAAGTCAAGGCTTGGTTTGCCAAAAATTATGATGCAACCCAAGATTTCTACTTGGGGTTGAGAACTTTTGTTGGACTTGTATAAAATTAATCTTGCATAGGAAGATGGAAGGAGCTCACTCTTGAACTAAAAAGGAAAGAGCCATATTCCCCTTTCAATTTAAAGGTAGCATTTGATAGAGTCATAAGATATATTCTACTTATAAGTGAAATGGGATCTCAGTTCTTGAGCATAAAAGTATATACCCTCTATTTTTATATCCTATTCTAGATTGGTACGATAAAAGTCCATTACATGAAGCCAAGGAGGTCAAAAACTGGTAGATGTATGAACAACAACATGGATTTTATGCTCACCTATCAAGTGGTGTCATGGAGCCTGTGGATTTCAAAACTATTTATGAATTTGAAATGAGTAAGTTTTTCATTGAAAGATGAGCAAGGTCTTAAGTTGGGGGGTGTGATGAGCCTCAAAATTTTCATGTTTTTTTCTTCATCTGTCATGCTCATCCTTCTTATTTATCATGCTTCTGAACTATTTTCTCATAATCTTTTATCCTCAAACAACCATAATCTTGAAAATAGCATTATGTTCTCATAATCTTTGAATATTTAGAACTTTATCTTGGAATCAAGTATAAAATAATTATCATCTACTATAGGATGTTTTTCTCTATAATGTGTTTTAAAGATGTTTTGAAGCAATAGGTATATAGCACAAACCATCCTGTAGTAAAGGGATCTCAACACATGGACACATCCTATAGCCATTACACAACCAAAGCCATAGACAAACAAAATTTGAGTCTTAATTCAACCAACTCATAGAAATTATAACAACCTCCATAAAGCATAATAAGGGTGCATTTGAAGATTGAAATAACTTTGTTTATCCTGAGGTAGTATTATAAGATTCACATGATTGGTGACCTTAGTAGAAGGAACCAATTTATGTTATCTTATAGTTGAATGTTTCTTAGTTTGAAATGTATATTAATTTTTATAAAACAATCTCACTTATTTTATATATATATATATATATATATATATATATATATATATATATATATATGGTTGAGAGGTAGGTAGAGATCAATTAGAGAAATATATCAGAAATATATGTTGTAAAGAAACTATTATTATAATTTTTTTGTAGCAATTTTTTGCTACATTTTGATTAATATGAACAATCATTTTTCAGTCCATTTCATTATTGTAAGAGGAAGGATTGAAGATGTATTCAGAAGGAGGAAAGGCCCCGTTTGGAATCTTATAGCAACAATACAACCCATTAAATAACTAATCATGTTGTTTAGTTTATTTATGTGTTGTGCATTTTATTTCTAAATTGTGTGATTTTTAGTTTTGCATATAATATTTTTAAGGAAGCATCCAAAGATAAAATAAGTGTAATCATTTAATTTATAGTGTTAAATTCTATAATTCCATCTCTTACATAGTTTTTAGTGTCTTAGATTATAATCAATAGAAGGTCAAATTAGAAGATTGAGTGTGCACATCTAGTGACATCATTCTATCAAGTTTACATCCTTGCACTGACAATTAAATGAAAGTAGAAGATATAGGTCTAGTAACTCTCTTTGTTCATTTGAATTAAAGAAATTATAATTGATTTTGAATCTATTTCTAGTCATTACATATAATTCAGATTTCAAAGTTGTGATGCATCATGAGAAATGTGTATAGTATACATATAGTGACATCATCTTATCAAGTGTACATTCTCAAGTTGAAAATTAAATGAACGTAATAGATAAATGTCTATGGTAACTCTCCTTGTTCATTTGAATTAAGATAATTATATTTGATTATGAATCTACTGCTAGTCATTACATATAATTCAAATTTCAAAGTTGTGATACAGCATGAGAAATGCATATAAAGTTTGAATCTTTGAATCTTAAAAATATTTAAAATTGCTTAATATTTAGTATTACATTTCATTCAAACATTAAAGTTATAAAGTATCATGACAAATGTGCATAAAGTTCAAATATTTAGATCTTAAACACATTCAAAACCACTTAATCTTTCTATTATATATCATTCAAACTTTATATTTATGATGCATCATGACAAATGTGCATAAAATTTGAATCTTTGGATTTTAAACACATTGAAAATTATGCAAGCTTTAGTATTACATATCATTTAGATATCAAAGCTATGATGTATCATAATAAACATGCATAAACATTAAATCTTTGAATCTTAAGTATGTTCAAAATCGTTCAAGTTTCAACATTACATATTGCTCAAATTTCAAATTTGTGATACATCATGAGAAATGTGCATAAATTTAAAATCTTTAGATCTTAAACATAATCAAATTCACTCAATCTTTAGTATTACATATCATTCAAAATTGAAAGTTATGATGCATCATCAAAAATGTGTATAAAATTTGAATCATTGGATATTAAAAATGTTCAAAACCACTTAAGCTTTGGTATTACATATCATTTAAATTTCAAATTTGTGATGCATCATGAAAAATACACATAAAGTTTGAATACTTACATCTTCAACACATTCAAAACTACTTAACTTCAGTATTACATATCATTCAAACTTTAAAGTTGTGATGCACCATGATAAATGGGAATATGGTTCAAATTTTTAGATCTTAAACATGTTTAAAACCACTTAAGCTTTGGCATTACATATCATTCAAATTTAAAATTTGTAATGCATCATGAAAAATATGCATAAAATTCAAATCTTTAAATATGAAACACATTCAAAACTACTTAAGCTTTGGTATTACATATCATTCAAACTTCAAAATTGGGATGTATTATGACATATGCACATTAAGTTCAAATCTTTGTATCTTAAACACGTTCAAAATCATTAAAATTTTAGTATTACATATTATTCAAATTTCAAAGTTATGATGTATCATGAGAAATACACATAAAATTTCATATCTTTGAATCATAAACACATTCAAAACCACTCAATCTTTGGTATTTCATATTATTCAAATTCAAAATTGTGATGCATCATGAGAAACATGCATAAAGTTTGAATTTTTAGATCTTAAATGCATTCAATCTATTCAAACTTTGGTATTAAATATCATTCAAATTTTAAATTTGTGATGTATCATGAGAAACATACATAATATTCAAATCATTTAATCTTAAACATGTTCAAATCCACTTAAGATTCAGTATTACATATCATTAAAATTTTAAAGTTACAATACATCATAACAAACATGTATAAAATTTAAATCTTTGAATCTTAAACACATTTAAAACTATTAAAGCTTTGGTATTACATATCATTAAAATTTCTAAGTTGTGATACATCATGAGAAATGCACATAAAGTTTAAATCTTTGGATATTAAACACGTTCAAAACTGCTTAAGCTTTATATATCATTCAAACTTCAAAGTTGTAATTAAATATCAAAAATGTGCATAAAATTTGAATCTAAGATCTTAAACATGTTCAAAACCACTTAAGGTTTAGTATTAAATATCATTCAAACTTCAAAGTTATGATGCATCATGACAAATACGTATAAATTTTTAATTTTTTAATCGTAAATATGTTTAAAACTACTCAAGCTTCATAATTACATATCATTCAAATTTAAAAGTTACAAAGCTTAAAAAAACTAGCATAAAGCTCTAGTCTTTAGATATTTATTACATTTAAATCTATTCAAGCTTTGGTATTACATATCATTTAAATTTAAAATTTGTGATGCATCATAAGAAACACATAAAGTTTGAATCTTTGGATCTTAAACACATTCAAAACTACTCAAGTTTGGGTATTACATATCATTTAGATTTCAAAGTTATGATGCATCATGATAAATGTGTATAAACTTTTAATATTTAGATCTTAAACATGTGAGAAATTACTTAAGCTTTAGTATTACATATCATTCAAATTTCAAAGTTGTGATGCATCATGAGAAACACAAAAAGTTCAAATCCTAAGGTCTTAAACATGTTCAAATCTGTTTAAGCTTTGATATTACATATCATTCAAATTTTAAAATTGTGATGCATCATGAGAAATGTGCATAAAGTTCAAATTATTAGTTGCCAAACATATTCAAAACTACTTAAACTTTGGTATTACATATCATTCAAATTCAAAATTTACGATGCATCATGAGAAATGCAGATAAATTTTGAATATTTAAATCTTAAACACATTCAAAATTATTTAAGCTTTAGTATTACAAATTATTCAAAATGTTAGGTTATAATGTATCATGAAAAATGTGCATAAAGTTTGAATCTTTGGATCTTAAACACTTTCAAACCCACTTAAACTTTGAAATTACGTATCATTCAAATTTTAGAGTTGTAATGCATCATGACATATATTAATAAAGTTCAAATCTTTGGATCTTGAGCACATTCAAAACTGCTTAAGATTTAGTATTACATATCATTCAAATTTTAAAATTGTGATTCATCATGAGAAATGTGTATAAAGTTCAAGTCTTTAGATCTTAAACATGTCAAAATCCACTCAAGCCTTAGTATTACATATCATTTAAATTTAAAAGTTGTGATGTATCACGAAAAATGTGCATAAAGTTTGAATTTTTGGATCTCAAACACATTCAAAATTATTTAAGCTTTAGTATTACATATCATTTAAATTTTAAAGTTATGATGCATCATGAGAAACATGTATAAAAATAAAATACTTAGATCTTAAACGCATTCAAAACTTCTTAAGCTACTAAACACATTCAAAGCTACTAAAGTTTTGGTATTACATATCATTCAAACTTTAAATTTATGATGCATTATGATAAATGCACATAGAGTTTAAATTTTTGGATCTTAAACACATTCAAAACCACTCAAGGTTCAATATTACATATTATTTAGATTTCAAATTTTTGATGCACCATAAGAAACATGCATAAACTTTGAATCTTTGGATCTTAAACATATTTAAAATTGTTCAAGCTTCAATTTTACATATTTTTTAAATTTTAAAGTTTGAATTTATCGTGAAAAACATGCATAAATTTCAAATATTTAGATCTTAAAAACCTTCAACTGCACTCAAACTTTGGTATTACATATCATTAAAATTTTAAGTTACGATGCATCATGAGAAATGCATTAAGTTTGAATCATTAAATTTTAAACACATTTAAATCCACTTAATCTTCAGTATTACATATCATTTAAATTTTAAAGTTATGATATATCATGATAAATGCACATAAAGTTCAAATCATTGGATCTTAAACACATTTAAAACCACTTAAGCTTTGATATTACATATTATTAAAATTTCAAAGTTGTAATGCTTAATGAGAAATACACATAATTTTTTAATCTTTAAATCTTAAACACATTCAAAATTACTTAATCTTTGATACTACATATCATTCAAACATTAAATTTATGATGCATCATTAGAAACATGCATGAAGTTTGAATCTTTGGATGTTAAACATAGTCAAAATTGTTCAAGCTTCAATATTCTATTTCATTAAAATTTTATAATTGTGACACATCATGACAAACATGCATAAAGTTTAAATTTTTAGATCTTAAACATGTTCAAAACTGTTCAAGCTTCTGTATTACATATCATTCAGATTTCAAAGTTATGATGCATCATGATAAATATGCATAAATTTTGAATCTTTAGATCTTAAACACATTCAAAACCACTCAAGCTTTGATATTACATATCATTCAAATTTTTAATTTGTGATGTATCACAAAAAATGAGCATAAAATTCAAATCTTTGGATCTTAAACATATTCAAATTTTCTTAAACTTTAGTATTATATATAATTGAAATTTCAAATGTGTGATGCATCATGAGAAATGCACATAAAATTCAAATCATTGGATCTTAAACACATTCAAAATTATTTCATATTATTTAAATTTCAAAAAGGTGATGCATCATAAGAAACACACATAAAGATTGAATCTTTGAATAATAAACACTTTCAAAATGGCTTACGCTTTATTATTACATATCATCCAAACTTAAAATTTACAATGCAACATGATAAATGTGCATAAAATTTAAATCTTTAAATCTTAAACATGTTCAAAAGTGTTTAAGCTTTGGTATTATATATCATTCAAACTTCAAAGTTGTGATACATCATAGCAAACATGCATAAAGTTTGAATATTTGGATCTTAAAAACATTTAAAACCATTTAAGCTTTTATTTTACATATTATTCAAATTTCAAAGTTGTGAAGCATCATGAAAATATGCATAAACTTTAAATCTTTAGATCTTAAACACGTTCAAAATAGCTCAACCTTTAGTATTACATATCATTCAAATTTTAAAGTTATGATGAATTATTCAAAACATGCATAAAAGTCAAATATTTGGATCTTAAACATGTTTAAAGCTACTCAAGCTTTAGTATTACATATCATTCAAATTTTAAAGTTGCAATACATCATGAAAAATGTGCATAAATTTTTAATTATTGAATCATAAACATGTTCAAATCTACTTAAGTTTCAATATTGCATATCATTCAAATGTCAAAGTTATGATGCATCATATGAAATGCATATAAAATTTAAATCATTAGATCTTAAACATGTTCTAAACCACTTAAGCTTTAGTATTACATATCATTTAAATTTATAAGTTACGATGTATCATGATAAATGTGCATAAATTTTGAATCTTTAGATCTTAAACATGTTTAAAACTATTTAATCTTTGGTATTACATATCATTAAAAATTCAAATTTGTGATGCATCATAAAAAATATGCTTAAATTTTGAATCTTTGTATTTTAAACATGTTCAAAACCACTTAATCTTTGGTATTACAAATATATCATTTAAATTTCAAATTTGTGATGCATCATTGAAAATGCACATAAACTTCTAATCTTTGGATATTAGACACATTCAAAACAACTTAATCTTTTATATTACATATTATTCAAATTTCATAGTTACGATTCATCATGAAAAACATGCATAAAGTTCAAATTTTTTGATCTTAAACACATTCAATACTGCTTGAATTTTAGTATTATATATCATTAAAACTTTAAATGTGATGCATCATGATAAACATGTAAAAACCTTGAATATTTGTATCTTAAATACGTTCAAAACCAATTAAGCTTTGATATTACATATCATTCGAATTTTAAAGTTAAAATACATTATGTAAAATGCACATAAATTTTAAATCTTTGAATCTTAAACACCTTCAAAGTCAGTTAAACTTTGGTATTATATATCATTAAAATTTGAAAGTTTGATGCATCATGAGAAACATGCATAAAGTTCAAATCTTTAGATTTCAAATACCTTTAAAATTACTTAAACATCAATATTACATATCATTCAAATTTTAAAGTTATGCTGCATCATGAGAAATGTGCATAAATTTTAAATCTTCAAATTTTAAACATATTCAAAACTATTTAAGCTTCAGTATTACATATCATACAAACATAATATTTTTTATGTATCAAATATTTTAAAATCTGCTTAAACTTCTATATTATATATCATTCAAATTTCAAGGTTATGATGCATCATGATAAATTTGCATAAAATTTGAATCTTTGAATCTTACATATGTTGAAATTGCTTAAGATTCTATATTACATATCATTCAAATTTCAAATTTATGATGTATCATGAGAAATGTGCATAAAGATTAAATCTTTGGATCGTAAACATGATCAAAACTACATAATTTTTGATATTACATATCATTCAAACATCAATGTTATGATGTATTATGAGAAACATTCATAAATTTTGAATATTTAGATTTTAAACACATTTAAAATCACTTAGGTTTCAATATTACATATCATTCAAATTTAAAAGAAGTAATTCATCATGAAAAATGTGCATAAAATTCAAATCTTTGGATCTTAAACATGTTTAAAATGTTTGAGCTTCAGTATGACATATCATTCAAATTTCAAAATTATAATGCATTATGAGAAACATGCATAAAGGTTTTATATTTGAATCTTAAATACATCCAAAAACACTTAAATTTTGATATTACATATCATTAAAAAATTTAATTTGTAATGCATTATGAGAAACATGCATAAAGTTTAAATCTTTGGATCTTAAACATGTTCAAAACTGCTTAAGCTTCAGTATTACATATCATTCAAATTTTAAAGTTATGATATATTATAATAAATGTGCAAAAATTTTAGATCTTTAGATCTTAAACACATTTAAAACCACTTAATATTTATTATTATATATCATTTAAATTTTAATGTTAGGATACATTATGAGAAATGTGGATAAAGTTCAAATCTTTAGATCTAAAACATGTTTAAAACCATTGAAGCTTTGATATTATATTTCATTCTAATTGAAAATTTGTGATGTGCTATGAAAAATATGAATAATTTTGAATATTTAGATCTTAAACACATTTAAAATTACCTAAACTTTAGTATTATATATCATTCTATTTAAAATTTATGATGCATTGTGATAAATGTGTATAAAGTTCTAATCTTTGGATATTAAACACGTTCAAAACTATTTAAACTTTGGTATTACATATCTTCCAAATTTTAAATTTCAGATGCATTATGAAAGATGTTGTATAAGGTTTGAATATTTGGGTCTTAAATAATTTTAAAACCACTTAAATGTTAATATTACATATCATTCAAATTTCAAATTTATGATGCATTATGAGAAATGCACATAAAATTTAAAATTTAGATCTTAAACACGTTTAAAACTACTTAAACTTCATTATTATATATCATTCAAATTTCAAAGTTGTGATGTATTATGAGAAATTCACTTAAAGTTTGAATCATTTGATGTTAAACACATTCAAAACTGCTTAAACTTTGATAGTACATATTATTTAAATTTCAAAATTATGATGCATCATGGAAATGCATATAAATTTTGAATCTTTAGATCTTAAATACATTCAAAATTGCTTAAACTTTAGTATTACATGTCATTCAAACTTCAAAGTTATGATGCATCATGACAAATATTCATAAAGTTCAAATATTTAGATCTTACACACATTCAAAACCACTAAAATTTTGGTATTACATATCATTCAAACTTCAAAGTTGTGATGCATCATCATAAACATGCATAAATTTTGAATCTTTAGATCCTAAAAATGTCTAGAACTATTCAAGCCTCGCTATTACATATCAATGAGATTGTAAAGTTTAGATGCATCATGAGAAATATGCATAAATTTTAAATTTTTGGATCTTAAACATGTTCAAAATCACTCAAGCTTCAGTATTACATATCATTCAAATTTCAAAGTTACAATACATCATGAAAAATATGCATAAATTTTGAATCTTTGAAATTTAAACATATTTAAATATGCTCAAACTTTGGTATTACATATCATTCAAATTTTAAAGTTGTAATACATGATGAGAAACATGCAAAACACTTTCAAAATTGATTAAGCTTCAGTATTACAATCATTCAAACTCTAAAGTTATGATGTATCATAATAAATACGCATAAATTTTGAATCTTTAGATCTTTAAAATATTCAAAACCATTCAATATTTGGCATTACATATCATTCAGATTTAATACTTATGATGCATCTTTGAATGATATGAAAGTTATGGTGCATTATGATAAACATTCATAAAGTTTCAATCTTTGGATCTTAAACACTTTCAAAACTACTCAAGTTTTTATTACATATCATTTAAATTTTAAAGTTGCAATGCATCATACAAAATGTACATAAATTTAAAAGTTGTTATTCATCAAACACGTTCAAAACTACTTAAACTTTTATATTATATATCATTCAAATTTCAAAGTTGTGATGCATCATGATAAATATGAATAAATTTGAATCTTTGGATCTTAAACATGTTTAAATTGTTTAAGCTTCGATATTACATATTATTCAAATTTTAAAGTTACGATGCATCATAATAAATGTGCATAAAGATTAAATCTTTAGATTTTAAATATGATCAAAATTGCATAAGATTTGATATTACATATCATTCAAATATCAGTGTTATGATATATTATGAGAAACACTCATAAAGTTTGAATCTTTGGATCTTAAACATATTTAAAATTGCTTAAGTTTTAATATTACATATCATTCAAATTTCAAAGTAACAATGCATCATTAGAAACGTGCAAAAGCTCAAATCTTTGGATCTTAAACATGTTCAAAATACTTGAGCTTCAGTATGGCATATCATTCAAATTTCAAAATTATAATGCATTATAATAAACTACATAATTTTTTTATATTTGAATCTTAAACTCATTAAAAATTGCTTAAATTTAGATATTACATATCATTCAAATTTTTAATTTTTAATGTATTATGAGAAACATGCATAAAGTTTAAATATTTGAATCTTAAACATGTTTAAAATCACTTAAACTTTATCATTACATATCATTCAAATTTTAAAGTTATGATGTATTATAAGAAATGTGCATAAATTTTAAATATTTAGATATTAAACACATTTAAAACCACTTAAGATTTGGTATTATATATCATTTAAATTTTAAAGTTATGATAGATTACGATAAATTTAGATAAAGTTCAAATTTTTGGATTGAAACACATTTAAAACCACTGAAATTTTGATATTACATTTCATTCAAATTGAAAAGTTATGATGCATTAAGAGAAATGTTAATAATTTTAAATATTTGAATCTTAAACACGTTCAAAATTGCCTAAGCTTTAGTATTATATATCATTTTATTTTAAAAGTTATGATGCATTATGATAAATGTGTATAAAGTTCTAATCTTTAGATATTAAACACGTTCAAAACTACGTAAGCTTCGGCATTAGATATCTTTCAAATTTTAAATTTATGATGCATTATAAAAAATGTTATATAAAGTTTGAATCTTTAGATCTTAAATATGTTCAAAACCACTTAAAATTTGGTATTACATATAATTTAAATTTTAAAGTTACGATGCATTATGAAAAATGCACATAAAATTTGAATCTTTAGATCTTAAACACGTTTAAAATTACTCAATATTTATTATTACATATCATTCAAATTTCAAATTTGTGATGCATTATGAAAAATGTGCATAAAATTTGAATCATTCAATGTTAAACACATTAAAATCCGATTAACCTTTGATATTACATATTATTTAAATTTTAAAATTATGATGCATCATGAGAAATGCACATAAATTTTGAATCTTTAGATCTTAAACACATTAAAAACCACTTAAACTTTGGTATTACATGTCATTCAAACTTTAAATTTACGATGCATCATGAGAAATATTTATAAAGTTTAAATATTTAGATCTTAAATACATTCAAAACCACTAAAGTTTTGATATTACATATCATTCAAACTTTAAAATTGTGATGCATCATGACAAACACGCATAAATTTTGAGTCTTTGGATCATAAACATATTCAAAACCACTCAAGCTTATCTATTACATATCTCTAAGATTTTAATTTTTAGATGCATCATGAGAAATGTGTATAAATTTCAAATCTTTGAATCTTAAACATGTTTAAAACCACTCAAGCTTTGGTTTATATATATCATTCAAATTTCAAAGTTACGATGCATCATAAAAAATATGCATAAATTTTGAATCTTTGAAATTTAAACACATTTAAATCTTCTCAAACTTTGGTATTACATATCATTTAAATTTTAAAGTTGTGACACATGATGAGAAATAGACATAAAATTAGAATCTTTGTATATCAAATACATTTAAAACTGCTTAAGCTTTAGTATTATATATCAATCAAATTTCAAAGTTGTGACACAACATGAGAAATATGCATAAAGTTCAAATATTTAAATCTTAAACATGTTCAAAACTAATTAAGCTTCAATAGTACATATCATTCAAAGTTTAAAGTTTTGATGCATCATGAAAAATACACATAAAGTTTATATATTTGGATTTTAAACATGTTCAAAACCACTTAAACTTCGGTATTACATCATTCAAATTTCAAATTTTCAATGCATCATGAGAATTGTGCATAAAGTTTAAATCTTTGAATCTTAAATATGTTCAGAACTACTTAAGCTTTGGTATTACATATCATTAAAATTTTAAAGTTGTGATGCATTATGTAAAACATGAATAATGTTCAAATATTTGATCTTAAACACATTCAAAACCATTTAAACTTTAGTATTACATATCATTCAAATGTTAAAGTTGCGATACTTCATGAGATATGTGCATAAATTTTGAATCTTTGGATCTCTAACACATTGAAAACCACTTTAACTTCAATATTACATATCATTCAAATTTTAAAGTTGTAATTTATTATAATAAATGAGCATAAAATTTAAATCTTTAGATCTTAATCATGTTCAAAATTAGTTAAGCTTCGATATTACATATCAATCAAATTTTAAATTTACGATGCATCATGAAAAATGCACATAAAATTTAAATCTTTAGATCTTAAACATATTCAAAACCACATAAGCTTCACTATTACATATCATTCAAATTTTAAAGTTACGATTGATCATGAGAAACATGCATAAAATTTAAATTTTTAGATATTAAACACGTTCAAAACTGTTCAATCGTCGGTATTACATATCATTAAAATTTAAAAGTTGTGATGCATTATGAGAAATATGCATAAAAATAGAATCTTTAGATTTCAGACACATTCAAAACTACTTAAGCTTTAGTATTATATTTCATTCAAATTTTAAAGTTATGATGCATCATGTGAAACATGCATAAAATTTGAATATTTTAATAATGAACACATTCAAAACCACTTAAGCTTTAGTATTACATATCATTCAAATTTTAAATTTATGATGTATCATGAAAAATGTGCATAAATTTTTAAACTTTAGATCTTAAATATGTTTAAAACTACTTAAGCTTTAGTATTAGCTATCATTCAAACTTCAAAGTTATGATGTATCATGAGAAATACACATAAAATTTGAATCTTTAGATCTTAAACATGTTCAAAACTACTTTAGTTTTCGTATTATATATCATTCAAACTTTAAAGTTTTGATACATCATGATAAATATGCATAAAACTTAAATCTTTGTATCTTAAAATATTTAAAACCACTTAAGCTTTGATATTACATATCATTCAAGTTTTAAATTTATGATATATCATGAGAAATGTGCATAAAGTTTTAAATTTTAGATCTTAAACATGTTAAAAACTACTTAAGCTTCAGTATTAGATATCATTCAAACTTCAAGTTATGATGTATCATGAGAAATTTACATAAAGTTTAAATCTTTGGATCTTAAACATGTTCAAAATTACTTTACTTTTGGTATTATATATCATTCAAACTTTAAAGTTTTGATACATCATGATAAACATGCATAAAATTTAAATTTTTGTATCTTAAAATATTTAAAACCACTTAAGCTATGATATTGCATATCATTCAAATTTCAAAGTTATGATACATTATGTCAAATGCACATAAAATTTAAATTTTTGGATCTTAAACACCTTAAAAACTACTTAAGCTTCAGTATTACATATTATTCAAATTTAAAACTTTTAATGCATCATGAGAAATGCACATAAAATTAAAATATTTAGATCTTCAACATGTTCAAAACCACTTCGACTTTGGTATTACATATCATTCAAATTTTAAAATTGTGATGTATTATCATAAACATGCATAAAGTTCAAATTTTTATATCTTAAACACATTCAAAATTGCTTAAATTTCAGTATTCTATTTCATTAAAATTTCAAAGTTGCAATGCATCATTAGAAACATGCATAAATTTTAAATGTTTAGATCTTAAACATGTTAAAAATGATTAATTTTCAGTATTACATATCATTCAAATTTCAAAATTGTGATGCAATATGAGAAATGCTTTGGTATTCAATATTATTCAAATTTTAAAGTTATGATATATCATGAGAAATGTGTATAAAGTTTGAATCTTTAGATCTTAAACACATTCAAAACTACCTAAGCTTGGTATTATACGTCATTCAAATATCAAAATTATGATGTATCATGACAAATGTGTATAAAGTTTAAATATTTAGAACTTAAACATATTCAAAACCACTGAAGCTTTAGTATTGCATATCATTCAAACTTCAAAGTTGTGATTCATCATGACAAACATGCATAAAGTTCAAATCTTTGAATCTTAAACACATTTAAAACACTCAATCTTTAGTATAACATATCGTTTAAATTTTAAAGTTGTGTTGTATTACGATAAATGTGAATAAAGATCAAATTTTTAGATCTTAAATACATTAAAAACTACTTAATCTTTGATATTACATATCATTCAAATTTTAAAGTTACAATGCATCATGAGAAATACACATAAAGTTTAAATAGTTTGATCTTAAACACGTTCAAAACTACTTAAATTTCAGTATTACATATTATTCAAACTTTAAAGTTGTGATGCATCATGCGATATGTGCATAAAGTTTGAATTATCAGATCTTAAACATGTTCAACACTGTTTAAGCTTTGGTATTACATATCGTTTAAATTTTAAAGTTGTGATGCATCATGAGAAATGCATATAAAATTTGAATCTTTAGATATGAAACACATTCAAAACCATTCAAGCTTCAATATTATATATCATTCAAACTTCAAAGTTGTGATGCATCATTAAAAATATTCATAAAATTTGAATCTTTGGATCTTAAACTTATTTGAAACTATTTAATTTTTAGTATTACATATCATTCAAACTTTAAACTTTCAATGCATCACTACAAACATGCATAAATTTAGAATCTTTAGATCCTAAAAAAGTTTAAAATCACTCAAGCTTTGGTATTACATATTATCCAGATTTAAAAGTTGTGATACATCATGAAAAATATGCATAAAGTTTGAATCTTTGTATCTTAAACATGTTTAAAATTGATTAAACTTTGGTATTATATATCGTTCAAATTTCAAAGTTACTCATGAATCATGAGAAACATCCATTAAGTTCTTATATTTGAATCTTAAACACCTTCAAAACTGCTTAAGTTTTAGTATTAAATATCATTCAAACTTCAAAGTTGCCATGCATCATGAGAATCATACATAAAGTTTGAATCTTTGGATTTGAAATACGTTCAAAACTGTTTAAGCTTCAGTATTAGATATCATTTAAATTTCAAAGTTGTGATGCATAATTAAAAATATATGTAATATTTGAATCTTTAGATCTTAAACATATTCAAATTACTTAAGCTTCAGTATTACATATAATTCAAATTTCAAAGTTGTGATGTATCATGAAAAATGGGTATAAAATTTGAATCATTAGATCTTAAACACTTTCAAATCCTCTTAATATTTAGTATTACATATCATTCAAATTTTAAATTTGTGATTCATCTTGAGAAACACACATAATATTCAAATCATTAGATGTTAAACACATTTAAAACTATTTAAGCTTTATTATTATATCGCATTCAAATTTTAAAGTTCTAGGCATCATGAAAAATTAACATAAAGTTTGAATCTTTGGATCTTAAATGAATTAAAAACTACTTAATCTTTGGTATTATATATCATTCAAATTTTAAAGTTATGATGCATCATGATAAATATGCATAAAGTTTAAATCTTTAGATGTTAAAAAATGTTTAAAACATCTTATGCTTCGATATTACATATCATTTAAATATCAAAGTTATGGTGCATCATGAGAAACACTCAAAATTTTTAAATCTTTAGATCTTAAATACGTTCAAAACCATTTAAGTTTTAATATTAAATATCATTTAAATTTTAAAGTTATGATGCATCATCAGAAACATGCATAAATTTTAAATTTTTTGATCTTAAACATGTTTAAAATCATTTGAGCTTCACTATGACATATCATTCAAATTTTAAAGTCGTAATACATTATGAAACATGTATATAATATTGTTATCTTTGAATCTTAAACATATTTAAAACTGCTTAAACTTCAATATTACATATCATTCAAATTTTAAAGTTATGATGCATTATGAGAAATATGTATAAAATTTGATTCTTTAGATTTTAAACACATTCGAAACCACTTAAGCTTCTATATTAAATATCATTTAGATTTTAAATTTATGATGCATACTAAAAAATGCACATAAATTTTATATATTTCAATTTTAAACATATTTAAATCTACCCAAACTTTGGTATGAGATCATTCAAATTTTAAAGTTGTAAAACATCATGAGAAATGTACATAAAATTGAATTTTTGTATCTTAAACACACTCAAAACTGCTTAAGCTTCAATATTACATATCATTCAAATTTCAAACTTTTGATGTATCATAAAAAATATGCATAAAGCTTGAATCTTTAGATCTTAAACACATTAAAAACCACTTAAGCTTTGGTAGTATATATCATTCAAACTTCTAAATTGTGATGCATCGTGAGAAACTCATATAAAATTTAAATCTTTAGATCTTAAACACCTTCAAAATCACTTAAATTTTGGTATTACATATCATTCAAAATTCTAAGTTGAGTTGAATCATAAAAAATATTCATAAAGTTAAATTGTTTGGATCTTAAACATATTTAAAACCACTTAAGCTTTGGTATTACATATTATTCAAATTTTAAATTTGTAATACATTATAAGAGACACATAAAATTTTGAATTTTTGGATCTTAAACACCTTTAAAACCACTTAAGCTTTGGTATTACATATCATTCAAATTTCAAAGTTGTGATGCATTATACAAAATGCACATGAAATTCAAATCTTTAGATCTTATACACATTCAAAGCCACTTAAGTTTTAGTATGACGTATCATTTAAGTTTTAAAGTTGTGATGCATCATGAGAAATATGCATAAATTTCAAATTTTGGGATCTTAAATACCTTCAAAACCACTTAGGCTTATGTATTACATATAATTCAAATTTAAAAGTTGTGATGCATTATGAAAAACATGCATAAAATTTGAATATTTGAATCTTAAACATGTTTAAATTTTTTTAAACTTAGGTATTACATATTGTTAAAATTTCAAAGTTGTGATGCATCATGTGAAACATGCATAAAGTTAAAAATTTTGGATCTTAAACACATTTAAAACCACTTAAATTTTGTCATTATGTATCTTTCACATTTCAAAATTTCGATTCATCATGAGAAAGGTGCATAAAGTTTAAATCATTAGATTTTAAACATGTAAAAAACCACTTAAGCTTATGTATTACAATCATTGAAACTTTTAATTTATGATGTATCATGATAAATATGCATAAAGTTTAAATATTTAGATCTTAAAAACATTCAAAACCACTCAATCTTTGGTATTACATATCACTTAGATTTAAAACTTGTGATATATCTTTGAATGATATGAAAATTATGATGCATTATGATAAACATGCATAAAGTTTAAATCTTTGGATTTTAACATTTTTAAAACTACTTAAATTTTTGTATTACATATCATTAAAATTTCAAAGTTGCAATACATCATACAAAATATACATAAATTTTAAATATTTAAGATTTTAAATACATTCGAAACTACTTAAGTTTCGGTGCTACATATCGTTCAAATTTAAAATTTATGATGTATTATGAGAAACATGCATAAAATTTAAATATTTAGATCTTAAATATGTTCAAAACCACTTAAAATTTAGTATTACATAACATACAAACTTTAAAGTTGGTATGCATCAAACACAATCAAAACCACTTAAAATTTTATATTACATATCATTCAAACTTAAAAGTTATGATGCATCATGATAAATATGCATAAAGTTAAAATCTTTGGATCTTAAACATGTTGAAACTACTTAAGCTTTGGTATTACATATAATTCAAATTTAAAAGTTACGATGCATCATGAGCAATGTTCATAAATATTGAATATTTGGATCTTAAACATGATCAAAATTGCATAAACTTTGATATTACATATCATTCAAACATCAATGTTATGATGCATTATGAGAAACACTCATAAAATTTGAATCTTTAGATCTTAAATACATTTAAAATCGCTTAAGTCTCAATATTACATATCATTCAAATTTCAAATTAGTAATGCATCATGAGAAACATGCATAAAGTTCAAATCTTTTAATCTTAAACATGTTCAAAATGTTTAAGCTTTGGTATGACATATCATTCAAATTTCAAAATTGTAATGCATTATGAAAAACATGCATAAAGTTCTTATATTTGAAGCTTAAACATGCTCAAAACTTTTTAAATTTTTATATTACATATTATTCAAATTTTAAATTTGTGATGCATTATGAGAAACATGCATCATGAGAAATGTGCATAAAGTTTAAATTTTTGGATTTTAAACACATTCAAAACCACTTAATTTTCAGTATTATTTATCATTCAAATTTTAAAATTGTGATGCATTATGAAAATCATGAATAATTTCAAATCTTTAGATTTTAAATACGTTCAAAACTGCTTAAACTTCAATATTACATATCATTCAAATTTTAAAGTTGTAATGCTTCATGAGATATGTGCATAAAGTTTGAATCTTTAAATCTCTAACTCATTCAAAACCACTTCAACTTCAGTATTACATATCATTCAAATTTGAAAGTTGCAATGCATTGTGATAAATAAACATAAAATTCAAATCTTTGAATCTTAATCATGTTTACAATCAATTAATCTTCGATATTACATATCAATCAAATTTTAAAGTTATGATGCATCATGAAAAATATGCATAAAATTTGAATCTTTAGATCTTAAACATGTTCAAAATCTCATAAGCTTCATTATTACATATCATTCAAATTGTATATTTATAATTGATCATGAGAAACATGCATAAAATTTAAATTTTGAATCTTAAACACGTTTAAAACTGCTCAAGCTTCAGTATTACATATCATTCAAATTTTAAAGTTGTGATTCATTATGAAAAATATGCATAAATTTAAAATCTTTAGATCTTATACATGTTCAAAATTGTTTAAGCTTTAGTATTATATTTCATTCAAATATTAAAGTTGTGATGCATCATATGAAACACTCATAAAGTTTGAATCTTTGAATATTGAACACATTCAAAACCATTTAAACTTTAGTATTGCATATCATTCAAAATTCAAAGTCGTGATGCATCATGAGAAATGTGAATAAAGTTCAAATTTTTTAATTTTAAACATATTAAAAATTACTTAAGCTTTGGTATTAGATATCATTCAAACTTCAAAGTTTAAATGCATCATGAAAAATTCACATAAAATTTGAATTGTTGGATCTTAAACATGTTTAAAATCACTTAAACTTCGATATTATATATCATTCAAATTTTAAAGTTACGATGCATCATATATATATATATATATATATATATATATATATATATATATATATATATATATATATATATAATATTTGGATCTTAAACACATTTAAAATTATTCAAGCTTCAGTATTATATATCATTCAAACTTCAAAGTTGCAATGCATCATGACAAATATGCATGAAGTTAGAATCTTTGGATCTTAAACACTTTCAAAATCACTAAGATTTTGGTATTACATATCATTCACACTTCAAAGTTGTAATACATCATGAGAAACATGCTTAAATTTTGAATCTTTGGATCTTAAACACATTCAATTATACTTAAGCTTCGATATTACATATTATTCAAACTTCAAAGTTACGATGCATCACTATAAATTCACTTAAAGGTTAAATCTTTAGATCTTAAACATATTCAAAATCACTCAAGCTTCTATATTACATATCATTCAAACTTCAAAGTAGTGAGCATCATGAAAAACATGTATCAAGTTTGAATCTTTGGATCTTAAACAAGTTAAAAACCATTCAAGCTTTAGTATTGCATATTATTGAGATTTAAAAGTTATGACACATCATGAGAAACACACATAAAGTTTAAATATTTGGATCTTAAACACATTCAAAACTATTTAAGCTTTGGTATTACATATCATTCAAACTATAAATTTATCATGCATCATGAAAAACACACATAAACGTAGAATCTTTAGATTTTAAACACTTTTAAAACTATTTAATTTTTGATATTACATATCATTAAAATTTCAAAGTTGTGATGCATAATGAAAAACATGCATAAAGTTTAAATCTTTGGATCTTAAACACATTCAAACTACTTAAGATTTGATATTACATATAATTCAAATTTCAAAGTTGTGATGTATCATAAAAAATGTGTTTGAGGTTTGAATCATTAAATCTTAAACACTTTCAAATCCACTTAAGATTCAATATTACGTATCATTCAACTTTCAAATTTATGATGCATCATGAGAAACATGCATAAAGTTCAAATGAACTATATATGATCATGATCTCTTTGTTAATACCATGGTTACTATTATAAGCACCTCTTTCCAACTAAATACTGACCATTCCAAAATTGAGGACACATAATTTCTAGTATAATATTTTCAAAGTGAAATCACCAAATGATATCTAAAATAAACATTATTTATTCCTAAAATATAATACTCATATAAAGTTCAATTGATAAGCAATTGGGTTCATTAGAGGGCTATAACTTTAATGTCCATTCTCAAGATAAAACCAAAAAATTTAATGTTGAGATGTAGATCTAATAGAAACCTCATTTTTAAATCTAAACCTTTAAAATAATACTTGCAGTTACAAACTAACATATATGACTCAGGATTTCAATACCCATATATATACATCAACAAATTTTGATATATCTATTTGCATAATGATCGACTAACCATTAAATCTTTCTGTACATAATCGACTTATGACTTTCTTATCAAACAAACAAATTCAATTTCTATACATGAAAGCCCTTTTTTTGAAATTGGAACTAACATGCATGCATATTAACCAGTCGAATCTTCCAGATTTATTCAAAATATGGACAAAATTTATAAAACTAAGATCCTCACAAAAACTCTTCAATCACAGATGCTTACAAATATACCATTTAACTATTCTGATATAATCTCAAAATATATTTGAAAAGAAAAATGATGCCTCAGAAAAAGTGAAACCCCAAAAGTATGACTGTAATTTTTCAAATCAAGACTAAGGAAAATGTTTGAAACCTTCAACTTCAATATTGAGGTGAAAATTCAACAAAATCCTTACTGCACAAATATGGTTTTGAAACATAATATGCCTCCAAAGACAATGAGACTGCCAAATCTCAAAACTCAAGCACAAATTGGGAAAATATTCTCTTATTAAAAATTAGATAGTCACATGCATGCAAATATATAAATTAAAAAAACCCTTAGGAATCTAAACTTGATAGGCTTTGAAATTGTTTCCTCAAGAACATACAAAGTCCTATGAAGTATGCATGTGGATTATATCTTATAGAACCCAAAAGAAAACAATGAAATCTTTCAACTATACATAATTCCAAACCATATTGAACTGAGAACATCATAACCATTTTTATGACTTCATAGGAGCCAAATAACTAAAAAAAATTATATATCTGCTCGAAACTAGAAATCAACACATAATTTGTGAGATGCCAAAATATATCAAAACTAGAACCAATTTTTACCAAATATCCATTAACAAATTAAACCATTAACTTTTTAAACTTTAAATCACATGTAGATTGATTTATCTCATATCAGAGCCTATATTTCATCATGAAAATGAAATAAAAGTAACTCAGAGCTTCCATGAATGTCCATATAGACTAAGACTGATTCTATTTATCCAAAAGTATAAGAATCATACATGGAAATGCCCCCTCAATACCTTTCTATTCTGAAATCATCAAAATTCCTCTTTTGTAACTTCAAGAAACCAACTAATTAGAGCTCCACTTCTATGAGAAGATTTCCAAAATGAATAAAATTAATAAAAATGACCAACTTATATTCGTCACCTTCCACCATAACCTAGAGTGTACTTTAGTGATCCTGTAACTTGTTATCAGCATAGCCAAACTTAGTTGTTACTAATTCTTCCAATTAAACTCATTCCAACTTCTACCTTTCAAGGCATGTCTACTCGGTATTAACTCCACCTTACCACCAAATCTTTGACATATCTCAAAACTTCGTGAATATGCCTTTACATTAACAACTCATGCTAATTGGTGTTATGTTATATGGCCACTCAGATAACATCTCAATGCCAAGTAGATAATAAATGGCAAATCAAAACCAACTCACCATCACAATGAAATGACAACCTATTATCTTACATCGTGTAAGATTTCAAATTTGAAACAAATCATGTGCATAATCCTTTAAAATATTTTAAAGCCCTAAAGACAAGGAAATTAGGTCTTTAAAAAATATACGTGATGATGACGGTTTTATAAATATCTTAACCTTAAAATAACACCTTGATCCATCTAAAACATCCCATGGAATAAATTTGAGGTCAACAAGTTAACCTAAATTATATAAATCTTAGAGCAAGATATGAGCAAAGCCCATCATATCTTATATTTATATACATATCTTGAAAAGACACTCAAAAATATAATTTTAATTTTTTTAAATAATTAAAATAACCCCTGTGACTTGCCCTCTAAGTTTTTTTTGGTGAAATTTGGCCAAGTGATAAACCCTTCTAAGAGGATCACTTTGCATCATCATAACTTTTCGCTGGAAACTCCACTAACTATGAAACCAAGTGCATTACCTCATCATGCCATCAAGGTACAATCATTAAAAATTTCATGGAATTTGAAATTCATTTGTTCTAACAAAAATAGAATTCAAAAGTACTCATTGGGCAGATTTAGCTATTGGGAGATGTAAAAAATGACCAAGTAAAAATTAGCATAGAAGCTAATTTTGATAGCTACGCATTTTACACTTATATCTAATATGTGTGCATTATCTTTCCCATTGAATTATAATGATATTTATATATCACCTTGAAAATTTTAAATAATATTTGATCTTACTTACCTCTACAAAAATAAGTTTGAAATGTGCGCACTAAATAGATCTAAAAATTGGAAACAACCCAAAAAATTGACCAAGTAAAAATCAGCTCAAAAGCCAATTTTTAACTCTATACATTTTTCACATGGGAGATAATAATTCCCTGATTTTTTATCTACACATTATTCCCTGATTTTTCTACCATCATATGAAAATTCAATGTGATTGGATTTTATTTAATTCTATAAAATGGTGTTTAAAAAGTGTTGCACATGTTGTTTTGGCACCTGGAAACACCCAAAAATCTATGCATTAGACAGTTTTCATGACTACGATATTTTCATGTGAATAATAATTAGTTATTACCACCTTCACCATTGTATTCCACTAACATTTTAATACTTTCAAATAAGTTTTTGAGAGAAAAGAGCATGATTTAGCCCTATGAAATTGCTCTCAAAAAGTGTTGTGCTGACTGATTCGACACACATCATATTTTACCCTCTTGATAAAAACTCACTAAGACCTTGAAATAATTTGACACTTGAAACCATGATAATCAAATCAATATTACCAAGGCAAGACTCCCAACAAGACCACATAAAATTTTAAAATTGGAGGGGTTGACAAATTTGACTTGAAGTCAAATTTGGTCAATAGGTATTACATATCATTCAAATTTGAAAGTTGAAATGCATCATGAGAATCATGCATAAATTTGAATCTTTGGATATTAAACATGTTCAAAACCACTTCATCTTTAGTATTACATATCATTAAAATTTGAAAGTTGTGATGCATTATGTTAAATGCACATAAAGTTCAAATCTTTGGATTTTAAACACGTTCAAAACCATTTAACTTTTGGTATTACATATCATTAAAATTTAAAAGTTGTGATTCACTGTGATAAATATGCATAAAGTTTGAATCATTTTATCTTAAATAAATTCAAAACTAATTAATCTTCAGTACTACATATCATTCAAATTTTAAGGTTCTGATGCATCATGAGAAAATTGCATAAAATTTGAATCTTTAGATCTTAAACACGTTCAAAATCACTTAAAATTCAATATTATATATCCTTAAAACTTCAAAGTTGTGATGCATCATGATAAATGTGGATAAAGTTCAAATATTTGGGTATCAAATATGTCCAAAACCATTAAAGCTTTGATATTACATATCATTCAAACTTCAAAGTTATGATTCATCATGACAAATGTGCATAAAGTTTGAATCTTCATATCTTAAACATATTTAAAACCACTCAATCTTAGATATTACATATCATTCAGATTTAAAAGTTGTGATGCATCATGAGATACATGCATACAGTTGAAATATTTAGATCTTAAACACCTTCAAAACCATTCAAGCTTCAGTATTACATATCATTCAAATTTAAAAATTGTGATGCATCATGAGAAATGTGCAAAAAGTTCAAATATTTAGATCTTAAAGATGTTCAAATCCACTCAAGCTTCAGTATTTCATATCATTCAAATTTCAAAGTTGTGATGGATTATGATAAATGTGCATAAAGATCAAAGATTTGGATATCAAACACTTTTAAAATTGCTTAAGATTCAATATTATATATCATTCAAATTTAAAATTTGTGATGCATCATGAAAAATGTACATAAATATCAAATAAGTTTAAATTAAATACATTCAAAACTACTTAAAATTCAATATTACAAATAAGTCAAATTTCAAATTTGTGATGCATTATGAGAAATGCAAATAAAGTTTGAAATTTTAGATTTTAAACACCTTCAAAACCACTTAAGCTTCGATATTACATATCATTCAAATTTTAAAGTTTTGATGCATCCTAAAAAATGTGCATAAAATTTGAATCTCAAATCTCAAACACATTCAAAACTACTTAAGCATAGGTATTACATATCATTCAAATTTCAAAGTTGTAACGGATCATGAGAAATGCACATAATTTTTGAATCTTTGGATCTTAAATATATTCAAATTTACTTAATCTTTGGTATTACATATCAATCAAATTTCAAAGTTACATTGCATCATAAAAAATGTGCATAAAGTTCAAATATTTGGATCTTAAATACATGAAAAACTGCTTAAGCTTCAGTATTACATATCATTCAAATTTCAAAGTTGTTATGTATCACAAAAAAAGTGCATAAAGTTCAAATTTTTGGATATTAAATACTTTTAAAACCACTTAATTTTTGGTATTATATATCATTCAAATTTCAAAGTTTCAATGTATCATGATAAATTCACATAAATTTTGAATCTTTGTATCTTAAGCACATTCAAAACCACTTAAACTTCATTATTACATATCATTAAAATTTTAAATTTGTGATGAATTATGATAATTGTGCATAAATTTCAAATCTTGAGATCTTCAACATGTTCAAAACTTCTTAATATTTGGTATTACATATCATTTAAACTTCAAAGATGCGATGCATTATGAGAAATGTGCCTAAATTTTGAATCTTTGGATCTTAAACACATTCAAAACCACTTAAGCTTGGTATTACATATAATTCAAATTTGAAAGTTCTGATGCATTATGATAAATGCACATAAAGTATAAATCTTTGGATCTTGAACAACTTTAAAATAACTTAAGCTTTGATATTATATATCATTGAAATTTCAAAGTTGTGATCCATCATAAAAAAATTATAAAAAATTCTAATCTTTGGATCTTAAATATGTTAAAAATTGCTTAAGCTTTAGTATTACCTATCATTCAAACTTTAAAATTACAATTCATCACATTAAACATGCATAAAGTTCAAATCTTTAGATATTAAACATGTTTAAAACTACTTAAGCTCCATTATTTCATATCATTTCACAAAGTTTCAATAATACATCATGACAAATGCACATAACGTTCAAATCTTTAGAACTTAAATCATTAGATATTGAACACGTTCAAAATTACTTAAGCTTTGGTATTACATGATGAGCCTCAAAATTGTCATGATTTTGTCCTCATTTTTCATGCTCATCTTTCTTGTTTATCATGCTTTTGAACTACTTTCCCATAAGCTTTTATCCTCAAACAACCATAATCTTGAAAATAACATTATGTTCTCATAATCTTTGAATAGTTAAAACTTTATCTTGGAATCAAATATATAATATTTATCTTTTACTATAGGATGTTTTTCTTTACAATGTGTTTTAAAGATGTTTTGAAGCAATAGGTATATAACACATACCATCATGTAGCAAAGGGATCTCATTATGCAGATACATCCTATAGCCATTGCATAACCAAAGTCATAGATAAACAAAATTTGATTCCTAATTCAATCGACACATAGAAATGATAACAACCTCCATGGAGCATAATAAGGATGTGATTGAAGACTGAAATAGCTTTGTTTATCCTGAGGTAGTATTACAAGGTTCACATGAATAGTGACCTTAGAGAAGGAACCAATTTATGTTATTCTATAGTCAAATGCTTCTTAATTTGAAATGTATATTATTTTGTATAAAATAATCTCCCATGTTGTGTGTGTGTGTGTGTGTGTGTGTGTAACAATGGGGTTGAGAGGTAGGTAGAAGTATATTTTGTAAGACAACTATTATTATAATTTCCTTACAGTAAATTTTTGTTGCATTTTGATTAATATGAACAATCATTTATGAGTCCATTTCATTATTATAACAGAAAGGATTGAATCTAGACTCAGAAAAAGGAAGGGCCCCCTTTGTAAGTCTTGCATCAATAATCCATCTTGTTAAATAGCAAAGCATGTTATTTAGTTTATTTATGTGTTGTACGTTTTATTTTTGAATTTTTTTAAAGAAGCTTCCAAAGATAAAATAAGTGTAATCATTTAATTTACATTATTTTATGAGTGTTCAATTATATCATTCCATTTATTTCATGGTTTTTAGCATTTTAGATTATAATCAGTAGAAGGTCAAATTAGAAGATTGAGTGTGCACATATAGTGATGCAATCTTATCAAGTTTGCATCTTCGGGTTGACAATTCAATGAAATTAGAAGCTACAAGTCTATGGTAACTCTCCTTGTGCATTTTAATTAAGATAATTATATTTGATTATGAATCTATTGCTAGTCATTTTTGGCACCATTACCGGAGAAGGGTGGCACACACTTATAATATTCAATCTTGATAGCAGTTGTTTCTAGATGTTTATTGATTTTTTTGATTTCCAGAGCTTTCTATTTTTTAGATTAAATATTTCCTATTTTTATAGATTAAATTTCCCCATTTTCAAGTAAAATAGTGTAAATTTTTGAAAACCCCCATATTAGTAACCTTGTGTAGGCATGGTGGGCAAAAAAAAATTTAAAAAAAAAAGAGAAAAAGTGATTGATGTACATGCAAAGCAAAGGGGATTATATAGGAAGAGTTTTTTTAAGTCATCAACTATTTCTGTAAGATATTAAATTCATCCTACAACAACGAAGGAGCATGGAAAAAATCTTGAGGACCACTCACAATTGTCAATAAAAGAGGTAGAAAAAGAGGAATTTTTGGCTAGATTGGTAGTACAAGCTGGAGACCTTGAAGAGGTTCATACCCCTGGAAGAGACCAACATGTACCACCCTTTGAGAATTCTCATTCTATCACCTCATACTTAGCAATCTAAAATTCACCTCCACCCATCACCCAAATTTTTTGCTAAGGAGGCATTTAAGGTTTTTTTACTCCTAGAAGGAGTACCAAGCTAATAGAATCTTCTAATTTAGAAAGACTCTTTCTTTAAACACAATTTAAATATTTTGAAACCTCTACACCATCCCCATTGTATAAAAATCTATATATTCCTAAGAAGAAAGATAAAGTATCCATCTTTTACACCCCAGAAAATAAAAGAATTGATAGGAATTTTGAGAAGTGGGTGGCAACAATTCTAGTCTACCAACACAAAGAGTATTCATGGAGGATCCTTAGGAAGAAATTACTACCAATTATTTTGCTACCTTAAATTTTCATATCCTTACTCTTAACAAAAATTCATTCATGAATAATATTACTCACTGTACCCTCCCTACTTTTAGGGTAAAAGCATCTAAAGATCTAGACACATCTTTTTGTGAGTTTGACATCTTATGCCACAGCTATGATTATAATCAAGACACTTAGAAACTCAAGTTGATTCTTACAACACTCAAAGATGCAACACTTTTATGGTTCATGGGACTTAGAAAGGATGCCATTTCTACTTGGGAAGAAATGAAGGAGAGGTTTTTAACAAAATACCAAGACTATTATAGAGGTAGAAACTATAGGAGAGATGACATATTCAGAATGACATAAGTTGATGATGAGTCATTAGAATAATATATGGAAATATTTACGTTTAGATTATAAAACTCTAAATGTACTGTAATGAAGAAAGAATTGATCAAGTTGATATTCTTGAAAGGAATTAGAGATGATTTTTTGGAGGCACTAGATTTAATATCTAATGGTGATGTTTCTACACTATCCTTTAATGAAATAACAATTATATGCATAAACTACTCTAGATCAACCATGAATAAAAGTATGGGAAAAACCCTTCCTACAACATCTATAGCAAGATTGTCTAAAGGTGAAGTTAGAAACCTACTACAAGATATGAAGTAGGACATTATTAGTCACCTAGCTACTCAGCTTGACACATTACATACATAGAGGAAGCAAAAAGAAACTAAAATAACCTTAGTCACCTATTGCCCTAAATGTATAAATAATGGTAGAATGCACATGCCATTCTATGAAAGCTCGGGTAGCTAGCATAGTTGAGGAGAATCCTAAAATAGTGGAGCTACATGTTATAGGAGGAGATGAGAATCAATTATTTTATGTGGCACAATAGAAACCATGGGTGCAAAGATCAGGTATGCCACCAAAATCTATGTTTGTAAATTCTCAATTCTCAATTAATATTCAATATGGTTCTCAGATGAATATTCCTAACCAAAATTGGCTCCAAACAAATTGGTAGTTACCCTAGAATCAATTATGAATACAAGAGAATGGACAACAACCTCAACATGGGTAATTCTAAAACTAGCAATAGATCTTTCCCTCTAATCTATGGTAATAACAATGGAGAGGTAACCAAGGATTTTCTCAACAAATACAACAACCATAATAGTAGGCCTTAATGACAAACACATGGCAACCTGCTAGACCCACTCAATTACCCACCTATCCCATCCCCAACCCTACCAATAAGTTGGTTCAACCAAGACAATCCATTGAAATAATACAATATCCAACATACACCTTGGATATCAATCAAGTCCAACATTGTTTAAGATGTGTTCTTCTATAACTCACCTCACCCATAATCACAAAATATTTTGAATAACTTTATCCACTCCATACTAATCCACAACCACCCATAGCCAATCCTGAGCCAAGTCTGCTAGAAAACTAAAAAGAATCTGACAATCCTCTTTTTTGGAGAGATTGAACATATCACGTCTTGAATTAGAGCCTAAATTTGAGATCTTAGGACAACTCAAGAATATGTGAATAAAAATCCCACTCTTTTAAGAAATAAAATATGTTACTATCTAAAATAAGGTTCTTAGATAAATATGGTTAAAAAAATGAAAAATAAAGAAGGATCCTAAAATGGTCCAAGTTATTGGCCAACTAATGGATATTATGTTGGGAACATTAGTTCCCCAAAAATATTCTAATCTTGGAAGTCTTTTAGTTAATGTTAGCATCCATGGCCAACCCATCTACAATACTTTAATTAACTTGGGTGTAACCATCAACATGATGACCATGGAGACCATACAGTAACTAAAACTGATAACTCTTCATCCAACATCCATCCTCTTCTAGATGGATAGCATATCAACTATTAAGCCTGAGGGGATTATTGAAGACCTAGTTATCATTGTGGACTTTTGGAAATATCTAGCAGACTTTATTATCCTATATCCAAAAAGTAATTTGGGAGGTTATCCTCCCATCTTGGCCACCCATGGTTGGCCACTACTGATGCTTTTATTGGTTGTAGGTCAGAATAAATGTTAGTTTCCAATGAAACTGACACTAAGAAATTAGTTTTTTATTCATCATCCCATCCCTCCCAAAATTATGTCACAATGCTTTGGATTGATGACTTTAAGGAAGATATCTCCTTACAAACTCTACATAATTGACCAAAGTCTAGCTTTGTAGGCACAAGAAGATGACACTGTCCTTATTGGCATCCTAAAAAACACCAGTCAATAGGATCATGTAGCCATAAACTTATTGGAATGCACACCATACTCCCTTCAGAATACTTTCCCTAATAATGATTTGATAAAACTTTAAAGTACATTTGGACATTCCATCAATTGCTTCCCCATCAATGCATTTATGCTCCTTTAATTTCCAATGTAGAAACTATGCTCCTTTTAACAAAGTAAGTGTACATTCTCCCAAATAAACCTCTCAACATCAACACCTCCTTAACACCTCAATAAAAAATCTAGTTACTTACAATGCTGAGAAAACACACAACATTTACTTGGGTCTAATATGACATGAGAAGAATACCCCCAAATTTATGCATGCATCATATTTACATTAAAGAAGAATGCAAATCTATTCACCAACCCTAATGACAAATGAATCTTGTAGTTAAAGACATTGTCAAAACTAAGTTGGAAAAACTCTTGGATGCAAGATTTGTTTATCCTATTTTGGATAGTCAGTGGGTCTCTCCCCTAGTTATTATAAATATTAAAGGGTGAAAATGGCATATTTATGTTGACTATCAAGAGTTGAATGATACTACCAGGAAGGATCACTTTCCCTTTTCATTAATTGATTAAGTGTTGGATACATTAGTAGGAAAAAAGTATTTTTCCTTCTTAGATGGATATAATGGTTATAATCAAATATGAATAGCTCCACTAGACCAAGACAAAACCACTTTTACTTGCCCTTGGAGAACCTATGCCTATATCATCTTACCATTTGGTCTTTGTAATGCCCTAGCTACTTTTCAAAGGGTTATTTTGAGCATATTTATAATTTTTCCCATGATTGTGTTGAAATATACATGGATGATTTCACTGTCTATCGATAGACATTTGAAGAAACTCTTACCAACCTAGATAAATTTCTTCAATGTTGCCAAGACCACCAATTATCTTTAAGCAATCAAAAGTGTTATATGCTTATGACTGAAGGGAATGTGTTGGGGCATCACATCTCCCATGTTAGAATTCATGTTGACCCAACAAAGATAAGTATCATTAAGTATTTATCCATGCCAAATAGGCAAAAAGATGTTAAAATATTTTTAGGACATGTTAGTTATTATATACAATTCATCAAGGACTTTAGTAAAATTATCACCTCATTATTTGGATTGCTTACCAAGGATGTTGAATTTACTTAGACTAATGATTATCAAACTACCTTTTATCAACTCAAAGGCCTTCTCATAACAACTCTTATTTTAATAAGGCCTAATTGGAAGAATCCTTTTAACATCCACACAGATGCATTAGACACCAATTTAAGAGTTATCTTTAGCCAAAAAGATGAATTTTTGAGTTATGTAATCTGTTTTATCAATAAGACTATTCAAGGGGGTGAACTCAACTATACTATAATAGAGAAGGAATTTCTTGTAGTCATATATTCCATCAATAAATTTTGACACTATAGTACAGGTTATCAAGTATTCATGCACACAAACCAAGCATCAATCAAGTATTTAATGAACAAACCTATTGTAATAGTCAGGTTAATTAGATGGTTGATTTTGTTATAGGAATTTGATATTACCATTTTGGATAGAATAGATAAATATAATGTAGTAGAAAATTTTATATCTTAATTGTAAAATGATGAGCATAGTCCTATTGTTGATGATTCCTTTCCTAATGAGCATTTGTTTGTAATAACTATTCAATCTTTGTAGTTCACAGACATTGTTATCTATCTTGGTATAGGATCACTACCTCAACATTTATCACCTAAGAAAAAATAATATTTGATCCAAAAGAGTAGACATTATTCTTATATTTTAGGATATCTCTTTATCACTGGACTAGATTTAGTTATGAGAATATGTATTTGAGAAGATGAAGCTTATGACATTCTCAAAGCCTACCATAATTAACCTTGTAGGAGTCATTTTGTTGCCAAACAAGGTGCTATACAAGTACTTAATACTATATATTATTGGCCTTATTTACATAAGGATTCCATGATGTATACCTATAGATATGATCAATGTCAATGTATGGGGAAACCCACTCACTCTGATGAAATGCCATTACAGCCATAATTGGTTCTAAAACCTTTTGACAAATGGGGACTATAATTTATAGGTCCCATTGATTTTAAATCCAACAAAAAGGAATATATACTGGTATGCACTAATTATGTCACAAAATAGGTAGAGGTCAAGGCCTTAACCCATGCCTAAGATGAGAAGTAGCTAAGTTTTTGTATGAATAAATCTTTACCCATTATGGTGTACCAAGAGAAATAGTCATAGACCAAAAACCATAGTTCACATCAGACCTCACAGCCACCTTGGTAAAATAATATGAAATCAGACACAAACAATCTACCCCTTACCATCTTTAGTTAATTGGTTAGATAGAATTTACAAATAGATAATTGGAAACTATACTCACTAAGACTATAAACATACATAGAAAAGATTAGTCAACTCATCTTTTTGAAGTACATTGGGCTTATAGAATCACCTAGAAAACCACAACTAGTTTCACCCCATATGAATTAGTTTATTTTAAAAATCCTATTTTTTCCATTGAATTTGAGTATAAACCATTAATAAAAACACTTTATTTAGGTTTGGATCTTTCCCAATCTTGACAAGATAAGATCATGTAGCTGAATGCACTTAATGAATTTAGAAAGAAAGTACTTCATCACACTGAAGTAGTGCAAAGATAATGCATGTGTTGGCATGAAAAGAATGTCAAGACTAAAAATTTTCAACCTAGTGACTGGACAATCTTTTTTTTACTCTAAATACAAGAATCATAAAGGAAATCTTAGTCTAGATGGCTTGGGCTTATGAGATCGAGCAAGGTTTTGATAATGGAGTTGTAAATCTCATGACCATTGACTATGTTTGGTTCTATCTAATTATTTATGGGCATAGACTCAAGCTGTATAAAAAACTATTTTCTAAGGAAACTCTCACTCACCAACTTATTGAAGAATAACATCTATCTCTTCTCCATGAAGCAAATCAACATGTTCCTGTAGTCAAAAGATATTTTTGTCAACCCTTTTTTAATATTTTCCAAGTGCAATAAAGCTTCCTATATCCAATAACAACCCATTCACAATGGCTTGGTTCAGGATGAATAAAATCTTACCTCCTAGGCTTCTACAATTCTAGTTGAGTTGAGACCCAAAAATCTTTAAAAAAATAGAAAATTTAGTAATGAAAACCTTCAAACATTATTGATGGATGTTGTATCAAAAAACTAGGTCACTAGTTGATCAACATTCATTATAAAAAAATAAAGTACAATAATAAAACTTTTATTTTCATATGTTTTTATTACAGATTCATTCTTTTTGAGTAGGAAAAAACTATTCTTTTTGTTACAAGATGAAATTATTGATGTTGTAAGATATTTATTATTATAGGACACTTCTTATTTCCATAGGAAACATTTATCATTGCTATATGAATTCTTATCACTCCATCATATATTGCATTTCTCAAAAAGCATTTTTACTACCAATCAAAGGCCAACACATGCTAGTACACCTCACATCCATCATTTCCATTCATCATTCATGCATTAATGAAAGGTATTCCTACAAGTATTAAGGTAATTATTTTATATTTATTTCATGTCATAATTTTTAATCATTACTAATATGATGGGTCTTAATGCTATTAAGATGCCACCATATCTTTTCTTTATCATGTCATTCTGAGATATCTTCTCTTTCGCTGATTGACATGACCATTGAAGCACTGCTACCACCACCCCTTGTAATTACCATAAGTCATTTGCACATGTTAGATGCATCCCTTAAGGACAAGTAACCATTTAATTTGGAGGGATTTCCCATAATATAAATATTTTACTCCCAAAACAAATCACAAACATTTTTTCCAAAGCTATAGAACCCTTATTATAAGAGCACAGACCCTGTAACTAAAATTCCATCGTATAATATAGGAGGGGACTTACTTAAACACAAGCCACTTGATATCTCTCCTCTAATAAATAACTTGAACATCTTGGTCCTATTTTATAATGTAGGATGCTCCCAATATTTTGAGAGGATACATGCTCTTGATCAAAGAATTATAGAAGAATTCACTAGATTATTGTATAACCTGACAATAATGAGAGAAATGGAAATAAAGCTAACTAAAACTATCATCAATAGAGTAACAAGATTTCCATGAATAGGAGAATTATGGTAGGAGGATTTTGATGCTGAGGCAGAGAAGAAAAAATTCATTAAAGGAGATGAAAGCTTGGAGACTTCAAAGTAGGGCATTACATAGTTATTATTACTAGGAAGATGGGCCAAAGCTATTGTGTTCATCTTTAGATATTTCACCTACAAAGGAAGATATTCCATGTTGCAGGGCATTCACTTAAAATTTATAAATCATTTATGACATGGTATTGAGATAAATATCCCCAACTTCTTACTTAACATGATCACAAAAATGATAGAGGCATTTCAAAGAGGTAATCCCAAAGTTATCTTTCATCATTGTTTAATTTAGTTAATTGTTAAAGATTGCTTATAGGAATAGGCCCAATATAAGTTGAGAAGATTTTCTCTAAATAATTATAAATGCAAAAAGTAATATTGAGGAAAATGAAGAAGAAGAGATAGAGGTAGAAGAAGAAATGGAAGTAGAATAATAGATGGAGATAGAAGAAGACCTTCCTACAACACCACAAAGCCCTGTAGAACAAAGCCTTCCTATAGCACCATAAGAATCTACAGAAGAAGACCTTCCTATAGCTCCATAATAATATTGAGGAAAATGAAGAAGAAGAGATAGAGGTAGAAGAAGAAATGGAAGTAGAATAATAGATGGAGATAGAAGAAGACCTTCCTACAACACCACAAAGCCCTATAGAACAAAGCCTTCCTATAGCACCATAAGAACCTACAGAAGAAGACCTTCCTATAGCTCCATAAGAACCTATATAATAAGACCTTCCTATATCTCCAAAAGAACCTGCAAAAGAAGATCTTCCTATAGCCACACAAGAACCTATATAAATGATAAATCTTTTAGAAGGGGCTTCCAAAAGAAAATAATATAGAAGATGGAAGAAGAAACTCATTCTTCAACTTTGAGGAATATGAAGAACTTCTATCCTCCCCTAAAAAGGCTAGGGTCACATATATTCCTCACAAATCCCATAGATTAAGAGGAAAGTTGAAAGGTAAACCAAGAACTAAACCTTTTTTATTATAAAAATTAATAAAGAATTTGGACAACAAATTGTCAATAGTCATGAATCACTAGAGGCATTTAGTTTTGATAACCTAGAGACTGATAAGGAAGAACGTTCTCAAGAAGGCAATAAGGAGACAGATCAAGTAGAACACAGTCTTGAAGAATTATGAGAAGAACCAATGCAAATAGAGGTAGAACAAATGGAACAACCCACCATATAAGTGGAATTTCCTACTTTGGAGCAAGCCCTATAGGAAATAGAGTGATTAAGGAAGAAGCTACAACATCAGTCAAGAGGAGGACTAGATACACTTTTTGTAGTAGCTTTTTAGCTACAACCCTCTATACAAAGCCATCCTAGAGCCATTTTTTCACAACCTTCCATAGAAAAAAAGAAACAAGAAAAACCTAAAACTACCTAAATTATTAGGTATAATTTCTCATATATGATGTCTTTTAAATTAATGAGATAGATAATCAGTATGAAAATTTTAGGGCATTAACAAAGGAGAATAAGAAATTGAAATAAGAGGTCATGTTGAAAGAAGAAAGGATCTCCAAATTGTAATATAAATTTGAAGATCTGGCTAGTCTTACTCAAGAGACCATTGACTGCAAGCCTCTTGCAAGGGTATATTCAATTTATATTAAGTAACAATGGCATAAGTTTAAGTTCATGAGAATTTATTATGCCATGCCTTAAAAATTAATCTATCCTCTCTCTTTCTTTCAATTTACTGTGACATGCCTTACAATTATGTGAGTTGTATCTTCATAACTATATTATGCCTCATGACAAGGAATAAAATCCTAACCTATATGTTGGATATTTCTTTTTAAAGGCATTTTCATCCTATCTTTTGAATGAGAATAAGAGAGGATGAGAGATGAATAAATATAAGAAAAAGGAAAGGGAAAATCAATTACTTATCAAAAGAGAGTCAGATGCACCTGAGATTGCATTGATAGAATGGGATAACATTATGCTATGGAAATAAGTCAAGGCTTGGTTTGCCAAAAATTATGATGCAACCTAATATTTCTACTTGGGGATGATAAATTTTTTTGGACTTGTATCAAAATAATCTTGCATAAGAAGATGGAAGGATCTCACTCTTGAGCTAAAAATAAAGAGCCATATTCCCCTTTCAATTTATAGGTAACATTTGATAGAGTCACAAGATATATTCTACTTATAAGTGAAATGGGATCTCAGCTATTGAGCATAAAATTATAGACCCTCTATTTTGGTATCCTATTCTATATTGGTAAGATAAAAATCCATTAGATGAATCTAAAGAGGTCAAAAATTGGTACTTGTATGAATAATGACATGGATTTTATGCTCACCTATCTAGTGATGCCATGGAACCTATGGATTTCAAAACTATTTATGAATTTGAAGTGCGTAAATTTGTTGCTAGAGGATGAGAAAGGTATTAAGTTGGGGGGTGTGATGAGCCTCAAAATTATCATATTTTTATTCTCATCTGTCATGCTCATCCTTCTTATTTATCATGTTTTTGAACTACTTTCTCATAATCTTTTATCCTCAAACAACCATAATCTTGAAAATAGCATTATGTTCTTCATAATATTTAAATATTTAGAACTTTATCTTAGAATCAAGTATAAAATAGTTATCTTCTACTAAGGGATGTTTTTATCTATAATGTGTTTTAAATATGTTTTGAATCAATAGGTATATAGCACAAACCATCCTGCAACAAAGGGATCTCAACACATTGACACGTCCTGTAGCCACTACATAACCAAAGTCATAGACAAAAAAAATTGAGTCCTAATTCAACTGACTCATAAAAATGATAACAACCTCCATAAAGCATAATAATGATGTGGTTAAATATTGAAACAACTTTGTTTATCCTGAGGTATTATTACAAGATTTACTTGAATGGTGACCTTAGTAGAAGGAACCAATTTATGTTATCCTATAGTCAAATGTTTCTTAATTTGTAATGTATATTATTTTATATAAAAAAATATCACTTTTTGTATATATATATATATATATATATATATATATATATATATATATATAGGGTTGAGAGGTAGGTAGAGATTTATTAGATAAATATATCAGAAGTATATTTTGTAAATCAACTATTATTATAATTTCTTTGTAGCAATTTTTTTTTGTATTTTGATTAATATGAACAATCATTTTTGAGTCTATTTTATTGTTATAAGAGGAAGGATTGAAGATGGATTTATAAGGCTGAAGGGCCTTGTTTGGAATCTTACAGCAGCAATCCAACCTTTTAAATAGCTAAGCATGTTATTTATTTTATTTATGTGTTGTGCATTTAATTTCTAAATTATGTGATTTTAAATTTTGTATATAATTGTTTTAAGGAAGCTTCTAAAGATAAAATAAGTGTAATCATTTAATTTATAGTATTGTATGAGTGTTCAATTATAGCATTCCATCTCTTTCATGGTTTTTAGCATCTTAGATTACAATCAATAGAAGGTCAAATTAGAAGATTGAGTGTGCACATATAATGACATCAACCTATCAAGTTTACATCTTTGGGTTGATAATTAAATGAAAGTAGAAGATATAGGTCTATGGTAACTCTCTTTATTTATTTGAATCAAGAAAATTATATTTGCTTGTGAATTTACTACTTGATCCAAAACTCAAAAGTTTTGATTGATAGATATTTCAAGAACATGAAAATAACATAGTAATAATGATTTCTCTGAGAAGAGATGTTTTATTACTCAAGATTGTAAATACAAACATATACTTACTTTTGGAAAGAGATGTTTCATTTCCATTTTAGGTTAGATCTTAATTTATACACATTTTGAAGGCAGGAAGAGGATGTGGAAGGTCACCAATCTTGAGGGAGATAAAGTGGTTCGACTTCCATGATTTACAATAATACAGAATTCAAGGAATTACTATTTTTAGAAACTTACTATTTTTAGATTACACTACTAAAATTTATATTTGGGGAACTTTCATTGGATTTTTAGGTATTATCCTCCTTCTTATCTTTCCAATGGTTTAAACAGGAAGTCAATTAGAGATATGGTGCAAAAGTTATAGCTCTTAAAAGTTACATCATTAATTGGGGTAGAACCGTCACCTGAATTGTCACCTAAATTGTTACCCAGATCACTATAAGTCATTACATATAATTCAAACTTTAAAATTGTGATATATCATGAGAAATGTGTATAGTGTACATAAAGTGACATCATCCTATCAATTTTACATCCTCAAATTAAAAATTAAATGAAAGTACAAGATACACGTCTATGGTAACTCTCCTTGTTCATTTAAATCAAGATACTTATATTTGATTGTGAATCTACTGCTATTCATTACATATAATTCAAATTTAAAAGTTGTGATGCATCATAAAAAATGCATATAAATTTTGAATCTTTGAATATTAAAAATGTTTAAAACTGCTTAAACTTTGGTATTACATTTCATTCAAACATTAAAGTTGCAAAGCATCATGACAAATGTGCATAAATTTTAAATCTTTGGATCTTAAACACATTCAAAACCACTTAATCCTCCTATTACATATCATTCAAACTTAAAATTTGTGATGCATCATGACAAATGTACATGAAATTTGAATCTTTGGATCTTAAACACATTCATAAAATGCTCAAGCTTCGATATTACATATCACTCAGATATCAAAGTTGTGATGCATCATGATAAATGTACGTAAACATTGAATCTTTGGATCTTAAATATGTTCAAAACCATTCAAGCTTCAACATTACATATTTTTCAAATTTTAAATTTGTAATGCATCATGATAAATGTGCATAAAGTTCAAATCTTTGGATCTTAAACACAATCAAATTCACTCAAGCTTTAGTATTACATATCATTCAAATTTCAAAGTTTTGATGCATCATCAAAAATATGCATAAATAATGAATTATTAGATATTAAACATATTCAAAACCACTTAAGCTTCGATATTACATATCATTCAAATTTCAAACTTGTGATGCATCATGAGAAATGCACATAAAGTTTGAATCTTTGGATCTTCAACACATTCAAAACTAATTAATTTCAGTATTACATATCATTCAATGTTGTAATGCATCATGACAAATGTGCATAAGGTTCAAATTTTTAGATCTTAAACATGTTCAAAACCACTTAAGCTTTTACATTACATATCATAAAAATTTCAAATTTCAATGCATCATAAAAAACATGCATAAAATTTAAATCTTTAAATATTAAACACATTAAAAACTACTTAAGCTTCGGTATTACATATCATTCAAACTTCAAATTTAAGATGCATCATGACAAATGTGCATAAAATTCAAATATTTGTATCTTAAACACATTCAAAACCATTAGAATATTTAGTATTACATATTATTCAAATTTTAAAGTTACGATGCATCATGAGAAATGCACATAAAATTACATATCTCTGTATCTTAAACTCATTCAAAATTGCTCAATCTTTAGTATTACATATTGTTTAAATTTTAAAGTTGTGATGTATCATAATAAATGTGCATAAATTTTGAATCTTTAGATCTTAAATGCATTCAAATCTATTCAAGCTTTGGTATTACATATCATTCAAATTTTAAAGTTGTGATGCATCATGAGAAACATGCATAAAATTCAATCATTGAATCTTTAAAATGTTTAAATCCACTTAAAATTCAATATTACATATCACTCAAATTTTAAAGTTGTGATACATCATGAGAAACATGTATAAATTTCAAATATTTAAATCTTAAACACATTTGAAACTAAGATTTGGTATTGCATATCATTAAATTTTCTAAGTTGTGATGCATCATGAGAAATGCATATAAAGTTTGAATTTTTGGATATTAAACATATTCAAAATTGATTAATATTTAGTATTATATATCATTCAAACTTCAAAGTTATTATGAATAATGATAAATGCGCATAAATTTTGAATCTTTAGATCTTAAACTTTTTCAAAATCACTTTAAGTTTTAGTATTAAATATCATTTAAACCTCAAAGTTATGATGCATCATGACAAATGCACATAAATTTTGAATCTTTGGATCTTAAACACTTTTAAAACTACTCAAGATTCTATATTACATATCATTCAGATTTCAAAGTTTGGATGCATCATGAGAAATTTGCATAAAATTTGAATCTTTTAATCTTAAACACATTCAAAAATGCTCAAGATTCATAATTACATATTATTTAAATTTAAAAGTTATAAATCTTAATGAGAAACCACCATAAAGTTCTAATCTTTATATCTTAAATACATTCAAATCTATTCAAGCTTCAGTATTACATATCATTTAAATTTAAAAGTTATGATGCATCATGAGAAACACACATAAAGTTTGAATCTTTGGATCTTAAACACATTTGAAACTATTCAAGCTTGGGTATTACATGTCATTTAGATTTCAAAGTTGTGATGCATCATGAAAAACACACAAAAAGTTCAAATCTTAGGGTCTTAAACACATTCAAATATGTTCAAGTTTGGGTATTACATATCATTCAAATTTTAAAGTTGTGATGAATCATGAGAAATGTGCATAAAGTTTGAATCATTGGATCCTAAACACATTCAAAACCACTTAAGTTTCTGTAATACATATCATTCAAATTTAAAATTTATGATGCATCATGATAAATACATATAAATTTTGAATCTTTGGATCTTAAACACATTCAAAACTACTTAAGCTTTAGTATTACATATCATTCAAAATGCTAAGTTGTAATGTATCATGAGAAATGTGCATAAAGTTTGAATCTTTGGATCTTAAACACCTTCAAACCCACTTAAGCTTTGGGATTACATATCATTCAAATTTTATAGTTGCAATACATCATGACAAATGCGCATAAAGTTCAAATCTTTGGATATTAAACACATTCAAAATTGCTTAAAATTTAGAATTACATATCATTCAAATTTTAAAATTGTGATTCATCATGGTAAATACGCATAAATTTCAAGTCTTTGTATTTTAAACATGTTCAAATCCACTCAAGATTTAGTATTACATATCATTCAAATTTCAAAGTTGCGATGCATCATAAGAAATGCACATAAAGTTTAATTTTTTGGATCTCAAACACATTCAAAATTGTTTAAGATTTAGTATTACATATCATTCAAATTTCAAAGTTATGATGCATTATGAAAAACATGCATAAAGATAAAATACTTGGATCCAAAACACATTCAAAACCACTTAAGCTTCAGTATTACATATTCTTCAATTTTAAAGTTGTGATGTATCATGATAAATGTATATAAATTTCAAATCATTGGATCTTAAACACATTTAAAAATGCTTAAGTGGAAGTATTACATCATTCAAATTTTAAAGTTATGATGCATCATGAGAAATGCACATAAAGTTTGAATATTTAGATGTTAAACATATTTAAAACCACTTAAGCTTTGGTATTACATATCATTAAAATTTTAAAGTTGTGATGCATCATGATAAACATGTATAAAGTTTAAATTTTTGGATCTTAATCACCTTCATAATTTCTTAAGTTTTGATATTACATATCATTCAAATTTCAAAGTTGTGATGCATTTTGAAAAATGAGCATAATATTCAAATCTCTAGATTTAAAAGACATTTGAAACCATTTAAACTTGGTATTACATATCATTCAAGTTTAAAATTTGTGATGCATCACGAGAAACATGCATAAAGTTTGAATATTTAGATCTTAAACACATTTAAAACCACTTAAGCTTTGGTATTACATATCAATCAAATTTCAAAGTTGTGATGCATCATGAGAAATGTGCATAAAGTTAGAATCTTTGGATCTAAAAAATATAAAGGCATTTTTCATCATTCTCTATCCATTTATAAGTTATCATAAAGTTTTACGGTCTAACTCCACATCTAAATAGTACTTCCTTTGTACATACCTACCCAATTAGGCCTATTAGCCATCATTACTCTTCCATAGTGATCAAAACTATAAAATAATATATAGTAACTAACTAAAACCACATTAATCCTTCTCTAAACCATAAACGAAGTAAAATTACAAAGTTTGGGAAAATTCTAATTCTTAGTATGAAAGTTATAGGGTTTTTGGTTTGGAAACCCTAGGTGGTTGTCTACAATGACTAAGAGGCTTAAAAATTAACTTTATTGAGTTTTATCATGTTTCAAGGGAATAAAATACCATATCTAGTTATTTTTTTTACCTTATCCATCTATCCAAATAGGTTAGTATCCTCCACCAATCTTGCTAGGGTTTAAAATGACCAAAGCACAAACTTTTGTGCATTATAGGAGGATTGGGTAATTAATTAGCAATCTATGTATATTCAAAGATGTATCCAAATTTAAAATAGATATTATCAGACCTTTTTCTTCTTCATTTAACATTAATACTTAATTAACTTCATGTCTATTCCTTCATTAAGCACATCTACCTCTTTTTTGAGAGTTGATTGGAAAAATAGGGTATTACTCATGCAAAGCATGGATTTGTTTATGTTCAATAGGTTTCAAGAATGCAACAATATTATTATTGATACTTATTCTCATTTCTACTAATGAAAATTATCCATCCATCCAATAACCACTCATCTCCTTAACTCATATTCTATTTCCTTAGCATACTTATAGAACAAGAACAAGGGTAACTGAGCAAAATAGGGTGTATAGTTAATGAATAAATTACTCACTATGGACTTGAGGTTTACCAATAAAAATTTCATTAAATTAACTATCAAAACATTTCATAAAGCATTTCCTTATCCATATACCATCATTTCAATCACATCCATAGTTAACACTTTCAAATGCATCCATATATTTTCATTCTAGATACTTACAAGTGTATAATAGGGTACACAGACAAAGTTATCTTTCTCTAAGTTTCTCCACTTCACATCAATCTATTTCTTAATCAAAAGATTCTATAAGGTTTCACATGTATCTAGTATTAGCATACCACATAGATCATTCTTCCAACCCTCACCAACTTCATCAACTCTTCTCCTTTTCTTTTAACTGTAACTCTATACTTTATTGTCTCTTATAGGCCATTGTTTGAACCTACAACTACACACATAGTAACTTTATAATGGACCGAGGACCTTTAAAAAAATATATATGATCTATAAAAATCCATATGTTTATTCATAGAGTATGACACAACAAAAATAACTTTCTTTATTCATATGAACTAACTTTATTACACTTGCAGTCCATTCATGGACTTGTCAATCTTCTTTAAGGATTTTTAAATTTTCCTTTGCTCAAGTTTCTCTCCTCTTTATTTAATTTCTCTCCTATCCTCTCTCACATTCTCCTTTATCACTAACATGCTACAACTAACTCCAACTTCCTCTTTGCATCTAACTTCTACATTTATTTTTGAGGTAGTTACAAAACATGACTTTTACAAGCCAACTCAATGGATGAGTGGTAGTTGTATTAGTTAACTTAAATATTGATTAAATTAATTAGAAATATAATGTCTCCAAATACCCTTTATTAGACTTCTTGTAACCTTATATCAACTTTTTCTCACCTAACCACTCCACATTATACATAAAGTTTGAATATCTGGATCTTAAACATGTTCAAAATTGTTCAAGCTTCAAGATTACATATCATTTAGATTTTAAATTTTTGATGTATCATGAGAAACACACATAAATTTTAAATCTTTAGATCTTAAACACATTCAAAATTTCTCAATCTTCAGTATTACATATCATTCAAATTTCAAAGTTGTGTTGCATCATGAGAAACAGGCATAAAGTTTGATTCTTTAGATCTTAAACACATTCTAATCTACTTAATATTTATTATTACATATCATTGAAATTTAAACGTTGTAATGCATCATGACAAATGTGCATAAATCTCAAATTATTAGATCTTAAACATGTTCAAAACTACTTAAGCTTCGGTATTAAATATCATATAAATTTCAAAGCTATGATACATCATGAAAAATACATATAAAGTTTCAATCTTAGAATCTTAAACATGTTCAAAACCAATTAAGCTTTGGTATTACATATCATTCAAACATCAAGGTTGTGATTCATCATGACAAATATGCATAAAGTTTGAATCTTATGATATTAAATGCATTTAAATCTACTAAAGTTTTAGTATTACATATCATTCAAACTTCAAAGTTATGATGCATCATGATAAATGTGCATAGAGTTTAAATGTTTGGATCTTAAACACATTCAAAACCACTCAAGGTTTGATATTACATATCATTTAAATTTCAAATTTTTAATGCATCATGAAAAACATGCATAAATTCTGAATCTTTGGATCTTAAACACATTCAAAATTGCTCAAGCTTCAATTTTACATTTTTTTCAAATTTTAAAGTTGGAATTCATCACAAAAAATATGTGTAAAGTTCAAATATTTGGATCTTAAAGACCTTCAAATGCATTCAAGTTTTGGTATAACATGTCATTAAAATTTTAAGTTATGATGCATCATGATAAATGCATTAAGTTTGAATCATTAGATCTTAAACATATTCAAATCCACTAAGATTTGGTTTTATATATAATTACAATTTCAAAGTTGTTATGCATCATGAGAAATGCACATAAAGTTAAAATTATTGGATGTTAAACATGTTTAAAAATTATTGGATGTTAAACATGTTTAAAACCACTTAAGCTTTGATATTACATATCATTTAAATTTCATAGTTGTAATTCATAATGAGAAATGTACATAATTTTTTAATCTTTAAATCTTAAACATATTCAAAATTTATTAAGCTTCAATACTACATATCATTCAAACATCAAATTTATTATGCATCATTAGAAATATGCATAAAGTTTGAATCTTTAGATCTTAAACATAGTCAAAACTTATTAAGCTTTGATATCTTGTATCATTCAAATTTTATAATTGTGATACATCATGATAAACATGCATAAAGTTTGAATCTTTAGATCTTAAACATGTTCAAAATCACTCAAACTTTTGTATTACATTCATCATATTTCAAGGTTATGATCTATCATGAAAAATATGTATAAAGTTTGAATATTTGGATCTTAAACACGTTCAAAACCACTTAAGCTTTGATATTACATATCATTCAAATTTTAAAGTTGTGATGCATCACAATAAATAAGCATAAATTTCAAATCTTTGAATCTTAAACATACTTAAATCTGCTCAAGCTTCAGTATTACATATCATTGAAATTTCAAAGTTGTGATGCATCATGAGAAATGCACATAAAATTTAAATCATTGGATTTTAAACACATTTAAAACTGTTTCATATCATTCAAATTTCAAAAGCACAATGCACATAATAAACACGCATAAATTTTGAATCTTTGGATAATAAACACTTTCAAAATCACTTAAGCTTCAATATTACATATCATCCAAATTTCAAAGTTATGATGCAATATGATAAATTTTCATAAAATTTGAATCTTTGAATCTTAAACATATTTAAAAGTGCTTAAGCTTCGGTATTAAAGATCATTCAAACTTCAAAGTTGTGATACATCATAACAAACATGCATAAATTTTGAATCTTTGGATCTTAAACACATTCAAAACTATTCAATTTTTGATTTTACATATCATTCATATTTTAAAGTTGTGAAGCATCATAAAAAATGTGCATAAAGTTTGAATCTTTAGATCTTAAACACATTCAAAACTGCTCAACCTTTATTATTACATATCATTCAAATTTTAAACTTATGACATATTATTCAAAACATGCATAAAGATCAAATCTTTGGATCTTAAACATTTTTAAATTTGCTCAAGCTTTAGTATTACATATCATTCAAATTTTAAATTTGCAATACATCATAAAAAATGTGCATAAATTTTGACTGGTTGGATCATAAACATATTCAAATCCACTTATGTTTTGGTATTACATATTATTCAAATTTAAAATTTATGATCTATCATAATAAATTCATATAAAATTTGAATCATTGGATCTTAAATATGTTCCAAACCACTTAAGCTTTAGTATTACATATCATTCAAATTTAAAAGTTGTAATGTATCATGAGAAATGTGCATAAATTTTGAAACTTTGGATTTTAAACATGATCAAAACCATTTAATCTTTGGTATTGAATATCATTCAAACTTTAAAGTTGTGATGCATCATGATAAATGTGCTTAAATTTTGAATCTTTGTATCTTAAACACGTTCAAAATATCTTAAGCTTTAGTATTACATATCATTCAAATTTCAAATTTATGATGCATCATTAAAAATACACATAAACTTTTAATCTTTGGATCTTAAACACATTCAAAATTGTTTAATATTTGATATTACATATCATTCAAATTTCATAGTTACAATTCATCATGAGAAACGTGCATAAAATTTAAATTTTTTGATCTGAAACATGTTCAAAATTGTTTGAGTTTTGGTATTATATATTATTAAAACTTTAAATGTGATGCATCATGATAAACATGAAAAAAAATTGAATATTTATATCTTAAACACGTTCAAAACCACTTAAGCTTCGATATTACATATCATTCAAATTTAAAAGTTTTGATGCATCATAAGAAACATGCATAAATTTCAAATCTTTAGATTTTAAATACCTTCAAAAAAATTTAAATGTCAGTATTACATATCATTCAAATTTTGAATTTGTGTTGCATCATGAGAAATGTGCATATATTTTAAATCTTTGGATCTTAAACATGTTAAAAATTACTTAAGTTTTAATATTATATATCATACAAATTTAAAAGTTATTATGCATCAAACACATTTAAAACCACTTAAAATTATGTATTATATATCATTAAAAATTCAAAGTTGTGATGCATCATGATAAATGTGCATAAAATTTGAATCTTTGGATCTTAAACATGTTGAAATTGCTTAAGCTTTAATATTACATATCATTCAAATTGCAAAGTTATGATGCATCAAGATAAATGTGCATAAAGATTAAATCTTTGAATCTTAAAGATGATCAAAACTACATAAGTTTCAATATTACATATCATTCAAATACCAATGTTATGATGCATTATGAAAAACACTCATAAAATTTAAATCTTTGGATCTTAAATATGTTCAAAATATCTTAAGTTTTAGTATTACATATCATTCAAATTTAAAATTTGTGATGTATCATTAAAAATGCACATAAACTTCTAATATTTGGATCTTAAACACATTCAAAATTGCTTAATCTTTGATATTACATATCATTCAAATTTTATAGTTATAATTCATCATGAGAAACATGCATAAAGTTCAAATTTTTTTATCTGAAACATGTTCAAAATTGCTTGAGTTTTGGTATTATATATCATTAAAATTTTAAATGTGATGCATCATGATAAACATGAAAAAATCTTGAATATTTATATCTTAAACACGTTCAAAACCACTTAAGCTTCGATATTACATATCATTCAAATTTGAAAGTTTTGATGCATCATAAGAAACATGCATAAAGTTCAAATCTTTAGATTTCAAATACCTTCAAAATTTCTTAAATTTCAATATTCATATCATTCAAATTTCAAATTTGTGATGCATCATGAGAAATGTGCATATATTTTAAATCTTTGGATCTTAAACATGTTAAAAATTGATTAAGCTTCAATATTACATATCATACAAATTTAAAAGTTATTATGCATCAAACACATTCAAAACCACTTAAAATTATGTATTATATATCATTAAAAATTCAAAGTTGTGATGCATCATGATAAATGTGCATAAAATTTGAATCTTTGGATCTTAAACATGTTGAAATTATTTAAGCTTCAATATTACATATCATTCAAATTGCAAAGTTATGATGCATCATGAGAAATGTGCATAAAGATTAAATCTTTGAATCTTAAAGATGATCAAAACTACATAAACTTCAATATTACATATCATTCAAATATTAATGTTATGATGCATTATAAGAAACACTCATAAAGTTTAAATCTTTAGATTTTAAACACGTTCAAAATATCTTAATCTTCAGTATTACATATCATTCAAATTTAAAATTTGTGATGCATCATTAAAAATGCACATAAATTTTTAATATTTGGATCTTAAACACATTCAAAATTGCTTAATCTTTAATATTACATATCATTTAAATTTCATAGTTACAATTCATCATGAGAAACGTGCATAAAGTTCAAATTTTTTGATCTAAAATATGTTTAAAATTGCTTGAGTTTTCGTATTATATATCATTAAAAATTTAAATATGATGCATCATGATAAACATAAAAAAATCTTGAATATTTATGTACTAAACACGTTCAAAACCACTTAAGCTTCGATATTACATATCATTCAAATTTGAAAGTTTTGATGCATCATAAGAAATATACATAAAGTTCAAATCTTTGGATTTCAAATACCTTTAAAATTTCTTAAATTTAAATTTTACATATCATTCAAATTTCAAATTTGTGATGCATCATGAGAAATGTGCATATATTTTAAATCTTTGGATCTTAAACATGTTAAAAACTGCTTAAGCTGCAGTATTACATATCATACAAATTTAAAAGTTATTATGCATCAAAGACATTCAAAACCACTTAAACTTTTATATTATATATCACTAAAAATTCAAAGTTGTGATGCATCATGATAAATGTGCATAAAATTTTAATCTTTACATTTTAAACATGTTGAAATTACTTAAGCTTCAATATTACATATCATTCAAATTGCAAATTTATGATGCATCATGAGAAATATGCATAGAGATTAAATATTTAAAACTTAAAGATTATCAAAACTACATAAGCTTCAATATTACATATCATTCAAATATCAATGCTATGATGCATTATGAGAAACACTCATAAAATTTAAATCTTTAGATCTTAAACACATTTAAAATCGCTTAAATTTCAATATTACTTATCATTCAAATTTAAAAGCAGAAATGCATCATGAAAAACGTGCATAAAGTTCAAATATTTAGATCTTAAACATGTTTAAAATGATTGAGCTTCAGTATGACATATCATTCAAAATTTAAAATTATAATGCATTATAAAAAACAAGCATAAATTTTTTATATTTGAATCTTAAAAATGTTCAAAACTACTTAAATTCTAATATTACATATCATTCAAATTTTAAATTTATAATTCGTTATGAGAAACATGCATAAAATTCAAATCTTTGGATCTTAAACATGTTCAAAATTGCTTAAGCTTTGGTATTACATATCATTCAAATTTCAAAGTTACAATGCATTATAAGAAATGTGCATAAATTTTGAATCTTTAAATCTTAAACATGTTTAAAACCACTTAAAATTTGGTATTATATATCATTTGAATGTCAAAGTTACAATAAATTATGAGAAATATGGATAAAGTTCAAATCTTTGGATCTGAAACATGTTTAAAACTACTAAAACTTTGTTATTACATTTCATTCAAATTGAAAAGTTACGATGCATTATGAGAAATGTGAATAATTTCAAATATTTGGATCTTAAACACATTCAAAACTACCTAAGCTTCATTATTATATATCATTCCATTTAAAAGTTACGATGCATTATGATAAATGTGTATAAAGTTCTAATCTTTAGATATTAAACATGCTTAAAATTATTTAAGCTTCAGTATTACATATCTTTCAAATTTTAAATTTATAATGTATTATAAAAAATATTGTATAAAGTTTGAATATTTGGATCTTAAATATGTTTAAAACCACTTAAACTTTAGTATTACATATCATTCAAATTTTAAAGTTGTGATGCATTATGAGAAATAGACATAAAATTTAAATCTTTAGGTCTTAAACACGTTCAAAATTACTTAAGCTTCATTAGTACATATCATTCAAATTTTAAAGTTGTGATGTATTATGATAAATACACATAAAATTTAAATCATTAAATGTTAAACACATTCAAAACCATTTAAGCTTTGATACTACATATTATTTAAATTTTAAAATTATGATGCATCATGAAAAATGTGCATAAAATTTGAATATTTAGATCTTAAACACATTCAAAACCACTTAAACTTCAATATTACATGTCATTCAAAATTCAAAGTTATGATGCATCATGACAAATGTGCATAAAATTTAAATCTTTAGATCTCAAACACATTAAATACTGCTAAAGTTTTTGTATTACATATCATTTAAACTTTAAAGTTGTGATGCATTATGACAAATATGCATAAATTTTAAATTTTTAGAGCCTAAATATGTTCAAAACCACTCAAGCTTTGCTATTACATATTAATGAGATTGTAAAGTTTAGATGAATTATGATAAATATGCATAAATTTTAAATCTTTGGATCTTAAACATGTTTAAAACCACTCAAGCTTTGGTATTTCATATCATTTAATTTCAAAGTTATGATGCATCATGAAAAATATGCATAAATTTTGAATTTTTAAAATTTAAACACATTTAAATCTACTCTAACTCTAGTATTACATATTCAAATTTGAAAGTTGTGATACTTGATGAGAAACATGAAAAATACATTCAAAACTGCTTAAGTTTTAGTATTACATATCAATAAAATTTCAAAGTTGTGATGCATCATGAGAAATATGTATAAATTTTGAATCTTTAGATATTAAATATGTTTAAAATTGATTACGCTTCAATAGTGCATATTATTCAAATTTCAAAGTTATGATGAATCATGAAAAACACACATAAAGTTTATATATTTAGATCTTAAACATGTTCAAAACCACTTAAACTTCAGTATTACATCATAAATATGCATAAATTTCAAATCTTTGGATCTTAAAAATATTCAAAATCACATAAGCTTCAGTAGTACATATCATTTAAATTTCAAAGGTGTGATGTATTATGCAAAATTCAAATGATATGTAAATCTTTGGATCTTAAATATATTCAAAATCACTTAAACTTCAGTATTACATATCATTCAAATTTTAAAGTTACAATGCTTCATGAGATATATGCATATAGTTTGAATCTTTAAATCTCTAACACGTCTAAAACCAATTCAACTTTAGTATTACATATCATTAAAATTTGAAAGTTGCAATTCATTGTGATAAATGAGCATAAATTCAAATCTTTAGATCTTTATCATGTTCAAAATCAATTAAGCTTCAATATTGCATATCAGTCAAATTTCAAAGTTATAATGCATCATGAAACATGCACATAAAATTTGAATTTTTGGATCTTAAACACGTTCAAAATCACATAAGCTTCACTATTGCATATCATTCAAATTTTAAAGTTATGATTGATAATGAGAAACATGCATAAAATTAGAATCTTTGGATCTTAAACACGTTCAAAATTGCTCAAGCTTTGGTATTACATATCAATAAAATTTCAAAGTTGTGATGCATTATGAAAAATATGCATAAAGTTTAAATCTTTAGATCTTAGAGACGTTCAAAACTTCTTAAACTTTAGTATTATATTTCGTTTAAATTTCAAAGTTATGATGCATCATGTGAAATAAGCATAAAGTTTAAATCTTTTAATATTGAACATATTCAAAACCACTTAAGCTTTAGTATTACATATCATTCAAATTTTAAAATTGTGATATATTATGAAAAACGTGCATAAAATTTAAATATTTGGATCTTAAACTTGTTAAAAACTACTTAAGCTTCAGTATTAGATATCATTTAAACTTCAAAGTTGTAATTTATCATGAGAAATGCACATAAAGTTTGAATTGTTAGATCTTGAACATATTTAAAACCACTTTAACTTCAATATTACATATCATTCAAATTTTAAAGTTATGATGCATCATGTAAAATCTATATACAGTTCAAATCTTTGGATATTAAATACATTTAAAATTGATCAAGCTTCAGTATTATATATCATTCAAACTTCAAAGTTACAATGCATCATTAAAAATATGCACGAAATTTGAATCTTTAGATCTTAAATACTTTCAAAATTATTTAAGTTTTTGGTATTACATATCATTTAAAATTAAAAGTTATGATGCATCTTTATAAAAGCACATATAGTTTGAATTTTTATATCTTAAACACACTCGATGCTAATTTAGTTTCGATATTACATATCATTCAAACTTCAAAGTTGTGATGCATCATGAGAAATGTGTATAAAGTTTGAATTACTAGATCTTAAACACGTTCAAAACCTCTTAAACTTTGGCATTACATATTGTTCCACTTAAACTTATAATATATGGATCTTAAACATGTTGAAAACTACTTAGCCTTGATATTACATATCATTCAAGTTTCATAGTTATGATTCATCATGAGAAACGTGCATAAAGTTTAAATTTTTTGATCTGAAACATGTTCATAATTGTTTGAGTTTTGGTATTATATATCATTAAAATTTTAATGTGATGCATCATGATAAACATGAAAAAATATTGAATATTTATATCTTAAACATGTTCAAAACCACTTAAGCTTTGATATTACATATCATTAAAATTTTAAAGTTATGATACATTATGTAAAATACACATAAAATTTGAATATTTAGATTTTAAACACCTTCAAAGCCACTTAAGCTTTGGTATTATATATCATTCAAATTTGAAAGTTTTGATGCATCATGAGAAATATGCATAAATTTTAAATCTTTGCATTTTAAATACCTTCAAAATTACTTAAACTTTGATATTACATATTATTCAAATTTTAAAGTTGTGATGCATTGAGAAATGTGCATAAATTTTAAATAAGTATATCTTAAATATGTTCAAAACCACTTAATCTTCAGTATTACATATCACGTAAACATCAAAGTTGTGATACATCTTGAGAAACTCACATAAAGTTTAAATCTTTGTATCTTAAACACATGCAAAACCAATTAAACTTTGGTATTACATATCATTCAAATTTTAAATTTATGATGCATATTTATAAATATTCATAAATTTATAATTTTTTATAGTTTTGATTCATAAAAATAAACTCTCATAAAGTTTGAATCTTTGTATCTTAAACACGTTCAAAATTTCTTGAATTTCGGTATTATATATCATTCAAACTTTAAATTTGTGATACATCATGATAAACACACATAAAGTTTGAATCTTCGTATCTTAAATATGTTCAAAACCACTTAAGTTTCGATATTAGATATCATTCAAATTTTAAAGTTACGATACATTATGTAAAATGCACATAAAATTTAAATCTTTGGATCTAAACACCTTTAAAACCACTTAAGCTTCAATATTACATATTATTCAAATTTAAAAATTTCAATGCATCATGAGAAATGCACATAAAGTTCAAATCTTTATATATTCAATATGTTCAAAACCACTTCAACTTTAGTATTACATATCATTCAAATTTAAAACTTGTAATGTATTATCATAAACATGCATAAAGTTCAAATATTTAGATCTTAAACACATTCAAAATTGCTTAAACGTTTATATTTCATATCATTAAAATTTGAAAGTTGTGATGCATCATAAGAAACATACATAAATTTTGAAACATTATATCTTAAACATATTCAAAATTGCTTAAGCTTCAATATACATATCATTCAAATTTCAAAGTTGTGATGCATCATGAAAAATGCTTCAGTATTAAATATCATTCAAATTTCAAAGTTATGATATATCATGAAAAATGTGTATAAAATTTGAATCTTTAGATCTTAAACACATTCAAAACTACTTAAGCTTGATATTATATATCATTTAAATATCAAATTTATGATGCATCATGACAAATGTGCATAAATTTTAAATATTTAGATTTTAAACACATTCAAAACAACTGAAGCTTTAATATTACATATCATTAAACCTCAAAGTTGTGATGCATCATAAAAAATATGCATAAAGTTTGAATCTTTGGATCCCAAACACATTCAAAACCACTCAATATTCAGTATTACATATCATTCTAATTTCAAAGTTGTGATGTATCATGACAAATGTGCATAAAGATCAAATTTTTAGATCTTAAACATGTTCAAAACTACTCAATTTTTGATATTACATATCATTCAAATTTCAAAGTTATGATGCATCATGAAAAATGCACATAAAGTTCAAATAATTATATCTTAAACACATTCAAAACTATTTAAACATCAATATTACATATCATTCCAACTTCAAAGTTGTGATGCATCATGAAAAACGTGCAAAAAGTTTGAATTATCAGATCTTAAACACGTACAACACCGTTTAAGCTTCGGTATTACATATCAATAAAATTTCAAATTTTTGATGCATCATGATAAATACACATAAATTTTGAATCTTTGGATCTTAAACACGTTCAAAACCACTCAAGCTTTAGTATTACATATCATTCAAACTTCAAAGTTGTGATGCATTATGAAAAATATTCATAAAATTTGAATCTTTAGATCTTAAATTTCTTTAAAATTGTTTAACTTTTAGCATTACATATCATTCAAACTTTAAAGTTGCAATGCATCATGACAAACATGCATAAATTTGAAATATTTGGATCTTAAACAAGTTTAAAATCATTCAAGCTTCGGTATTACATATTATCTAAATTTAAAAGTTATGATACATCATGAAAAATATGTATAAAGTTTGAATCTTTATATCTTAAATAGATTCAAAATTGATTAAACTTTGGTATTATATATCATTCAAATTTCAAAATTATGATGCATCATGAGAAACACACATAAAGTTTCAATATTTGGATCTTAAACACCTTTGAAACTGCTTAAGCTTCAATATTACATGTCATTCAAACTTCAACGTTTTCATGTATCATGAAAATCACACAAAAATTTTAAATCTTTAGACTTTAAATATGTTCAAAACTATTTAAGCTTCAGTATTAGATATCATTAAAATTTCAAAGTTGTGATGCATAATGAGAAACATTCATAAATTTTGAATCTTTAGATCTTAAACACAATCAAACCGCTTAAACTTTGGTATTACATATAATTCAAATTTTAAAGTTGTGATGTATCATTAAAAATGGGTATAAAGTTTGAATCATTGGATCTTAAACACTTTCAAATCCTCTTAATATTTAGTATTATATTTCATTCAAATTTCAAATTTGTGATCCATCTAGAAAAGCACACATAATGTTTAAATCTTTGGATCTTAAACATGTTTAAAACCACTTAAAATTCATTATTATATCTCATTCAAATTTCAAAGTTAAAAGTATCATGAGAAATGAACATAAAATTTAAATCTTTGGTATTACATATTATTAAAATTTTAAAGTTATGATGCATCATGATAAATGTGCATAAAGTTCAAATTTTTAGATGTTAAACATGTTCAAAACATCTTAAGCTTTGATATTGCATATCATTCAAATATCAAAGTTGTGGTGCATCATGGCAAACACTCAAAATTTTTAAATCTTTGGATCTTAAACACATTCAAAACCATTTAAATTTTAATATTAAATATTATTCAAATTTCAAAGTTATGATGCATCATGAGAAACATACATAAAGTTTAAATCTTTTGATCTTAAACATGTTTAAAACCACTTGAGCTTCACTATGGCATATCATTCAAATTTTAAAGTTGTAATACATTATGAAACATGTGCATAAAGTTTTTATCTTTGAATCTTAAACATGTTTAGATTTGCTTAAATATTGGTATTACATATCATTCAAATATTAATGTTATAATGCATCATGAGAAATGTGCATAAAGTTTAAATCATTAGATCTTAAACATATTCAAAACCGCTTAATCTTTAGTTTTAAATATCATTTATATTTAAAAGTTATGATACATCATGAAAAATGCACATAAATTTTGAATCTTTGGATTTTAAATACATTTAGATCTGCTTAAACTTTAGTATGACATCATTCAAATTTCAAAGTTGCGATACTTCATGAAAAATGCACATAAATTTGAATTTTTGTATCTTAAACACATTCAAAACCACTTAAGCTTCAGTATTACATATCATTCAAATTTCAAACTTGTGATGAATCATGATAAATATGCATAAAGTTTGAATCTTTATATATTAAACATGTTAAAATCACTTAAACTTCAGTAGTATATATCATTCAAACTTCAAAGTTGTGATGTATCATGAGAAACACATATAAAATTTGAATATTTGGATCTTAAACACCTTAAAAATCATTTAAGCTTTGGTATTGCATATCATTCAAATTTTTAAGTTGAGATGAATCATGAGAAATGTGCATAAATTTTAATTATTTAGATCTTAAATATATTTAAAACCTCTTCAGCTTCGGTATTAGATATCACTCAAATTTTAAATTTGTGATGCATTGTAAAAGACACGTATAAAATTTGAATCTTTGGATCTTAAACACCTTCAAAACTACTTAAGCTTTGGTATTACATATCATTCAAATTTCAAATTTATGTTGCATCATATAAAATCCATATGAGTTCAAATCTTTAGTTCTTATACACATTCAAAACCATTTAAATTTCAGTATTATGTATCATTCAAGTTTTAAAATTATGATGCATCATGAGAAATATGCATAAATTTTAAATCTTGTGATCTTAAATACCTTCAAAACCACTTAATCTTCTATATTACATATAATTCATAAGGTTTGAATATTTGGATCTTAAACATGTTTAAAATTACTTAAGCTTCATTATTACATATTGTTCAAATTTCAAAGTTGTGATGCATCATGTGAAACATTCATAAAGTTTAAATATTTGGATTTTGAACACATTTAAAACCACTTAAAATTCACCATTACATATCTTTTAGATTTTAAAGTTGTGATGCATTATGAGAAAGGTGCATAAAGTTTGAATCATTAATAAACACATAAAAAACCACTTAAGCTTATGTATTACAATCATTCAAAAATTAAAGTTACGATGTATCATGATAAATATGTATAAAATTTGAATCTTTAGATCTTAAAAATATTTAAAACCACTCAATTTTTGGTATTAAAATCATTCATATTTAAAACTTGTGATGCATTTTAAATGATATGAAAGTTATGATGCATTATGATAAACATGCATAAAGTTTGAATCTTTGGATCTTAAACACTTTCAAAACTACTTAAGTTTTTGTATTACATTACATTCAAATTTTAAAATTACAATGCATCATACAAAACATGCATAAATTTTAAATCTTTAAGATCTTAAATACATTCAAAATCACTTAAGTTTTGGTATTACATATCATTCAAATTTTAAAGTTTTGATGTCTTATGAGAAATATACATAAAGTTACAATCTTTGGATCTTAAACATGTTCAAAACCACTTAAACTTTAGTATTACATATCATACAAACCTCAAAAGTGGTATGCATCAAACATGTTCAAAACCACTTAAACTTCTATATTACATATCATTAAAATTTCAAAGTTATGATGCATCATGATAAATGTGAATAAAATTCAAATCTTTGGATCTTAAACATGTAAAAACTATTTAAACTTTGGTATTACATATCATTTAAATATTAAAGTTACGATGCATCATGAGAAATGTGCATAAAGATTGAATCTTTATATCTTAAACATGATCAAAATTATATAAACTTCAATATTACATATAATTCAAACATCAATGTTATGATGCATTATGAGAAACACTCATAAAGTTTGAATCTTTAGATCTTAAACACATTTAAAATTGTTTAAGTTTCAATATTACATATCATTCAAATTTCAAAGTAGTAATTCATCATGAGAAACTTGCATAAAGTTCAAATTTTTAGATCTTAAACATGTTCAAAATGCTTGAGCTTTGGTATGACATATCACTAAAATTTTAAAGTTTTAATGCATTATGAAAAACATGCATAAAGTTCTTATATTTGAATCTTAAACAGGGTTAAAACCTCTTAAATTTTGATATTACATATCATTCAAATTTTAAATTTGCAATGCATTGTGATAAATATGCTTAAAGTTCAAATTTTTTGATCTTAAACATGTTCAAAATCGTTTAAGCTTCGGTATTACATATCATTCAAATTTCAAAGTTACGATGCATTATAAGAAATGTTCATAAATTTTGAATCTTTAGATCTTAAACATGTTTGAAACTACTTAAAATTTGGTATTATATATCATTTAAATTTCAAATTTATGTTACATTACAAGAAATGTGGATAAATTTCAAATCTTTGAATATGAAACACGTGTAAAACCACTAAAGCTTCGATATTACATTTCATTCAAATTAAAAAGTTGCGATCCATTATGAGAAACCTAAATAATCTTGAATATTTAGATCTTAAACATGTTCAAAACTACCTAAGCTTCAGTATTATATATCATTTCATTTAAAATTTATGATGCATTATGATAAATGTATATAAAGTTTTAATATTTAGATATTAAACATATTCAAAACTGCTTAAACTTTAGTATTACATATCTTCCAAATTTTAAATTTATGATGCATTATGAAAAATGCCATATAAAATTTGAATCATTGGATCTTAAATATGTTCAAAACCACTTAAACTTTGGTATTACATATTATTAAAAATTTTAAGTTGTGATGCATTATGGAAAATATGCATAAAATTTAAATCTTTGGATCTTAAACACGTTCAAAATTTCTTAAGCTTCATTATTACATGTCATTCAAATTTTAAAGTTGTGATGAATTATGAGAAATGTGCATAAATTTTGAATCATTCGATGTTAAACACATTCAAAACCGATTAAGCTTTGATATTACATATTATTCAAATTTTAAAATTTTGATGCATCATGAGAAATATGCATAAAGTTTGAATTTTGGATCTTAAACATGTTCAAAACCACTTAAGCTTTGGTATTACATGTCATTCAAACTTAAAAGCTATGATGCATCTTAACAAATGTGTATAAAGTTCAAATATTTAGATCTTAAATACATTCAAAATTGTTGAAGTTTTAATATTACATATCATTCAAACTTCAAAGTTGTGATGCATCATGACAAACGTGCATAAAATTCAAATCTTTGGATCTTAAACATTCAAAATAGCTCAAGATTTGGTATTACATATTAATCATATTTTAAAGTTTTGATGCATCATGAAAAATATGCAAAAATTCAAATATTTGGATTTTAAACATGTTTAAGATCTAAAGTTACAATGCATCATGAAAAATATGCATAAATTTTAAAACTTTGTAATTTAAACACATTTAAATCTAATCAAACTTTGGTATTACATATTAAAATTTTAAATTTGTGATACATGATGAGAAATATGTATAAATTTGGAATCTTTGTATATCAAACTCATTCAAAACTACTTAAGCTTCAGTATTACATATCATTCAAATTTTAAAATTACGATTCATCATGAGAAATATGCATAAAGTTTGAATCTTTAGATCTTAAACACATTCAAAATTGATTAACTTTCAATATACATATCATTCAAATTTTAAAGTTGTGATGCATCATGACAAATACATATAAATTTCATATATTTGGATCTTAAAAATATTGAAAACCACTTAAACTTTGGTATTACATCATTAAAATTTTAAAGTTGCAATGCTTCATGATAAATGTGCATAAAGTTCAAATCTTTGGATCTTAAACATGTTCAAAATTGTTTAAGCTTTAGTATTACATATCGCTCAAATTTCAAAGTTGTGATACATTATGTAAAACGTGAATAATGTTAAAATCTTTGGATCTTAAATACATTCAAAACCACTTAAATTTCAGTATTACATATCATTCAAATTTTAAAGTTGTGATGCTTCATGAGATATGTGCATAAAGTTTGAATCTTTGGATCTCCAAAACATTCAAAACCACTTCAGCTTCAATATTACATATCATTCAAATTTGAAAGTTATAATACATTGTGATAAACAAACATAATCATATTTAAAATCAATTAAGCTTCGATATTACATATCAATCAAATTTCAAAGTTACGATGCATCATGAAAAATATGCATAAAATTTGAATCTTTAGATCTTAAACATTTTTAAATCCACATAATTTTCTCTATTACATATCATTTAAATTATAAATTTGTGATTGATTATGAGAAACATGAATAAAATTTGAATCTTTGGATCTTAAACATGTTTAAAACTGCTCAAGCTTTGGTATTACATATCATTCAAATTTCAAAGTTGTGATGCATTATGAGAAATATGCATAAAATTAGAATCTTTGGATATTAGACACATTCAAAACTGCTTAAGCTTCAGTATTATATTTCATTCAAATATCAAAGTTGTGATGCATCATGTGAAACACATAAATTTTGAATCTTAAAATATTGAAGACATTCAAAACCACTTAAACTTTAGTATTACATATCATTCAAATTTTAAAGTTGTGATGTATCATGTGAAATGTGCATAAAGTTCAAATCTTTAAATCTTAAACATTTTAAAAATTGCTTAAGATTTCATATTAGATATCATTCAAACTTCAAATTTGTGATGCATCATGAAAAATGCACATAAAATTTGAATTATTGGATCTTAAACACATTCAAAACTGCTTAAGCTTCGGTATTACATATCATTCAAATTTTAAAATTGTGATGCATCATATGAAATGCTTATATAGTCCAAATATTTGGATTTTAAACACTTTCAAAATCGGTCAAGCTTCAATATTATATATAATTCAAACTTCAATGTTACAATGCATCATGACAAATATGCATGAAGTTTGAATCTTTAGATCTTAAACACTTTCAAAATCACTTAAGCTTTTAGTATTACATATAATTCAAAATTCAAAGTTATGATGCATCATGAAAAATATGCATAAAGTTTGAGTCTTTAATCTTAAACACATTTAATTATACTTAAACTTTGATATTAGATATCATTCAAACTTTAAAGTTGTGATGCATCATGAGAAATGTACAAAAATTTTGAATTGTTGGATCTTGAACATGTTCAAAACCACTTAAGCTTTGGCATTACATATCATTCAAATTTAAAAATTATGATGCATCATGATAAATGCACATAAAATTTGAATCTTTAGATCTTAAAAATATTCAAAACTGCTCAAGCTTCGGTATTACATATTATTCAAACTTCAAAGTAGTGGTGCATCATAAAAAACATGCATGAAGTTTGAATCTTTAGATCTTAAACAAGATAAAAACCATTCAAGCTTCAATATAACATATTATTCAAATTTAAAAGTTTTGATACATCATGAAAAACACACATAATTTTTTAATATTTATATCTTAAACACATTCAAAACTGCTTAAGCTTCAATATTACATATCTTTCAAACTACAAAGTTGTCATGCATCATGAGAAACACATATATTTAGAATATTTGTATCTTAAACACTTTTAAAACTATTTAAGTTTTGATATTACATATCATTCAAATTTCAAAGTTATGATGCATAATGAGAAACGTGCAAAAAGTTCAAATCTTTGGATATTAAACACATTCAAATTACTTAAGCTTTGATATTACATATAAATCAAATTTCAAAGTTACAATGTATCATAAAAAATATGTATGAAGTTTGAATCATTATATCTTAAATACTTTCAAATCCACTTAATATTCGATATTATATATCATTCAACTTTCAAATTTATGATGCATCATGAGAAACGTGCATAAAGTTCAAATGAACTACATACAATGATCTCTTTATTAATACCATGGTTGTTATTGTAAGCACCTCTTTCCAACTAAATATTGACCATTCCAAAATTGAGCACATAGAATTTTCAACATATATTTTCAAATTGAAATCACCAAATAATATTTGAAACAAACATTATTTCTTCCCAAAATATAATACTCATATGAATTTCAATTGATAAGCAACTAGGTTCATCAGAGGACTATAACTTTAATGCCCATTCTCAAGACAAAACCAAAAACTTCAATGTTGAGATGTAGATCTAATAGAAACCTCATTTTTAAATCTAAACCTTTAAAACAATACTATAACTGAAAATTGACATATATGACTTAGGACTTCAATACCCATATTTATTAATTGACAACTTTTGATATATTTATTTGCATAACAACCGACTAACCATTAAATATTTTTGTACATAATCAACTTATGACTTTCTTATCAAATCAACAAAAACTACCTTAATAAAAACCAAAGTTTGGTCTTTTCAAAAACAATCAAAACTTCATGACATCAAAATTCTATTGTAGATCAATTTTTATGCATGAAAACCTTTTTTCTTGAAATTGGAACTGACATGCATGCATAGTAACTAGTCAAATCTTATAGATTTATGAATAATATGGATAGAATTTATAAAAGTTATATACTCACAAAAAACTCTTCAATCATAGATGCTTACAAATATACCATTTAACTATTCTGATAGAATCTCAAAATAGATTTGAAAAGAAAAATGATGCCTCAGAAAAAGTGAAACCCCAAAAGTATGACTGTAGTTTTTCAAATAAAGACTAAGTAAAATGTTTGAAATCTTTAACTTTAATATTGAGATGAAAATTCAACAAAATCCTTACTACACAAATATGGCTTTGAAACATAATATACTTCCAAAGACAATGAGACTGCCAAATCTCAAAACTCAAGCACAAACCAGAATAATCTTCTCATATTAAAAATTGGATTGTTGCATGCATGCAAATATATAAATAGAGAAACCCCTTAGGAATCTAAACTTGATAGGCTTTGAAATTTTTTCCTCAAAAACATTCAAAGTCCTATGAAGTATGCATGCAAGTTATATCTTACAGAACTAAAAATAAAACAATGAAATATTTCAATTGTACACATTTTTGAACCATATTAAACTGATCACATCATAACCATTTTTATGAATTCATAGGGAGCCAAATAATTGAAAATTTTTATATATCTGCTTGAAACTAGAAATCAACACATAATTTGTGAACTGCCAAAATATATCAAAACTAGAACTAATTTTCACCAAATATCCATGAACAGATTAAACCATTAACTTTTTTAAAATTTAAAGTGCATGTAGATTAATTTATCTCATATCAGATCCCATATTTCATCATGAAACTAAAATAAAAGTAACTCAAAGCTTCCATGAATGTCCATGTAGACTAAGACTGATTTTATTCATGCAACTAAGAAATAATTTCCTTCATAACTGCAACTTCATTCAAAAATCACCATGAATATTTGCAAAACTTATCCAAAACTGAAGGAATCATACCTAGAAATGTAATCTTGAAACCTTTCTATTCTGAAATCCTCAAAATTCCTCTTTTGTAACTTCAAGAAACCAACTAAACAGAGCTATGCTTCCATGAGAAGATTTCTAAATGAATAAAACCAAGAAAAATGACCAACTTATATCTACCACCTACCATCATAACCTAGAGTGTACTTTAGTGATCTTGTATCTTGTTATTAACACAACCAAAATTAGTTATTACTAATTCTTCCCACTAAACTCATTCCAACTTCTGCTTTTCAAGGCATGTCTACTCAGTATTAACTCCACTTTACCACCAAATCTTTGACATATCTCAAAATTTTGTGAATATGACTTTACATTAACTACTCATGCTAATTGGTGTCATATTGTATGGCTACTCAAATAGCATCTCGATGCCAAGTAGATAATAAATGGCAAATCAAAACCAACTCACCATCACAATGAAATGCCAACCTATTATCTTAAATCATGTAAGATTTCAACTTTGAAACAAATCATGTGCATAAGCCTTTGAAAAATTTTAAAGCCCTTGAGACAAGAAAATTAGGTCCTTGAAAAATATACATGATGTTGAAGGTTTTATAAATATCTTAACCTTAAAATAACACCTTGTGCCATCGAAAACATCCCATGAAACAAATTTGAGGTCAACAAGTTAACCTAAATTATATAAATCTTAGAGCAAGATATGAGCAAAGCCCATCATATCTTATATTTCTATAAATATATTGAAAAGACACTCAAAACTATATTTTTAATTTTTTAAAATAATTAAAATAACCCATGTGACCTTCCCTCTAAGTGTTTTCTAGTGAAAAATTAGCTAAGTGATAAATCTTCCTAAGAGGGTCACTTTGCACCATCATAACCTTTTGCTAGAAACTCCAATGGCTATGAAACCAAGTGCATTACCTTATCATGCCATTAGGGTAAAATAATAAAAACCTTCATGTAATTTGGACTTCATTTGCTCCTACAAGAATGGAATTCAAAAGTACCACTGGATAGATTTAGCTATTGGGAGATGCATAAAATGACCAAGTAAAAATCAGCATAGAAGCTAATTTTGATAGCTACACATTTTACACATTATATTTAATATTTGTACACTATCTTTCCCATTGAACTCTAATGATATTTAGCTATCACCTTGAAAAATTTAAATAATATTTTATCTCATTTACCTCTGTAAAAATAATCTTGAAATGTGTGCACTGACCAGATCTAAAAATTAGAAACTCAAAAATTTGACCAAGTAAAAATTAGCTCAGAAGCTAATTTTTAACCCTATACATTTTTCACATGGGAGAGAATTTTATATAAATTTTTTGATCTGCACATTCTTCTCTAAACCATCATATGAAAATTCAATCCGATTAGACTTTATTTAATTCTATAAAACGATGTTTGAAAAGTGTTGCATAGGTTGCTTTGGCACCTGGAAACACCTAGAAATCTGTGTATTGGATAGTTTTCATGACTATGCTATTTTCATGTGAATAAGAATTATCTATTACCACCTTCACCATTATATTCCCCTAGCATTTGACCACTGTCAAACAAGTTTTTTAAAGAAAAGAGCATGATTTAGCCCTATGAAATTGCTCCCAAAAAGTGTTGTGTTGGTTGATTTAGACACACATCATATCTTACCCTCTTGATAAAAACTCACTGAGACCTTGAAATAATTTAACACTTGAATCCATGATAATTAAATAAATATTACCAAAGCATGACTCATGACCAGACCACATGAAATTTTAAAATTGGAGAGGTTGACAAATTTGACTTGAAGTAAAATTTGGTCAATAGGTATTACATATCATTCAAATTTAAAATTTGCAATGCATCATGAGAAACATGCATAAAATTTGAATCTTTGGATATTAAACATGTTCAAAACCACTTCATCTTTAGTATTACATATCATTAAAATTTGAAAGTTGTGATGCATTATGATAAATGCACATAAGTTCAAATCTTTGGATTTTAAACATGTTCAAAACTATTTAACCTTTGGTATTATATATCATTCAAATTCAAAAGTTGTGATTCATTGTGATAAAGATGCATAAATTTTGAATCATTGGATCTTAAACACATTCGAAATTGCTTAATCTTTAGTACTACATATCATTCAAATTTAATGTTTGGATGCATTATGAGAAACTTGCAAAAAGTTTGAATCTTTAGATCTTAAACACGTTCAAAATCACTTAAGCTTCAGTATTACATATCATTCAAACATCAAAGTTGTGATGCATCATAAAAAATGTGCATAAAGTTCAAATCTTTAGATATCAAACATGTCTAAAACCATTGAAGCTTCGATATTACATATCATTCAAAATTCAAAGTTATGATTCATCATGTGCATAAAGTTTGAATCTTTAAATCTTAAACATGTATAAAACCACTAAAGCTTTGGTATTACATATCATTCAGATCTAAAAGTTGTGATGCATCATGAGAAACATGCATACATTTCAAATGTTTAGATCTTAAATAGATTCAAAACCACTCAAGCTTCAGTATTACATATCCTTCAAATTTAAAATTTGTGATGCATCATGAGAAATGTGCATAAAATTCAAATCTTTGAATCTTAAACATATTCAAATCCACTCAAGCTTCATTATTTCATATCATTCAAATTTCAAATTTATGATGCATTATGATAAATGTGCATAAAGATCAAAGCTTTGGATATCAAACACATTCAAAATTGCTTAAGATTCAATATTATATATCATTCAAATTTCAATGTTGTGATGCATCATGAGAAACGTACATAAATTTTAAAACTAATTAATATTTATTATTACAAATATTTCAAAATTAAAATTTGTGATGCATTATGAGAAATGCAAATAAAGTTTGAAATTTTGGATTTTAAACACCTTCAAAACCACTTAATCTTTGATATTACATATCATTCAAATTTTAAAGTTGTGATACATCCTAAAAATGTGCATAAAGTTTGAATCTTTGGATCTCAAACACATTCAAAACTACTTAAGCATAGGTATTACATATCATTCAAATTTCAAAACATTTTTAAAACCCCTTAAGCTTTAGTATTACATATCATTCAAATTTCAAAGTTTCAATGCATCATGAGAAATACACATAAAGTTTGAATCTTTATATCTTAAGCATAAAACCATGTAAATTTCATTATTACATATCATTAAAATTTTAAATTTATGATGAATTATGATAAAGTGCATAAATTTCAAATCTTGAGATCTTCAACATGTTCAAAACTTCTTAAGCTTCAGTATTATATATCATTAAAATTTCAAAGATGCGATGCATTATGAGAAACCTGCATAAAGTTTAAATCTTTGGATCTTAAACATGTTTAAAACCACTTAGGATTTAGTATTACATATAATTCAAATTTGAAAATTGTGATGCATTATGATAAATGCACATAAAGTTTGAATTTTTGGATCTTGAACACATTTAAAATAACCTAAGCTTCGATATTACATATCATTATATTTTTAGAGTTTTGATGCATCATGAAAAATGCATAAAAAGTTTGAATATTTGGATTTTAAACATGTTAAAAATTAATTAAGCTTCAGTATTACATATCATTCAAACTTTAAAATTGTAATACATCATGATAAACATGCATAAAGTTTGAACCCTTGGATCTTAAACACGTTCAAAACTGCTTAAACTCTAGTATTTCATTTCATTTCACAAAGTTATGATACATCATGACAAATGCACATAAATTTCAAATTTTTAGAACTTAAATGCATTCAAATCCACTCAAGCTTTAGTATTACATATCATTCAAATTTTTAAGTTGGGATGCATCATGAGAAACATGCATAAATTTCAAATCATTAGATATTGAACACATTTAAAATTGCTTAACCTTCAGTATTACATGATGAGCCTTAAAATTTTCATGTTTTAATCTTCATTTTCATGCTCATCTTTCTTATTTATCATGATTTTGAACTACTTTCGCATAAGATTTTATCGTCAAATAGCCATAATCTTGTAAATAACATTGTGTTCTCGTAATCTTTGAATAGTTAAAACTTTGTCTTGGAATCAACTATATAATAGTTATCTTTTACTATAGGATGTTTTTCTCTATAATGTGTTTTAAATATGATTTGAATTAATAGGTATATAGCACAAACCATCATGTTGCAAAGGTATCTCATTACGTGGATACATCCTATAGCCACTGCATAACCAAATTCACAGAAAAACAAAATTTGATTCCTAATTTAATTAACTCACAGAAATGATAACAACCTCCATGGAGCATAATAAGGATGTGATTGAATATTGAAATAACTTTGTTTTTTCTGAGGTAGTATTACAAGATTCACATGAATAGTGACCTTAGTAGAAAGAACCAATTTATGTTATTCTATAGTTCAATGCTTCTTAGTTTGGAATGTATATTATTTTGTATAAATAATCTCAAATTATGTGTGTGTGTGTGTGTGTGTGTGTGTGTGTGTGTGTGTGTGTGTGTGTGTGTGTGTGTGTGTGTAACAGTGGGGCTAAGAGGTAGGTAGAGATCAATTAGAGAAATATATTAGGAGTATATTTTGTAAGACAACTATTATTATAATTTCCTTTCAGTAATTCTTTGTTGTATTTTGATTAATATGAACTATAATTTATGAGTCCATTTCATTATTGTAAGAGGAAGAATTGAATATAGATTCAGAAGGAGGAAAGGCCTCCTTTGGAAGTCTTACAGCAATAATCCATCATGTTAAATAGCTAACCATGTTATTTATGTGTTTTACATTTTATTTTTGAATTGTTTTAAAGAAGTTTCCAAAAATAAAATAAGTGTAATCATTTAAATTACATTATTGTATGAGTGTTCAATTCTAGCATTCCATTTTTTGCATGGTTTTTATCATCTTAGATTATAATCAGTAGAAGGTCAAATTAGAAGATTGAGTGTGTACATATAGTGACGCAATCTTATCAAGTTTACATTCTCAGGTTGACAATTAAATGAAAGTAGAAGATACAAGTATATGGTAACTCTCCTTTTTCATTTGAATTAAGATAAGTATATTTGATTGTGAATCTACCGCTAGTCATTTTTGGCACATTATCGGGGAAGGGTGGCACACACTTATAATCTTCAATCTTGATAGCAGTTGTTTTTATATGTTTATTAATTTTTTTTATTTTTAGAGCTTTCTATTTTTTAGATTAAATATTTCTTATTTATATAGTTTAAATTTTCCTATTTTCAAGTATAATAGTGTAAGTTGTCAAAAAACCCCATATTACTAAACCTATGTAGGTAGGGTGGGCAAAAATTTAAAAAAAAAGAGAGAAAAAGTGGTTGATGTACATGCAAAGTGAAGAGGATTATATAAGAAGAGTTTTTCTTGAGTCATCAACTATTGTTTCTATATCGTAAATTCATCCTACAACAACCAAGGATCATGGAAAAATTCTTGAGGATTACTCACAGTTTACAATAGAAGAGGTAGAAAAGGATGAATTTTTCGCTAGATTGGTAGCACAAGTTGGAGACCTTGAAGAGTTTCATACCCCTAGAAGAGACCCACATGTACCACCCTTGATAATTCCTATCATATCACCTCATACCTAAGAATCTGAAATTCACCTCCCCCCATCACCCAAATTTCTTACTAAGGAGGCATTATGGGTTATTCTTTCTCCTAGAAGGAGTAACAGGCTAATATAATCTTTCAATTTAAAAAGACTCTTTAATTAAACACAATTTAAATATTTTTAAACTCTACAACATCCCCATTGTATAAAAATCTATATATTCCTAATAAAAAGATAAAGTCTCCATCTTCTACACCCCAAGAAATAGAAGAATTGATAGGAATTTTGAGAAGTGGGTGGCAACAACTTCCAGTCTACCGACAAAAAGCATATTCATGGAGGATCCCCAGAAAGAAAACACTACCAATGATTTTGATACCTTCAAATTTCCTATCCTTACTCTTAATGAAAATGCACCCATTAAGAATAGTACTCACTCTACCCTCTCTACTTTTAGGGGGAAAGCATCTAAAGATCTAGACACATTTTTTTTTGAGTTTGACATCTAATGCCATAGCTATGATTATAATCAAGGCACTTATAAACTCAAGTTGACTCCAGTAACACTCAAAGATGTAGCACTTAGATGGTTCATGGGACTTGGAAAAGATGCCATTTCTACTTGGGAAGAAATGAAGGAGAGGTTTCTAACAAAATACCAAGACTATTGTAGAGGCAAAAACTACAGGAGAGATGACATATTTAGAATGACATAAGCTGATGATGATTCATTGGAATAATATATGGAAATATTTATTTTTATCTTACAAAATTCCAAATGTACTATAATGAAGAAAGAATTGATCAATCTGATATTCTTGAAAGGAATTAGAGATGATTATTTAGAGGCACTAGATTTAATATCTAGTGGTGATGTTTCTACGTTATCCTTTAATAAACTGATAGTTATATGCATAAACTAATTTAGATCAACCATGAACAAAAGTAGGGTAAAAACCTTTCCTACAACATCTATAGCAAGACTATCTAAAGGTGTAGTCGACAACCTACTAAAAGAGATGAAGCAAGATATTATTAGTCACCTAGTTACTTAGCTTGATACATTACATACATGAAAGATGCAGGAAGAAACTAAAAAAGCCTTAGTCACCTATTGCCTTGATGGCATAATGTACATACCATTAAATAAAATCTAAGGTAGCAAACATAACTAAGGAGAATCCTAAAACATTGGAGCTACATGTTATAGGAGGAGATGAGAATCAAGTATTTTATGTGTCCCAATAGAAACCATGGGTGCAAAGATTAGGTATGCCACCAAACTCTATGTTTGTAAATTATCAATTCTCAAATAATATTTAATATGGTTCTTGGATGAATATGCCCAACCAAAATTGGCTCCAAAAAAATTGTCAATTACCCCAAAATCAGTTATGGATGCAACAAAAAGAACAACAACCTCAACATGGGTAATTCTAAAACTAGCAATGAATCTTTCCCTCTAATCCATGGTAATAACAACATAGAGATAACCAAGGATTTTCTCAACAAATACAATAACCAAAATAGTAGGCCTTAATGCCAAACACTCAGCAACCTTCTATACGCACTCAATTACCCACCTATCCCATTCCCACCCCTACCAATAAGTTGGTTCAACCAACACAATCCATCGAAATAATACAATATCCAATATACACCTTGGATATCAATCAAGTCCAACTTTGTTTAGGATGTGATCTTCTACAACTCACCTCACCCATAATCATAAAACATTTTGAAGACCCTGATCCACTCCATACTAGTCCACAACCACCCATAGCCAATCCTGAGCCAAGTCCACTAGAAAACCAAAAAGAATCTGGCAATCCTCTTTTTTTGGAGAGATTGAACATATCACATCCTGAACTAGAGCTTGAATTTGAGATCTTAGGACAACTCAAGAATGTGTATATAAAAATCCCACTCTTTCAATAAATAAAATATGTTCCTATCTATAATGAAGTTGTTAGAGAGTTATGTTTGAAAAAACTAAAAAGAAAGAAGGATCCTAAAATGGTCTAAGTTATTGGCCAACTAATGGATATTATGTTGGGAAACATAGTTCCCCCTAAATATTCTAATCTTGGAAGTCCTGTAGTTAATGTTAGCATCCATAGCCAACCTATCTAGAATACTTTAATTAACTTGGGTGAAGCCATCAATGTGATGACCATAGAGACCATGCAGTAGCTAAAACTGATAACTCTTCATCCAATACCCATTCTCTTCAAGATGGCTGATAGATCAACTATTAAGCCTGAGGGGATTATTGAATACCTAGTTATCATTGTGGACTTTTGGAAATATCTAGCAAACTTTATTGTCCTATATCCAAAAAGTAATTTGGGAGGTTATCCTCTCATCTTGGCCACCCATGGTTGGCCACTACTGATGCTTTTATTGGTTGTAGGTCAAAAAAATGTTAATTTCTAATGGAAATGACACCAAGACATTAGTTATTTATTCGTTAGCCCATCCTTCCTAGAATGATGTCCCAATGCCTTGGATTGATGTCTTAAGGAAGCTATCTCCTTATAAACTCTACATAATTGACCAAATTCTAGCTTTGCAGGCATAAGAAGATGACATTGTCCTTATTGGTATCCTAAAAAACACCTATCGATAGGATCCTGTAGCCAAAAACATGTTGGAATATACACCATGCTCCCTTCAAAATACTTTTCCTAATAATGATCTTGATAAAACTATAAAGGACATTTGGACATTCTATCAATTTTTTCCCCTTCAATTCAATTATGCTCCTTTAATTGCTAATGTAGAAACCATGCTCTTTTTAACAAAGTAGACATTCTCCCAAATAAACCTCTCACCATCAGCACCTCCTTAACACCCCAGTAAGAAATCTAGTTACTTACAATGCTAAGAAAACACACAACATTTGCCTAAGACTACTATGAAATGAAAAGAATACACCTAAATTTATGCATGCATCATATTTATGTTAAATAAGAATGCAAATCTATTTACCAACCCTAATGATGAATAAATCTTTCAGTTAAATACATTGTCAAAACTAAGTTGGAAAAACTCTTGGATGCAAGATTTGTTTATCCTATTTTGGATAGCCAGTTGGTCTCTCCCCTAGTTATTGTACTTAAGAAAGGGTGTAAATGGTGTATTTATATTGACTATAAAGAGTTGAATGCTACTACCAAGAAGGATCACTTTCTCCTTTCATTTATTGATCAAGTGTTAGAAACATTAATAGGAAAAAGGTATTTTTCCTTCCTAGATGGCTATAGTAGTTATAATCAAATATGAATAGTTCCACAAGACAAAGACAAAACCACTTTTACTTGACCTTATATAACTTATGCATATGCCATCTTACCGTTTGGTATTGGTATTGCCCTAGCTACTTTTTAAAAGGCTAATTTGAGCATATTTTATAATTTCTCCCATGACTGTGTTGAAATATACATGGATGATTTCACTATCTATGGATAGACATTTGAAGAAACTCTTACCAACCTAGAGAAATTTCTTTAATGCTCCCAAGACCACCAATTATCTTTAAGAAATAAAAATTGTTATATGCTTATGATTGAAGGGAATGTGTTGGGGCATCACATCTCCCCTACTAAAATTAAGTTGACCCAGTAAAGATAAGTATCATTAAGGATGTACCCACACCAAATAAGCAAAATGATGTTAGAAGATTTTTAGGACATGTTGGTTATTACAGAAAATTCATCAAGGACTTTAGTAAAATTTCCACCCCATTATTTGGATTTCTTAATAAGCATGTTGAATTTACTTAGACTAATGATTATCAAACTATGTTTTATCAACTCAAAGACCTCATAACAACTCCTTCCTATAGCTCCATAAGAACCTACAGAAGAAGATCTTCCTAAAGCCACACAAGAACTTATAGTAAGGACAAATCTTCTAGAAGGGGCTTCCACAAGCAAAAAATATAGAAGATGGAAGAAGAAACTCATTCTTTAACCCGACTTTAAGGAATCTGAAGAACTTTTATCTTCCCTTAAAAAGGCTAGGGTCACATCTACTCCTCAAAAATCCCACAAATTAAGAGGAAATATGAAAGGTAAACTAAGAACTAAAATTTTTTTATTATAGAAATTAATAAAAAAATTGGAGAAGAACAAACTATCAGTAGTCATGAATCACTAGAGGCAATTAGTTTTGATAACCTAGGGACTGATAAGGAAGAATGTTCTCAAGAAGGAAATAAGGAGACAGAGCAAGTAGAACACAGTCATGAAGAATTATGAGAATAACCAATGCAAACAGAGGTAGAAAAAATGGAGCAACCCACCATACAAGTGGAATTTCTCACTTTGGAGAAATCCCTATAGGAAATAGAGTGATTAACGAAGAAGCTATAGGATCAGTCAGGAGGACTAGATGTGCTTCCTATAGAATATTTTTAGCTACAACCCTCTATAAAAAGCCATCTTACATCCATTTTTTCACAACCTTCCATAATAAAAAAGCAACAAGAAAAACTTACAACTACCCAAACTATTAGGTATAATTTCTCATCTATGGTGTCTTTTAATTTAATGAGATAGATAGATAGATAGTCAATATGTAATTTTTAAGGCATTAACAAAGGAGAAAAATAAATTGAAAGAAGAGGTCAAGTTGAAAGAAGAAACGATCTCCAAAATGCAATATAAATTTGAAGATCTGGCTAATCTTACTCAAGAGATCATTGACTGCAAGCATCCTACAAAGGTATATTCAATTTATATTGAAGAACAATGGAATAAGTTAACATTCATGAGAATTTATTATGGCTTGGCATATGAAGTAATTGCTCCTCTCTCTTTCTTTAAATTTACTATGACATGCCTTACAATTATGTGAGTTATATCTTCATAACTATGTTATGCCTCATGATAGGGAATAGAATCTTAACCTATACATTGGAGATGTCCTTTTAAAGGCATTTTCATCATATATTTTGAATGAGAATAAGAGAGGATGAGAGATGACTAAATACAATAAAAAGGAAAGGGAATGGCAATTGCTTATCAAAAGAGAGTCAGATGCACCTGAGATTGCATTGATAGAATGGGATGACATTATGCTATGGAAGGAAGCCAAGGCTTGGTTTGCCAAAAATTATGATGCAACCCAAGATTTATAATTGGGGTTGATAAATTTTGTTGGACTTGTAGCAAAATAATCTTGCATTGGAAGATGGAAGGATCTCACTCTTGAGTTAAAAAAGAAAAATCCATATTCCTCTTTCAATTTAAAGGTAGCATTTGATAGAGCCACAAAATATATTCTACTTACAAGTGAAATGGGATCTTAGATGTTGAGCATAAAATTATAACCCCCAATATTTTGGTATCTTATTCTATATTGGTAGGATAAAAATCCATTAGATGAAGCTAAGGAGGTCAAAAATTGGCAACTATATAAATAACGACATAGATTTTATGATCACCTATCAAGTGGTGCCATAGAGCTTGTGGATTTCAAAATTATTTGTGAATTTGAAATGAGTAAGTTTGTTGTTTGAGGATGAGCAAGGTCTTAAGTTGGGGTGTTTGATGACCCTCATAATTATCACATTTTTCCCCTCATCTATCATGTTCATCCTTCTTATTTATCATGCTTCTAAACTACTTTCCCATAAGCTTTTATCCTCAAACAACCATAAACTTGAAAATAGCATTATGTTCTCATAATCTTTGAATATTAATAACTTTATCTTGGAATCAAGTATAAAATAGTTATCATCTACTATAGGATGTTTTTCTCTATAATGTGTTTTAAATATGTTTTTAATCAATAGGTATATAGCACAAACCATCCTATAGCAAAGGGATCTCAACACACAAACACATCCTATAATCATTGCATAACCAAAGCTGTAGATAAACAAAATTTGAGTCCTAATTCAACCAACTCATAGAAATGATAACAACCTCCCTAAAGCATAATAAGGATGCAGTTTAAGGCTGAAACAACTTTGTTTATCCTGAGGTAGTATTATAAGATTCACATGAACAGTAACCTTAGTAGAAGGAACCAATTTATGTTATCCTATAGCTAAATGTTTCTTAGTTTAGAATGTATATATATTATTTTGAATAAAAAAATCCCCCTTATTTTATATATATAGGTAACAATAGGGTTGAGAGGTAGGTAGAGATCAATTAGAGAAATATATCAGAAGTATATTTTGTAAAGCAACTATTATTATAATTTCTTTGTAGCAATTTTTTGTTGCATTTTGATTAATATAAGCAATCATTTTTTAGTCTATTTCATTTTTGTAAGAGGAAGGATTGAAGATGGAGTCAGAAGAAGGAAGGGCCCCATTTGGAATCTTACAGCAATAATCCAACCCATTAAATAGCTAAGCATGATATTTAGTTTATTTATGTGTTGTGCATTTTATTTCTGAATTGTGTGATTTTTAGTTTTGTATAGAATTATTTTAAAGAAGCTTCCAAAGATAAAATAATTTTAATAATTTAATTTATAATATTGTATGAGTGTTAAATTCTAGCATTCCATCTTTTACACAATTTTTAGCATCTTATATTACAATCAGTAGAAGTTCAAATTATAAGATTCAGTGTGCACATATAGTGACATCATCATATCAAGTTTACATCCTTGAGTTGATAATTAAATAAAAGTAGAAGATATAGGTCTGTGATAACTCTCATTTTTCATTTAAATCAAAAAAATTATATTTGATTGTGAATCTACTACTACTCATTACATATAATTTAAATTTCAAAGTTGTCATGCATCATGAGAAATGTGTATAGTGTACATATACTGACATTATCCTATCAAGTTTACATCCTCAAGTTAAAAATTAAATGAAAGTAGAAGATACATGTCTATGGTAACTCTCTTTTTTCATTTGAATCAAGATAATTATATTTGATTGTGAATCTACTACTAGTCATTACATTTCATTCAAATATCAAAATTGTGATGCATCATGAGAAACGTGCATAAACATTGAATCTTTGGATCTTAAATGCATTCAAAACCATTCAAGATTTGACATTACATATTATTAAAATTTCAAAGTTGTGATGCATCATGAGAAATGCGCATAAAGTTCAAATATTTGGATCTTAAACACAATCAAATTTACTCAATCTTTAGTATTAATATCATTCAAATTTAAAATTTTTGATGCATCATCAAAAATGTGCATAAAATTTGAATCATTAGATATTAAACACATTCAAAATTGTTGAAGCTTTGGTATTACATTTCATTCAAATTTCAAACATGCGATACATCATGAGAAATGCACATAAAGTTTGAATCTTTGGATCTTCAACACATTCAAAACTACTTAACTTCAATATTACATATAATTCAAACTTCAAAATTATGATGCATCATGATAAATGTGCATCAGGTTCAAATTCTTGGATCTTAAACATGTTCAAAACTGCTTAAGCTTTGGCATTACATATCATTCAAATTTTAGAGTTGCAATGCATCATGAAAAACATGCATAAAATTCAAATCTTTAGATATTAAACACATTCAAAACTACTTAAATTTCAGTATTACATATCATTTAAACTTCAAATTTAAGATGCATCATGACAAATGTACATAAAGTTTTTGTATCTTAAACACATTCAAAACCATTAAAGCTTTATTATTACATATTATTCAAATTTCAAAGTTATGATGCATCATGAGAAATGCACATAAAATTTCATATCTTTCTATCTTAAACACATTCAAAACTGTTCAATCTTTGGTATTACATGTTGTTCAACTTTCAAAGTTGTGATGATCATGATAAATATGCATAAATTTTAAATCTTTGGATCTTAAATGCATTCAAATCTACTCAAAATTTGGTATTGCATATCATTCAAATTTTAAAATTGTGATACATCATGAGAAACATGCATAAAATTCAAATCATTGGATCTTAAATACATTCAAATCCACTTAAGATTTAGTATTATATATCATTTAAATTTCAAATATGTGATATATCATGAGAAACATGTGTAAATTTTGAATCTTTGAATATTAAACACATCTAAAACTATTTAAGATTTGGCATTACATATCATTAAATTTTCTAAGTTGTGATGCATCATGAGAAATGCACATAAAGTTTAAATCTTTGGATACTAAACACATTCAAAACTGCTTTAAGTTTTAGTATTACATATCATTCAAATTTCAACATTGTAATGAATTATGACAAATGTGCATAAAGTTTGAATCTTTAGATCTTAAACATGTTCAAAACCACTTAAGGTTTAGTATTAAATATCATTCAAACCTCAAAGTTATGATGCATCATGACAAATGTGCATAAATTTTGAATCTTTGGATCTTAAACACTTTTAAAACTACTCAAGATTTATTATTACATATCATTCAGATTTCAAAGTTAGGATGCATCATGAAAAATTTACATAAAGTTTGAATCTTTTAATTTTAGGCATGTTCAAAATTGCTTAAGATTTGAAATTACATATCATTCAATTTTAAAAGTTATAAATCTTAATGATAAACCAACATAAAGTTTCAATATTTAGATCTTAAATACATTCAAATCCATTCAGGCTTCGATATTACATATTATTTAAATTTAAAAGTTGTGATGCATCATGAGAAACACACATAAAGTTTGAATCTTTGGATCTTAACCACATTTAAAACTACTTAATCTTGGGTATTACATATCATTTAGATTTCAAAGTTTTGATGCATCATGAGAAGTGTGCATAAACTTTCAATCTTTGGATCTTAAACATGTGCAAAACTACTTAAGCTTTAGTATTACATATTATTCAAATTTAAAAGTTTTGATGCATCATGAGAACAAAAATTTCAAATCTTAGGGTCTTAAACATGTTCAAATCTATTTAAGCTTTTGTATTACATATCATTCAAATTTTAAAGTTATGATGCATCATGAAAAACATACATAAAGTTTGAATCATTAGATCCTAAACATGTTCAAAACCGACTAAGCTTTGATATTACTTGTCATTTAAATTTCAAATTTCAAAATGCACATAAATTTCAAATTTTTAGATCTTAAACACGTTCAAAACTACTTAAGCTTTGATATTACATATCATTCAAAATGCTAAGTTCTAATGTATCATGAGAAGTGTGCATAAAGTTTGAATCTTTAGATCTTAAACACCTTCAATACCACTTAAGCTTTGGGATTACATATCGTTCAAATTTTAGAGTTGCAATGCATCATGACAAATGTGCATAAAGATCAAATCTTTGGATCTTAAACACATTCAAAACTACTTAAGATTTAGTATTACATATCATTCAAATTTCAAAATTGTGATTCATCATGAGAAATACGCATAAAGTTCAAGTCTTTGGATCTTAAACATGTTCAAATCGACTCAAGCTTGAGTATTACATATCATTCAAATTTTAAAGTTACAATACATCACAATAAATGCACATAAAGTTTGAATTTTTAGATCTCAAACATATTCAAAATTGTTTCAGCTTTAGTATTACATATCATTCAAATTTTAAAGTTATGATGCATCATGAGAAACATGCATAAAGATAAAATACTTGGTTCTCAAATACATTCAAAACCACTTAAACTTTGGTATTACATATCCTTAAATTTGTAAAGTTGTGATGTATCATGATAAATGTACATAAATTTTGAATCTTTGGATCTTAAACACATTTAAAATTGCCTAGGCTTTGTTATTACATCATTCAAATTTTTAAGTTGTGATGCATCATGAAAAATGCACATAAAGTTTGAATCTTTAGATGTTAAGCACGTTTAAAACCACTTAAGCTTTAATATTACATATCATTAAAATTTTAAAGTTGTGATGCATCATGGTAAACATGCACAAAGTTTGAATCTTTGAATCTTAAACACCTTCAAAATTGTTTAAGCTTTGATATTACATATCATTCAAATTTCAAAGTTACAATGCATCATGAGAAATGAGCATAAAATTTGAATCTTTAGATCTAAAAGATATTTAAAACTATTTAATTTCTTGTATTACATATCATTTAAATTTAAAATTTGTGATGCATCATGAAAAATATGCATAAAATTTGAATATTTGGATCTTAAACATGTTTAAAACCACTTAAGCTTTGGTATTACATATCAATCAAATTTCAAAGTTGTATTGCATCACAAGAAATATGCATAAAGTTAGAATATTTTAATCTAAAAAATATAAAGGCATGTTTCATCATTCTCTATCCATTTATAAGTTATCATAAAGTTTCAAGGCCTAACTCCACATCTAGAGAGTACTTCCTTTGTACATACATGCCCAATTAGGCCTATTAGCCATCATTATGCTCCCTTAATGATCAAAACTATACCAAAACATAAGGTAACTAACTAAAACCACATGGATCATTCTCTAAACCACAAAACAAGAAAGATTACAAAGTTTGGACAAATTCTAATTCTTAGTATGAAAGTTATAGGGTTTTTGGTTTGGAAACCCTAAGTGGTTGTATACAGCCCTTGAGAGGCTTAAAAATTAACTTTCTTGAGTGTTAGAATTTTTTAAGGGAAAAAAATACCATATCTAGGTATTTTCTTACCTTATCCATCTATCCAAATAGGTTAGTATCCTCCACCAATTTTTCTAGGGTTCAAAATAACCAAGGCACAAAATTATATGCATTCTAGGAGGACTGGGTAATTAATTAGCAGTTTGTGTATATTCAAAGAAGTATCATACTTTAAAAGATATATGATTAGACATATTTTTCCTTCCTTTAACATATATATTTTACTGAACTCATGACTATTCCCTTCATTAATCACATCTACCTCTTTCTTGAGAGTTGACTGGCAAAATAGGGCATTACTCATTCAAAATATGGATTTGTTTGTGTTCAATAGGTTTCAAGTATACAACAAGATTATTCTTGATACTTATTTTCATTTTAATTTATGAAAATTCTCCATCCATCCAATAACCACTCATTTCTTTAACTCATATTCTATTTCCTTGCCATACTAACAAAACGAGAACAGGGGTAACTAAGCAAAATAGGGTGTATAGTTAATGAATAAAATACTCACTATAGACTTGAGGTTTGCCAATCAAAATTTCATTAAACCAACTATCAAACCATTTCATAAATCATTTCCTTATCCATAGAACATCATTTCAAGCACATCTATAGTTAACACTTTCAAACGCATCTATATACCTTCATTCCTTATACTTACAAGTGTATAATAGGATACATAGAGAAAGTTATCTTTCTCTAAGTTTCTCTACCTCACATCAATCTATTTCTTAATCAAAAGAGTCTGTAAGGTTTCACATGTCTCTAGTATTAACATAACACATAGATCATTGTTCCAACCCTCTCCAACTTCATCAACTCTTTTCCTTTTCTTTTTATTATAACTCTATACTTTATTGACTGTCTCCTATGTCCATTGTTTGAACCTACAACTACACACATAGTAAATTGATAATGGCCTCAAGGACCTTTAAACAATAATCTATGATTTATAACAATCCATATGTTTATTCAGAGATAATGACACAAAAAAAAAATAACTTTCTTTATTCATATGAACCAACTTTATTACACTTGCAGTCCATTCATCGACTTGTCAATCTTCTTAAGGAGTTTTAAATTTTCCTTTTCTCTAGTTTCTGTCATCTTTCCTAGATTTCTCTCCTATTCTCTCTCACATTCTCCTTTATTCCTATCATGCTACAACCAACTCCAACTTCCTCTTTGCATCCAACTTCTACATTGGTTTTTGAGGTTGTTACAAAACATGACTTTTACAAGCCAACTCAATGCATGAGTGGTAGTTGTATTAGTTAACTTGAATCTTGATTAAATTAATTAGACATATAATGTATCCAAATACCCTTTATCATAATTTTTGGAACCTTATATCAAATTTTTCTCACCTAACCACTCCACACTATGCATATGGGTCCTTTACACTCACTTCCAATATTTGAATTTTCAAATTTATGGTTTTAGAGGGAAATTTCCAAACACCTACAAAACACACATTGATGACTCAAAGTGAATTTAAAGAACACAAATAGATCATAGAGGATCCTTCACTCTCATATAAACTCCAAAATGGACTAACTATGACTCTTGACTACATATATCACTTCAACAACACAAAATAGTGGTTAACTTGTTAGATGCTCTTGCATCACATATCATTAAAATTTCAAAGTTGTGATGCATCCATTTTGATAAACGTGTATAAATTTTAAATATTTATATTTTAAATATGTTCAAATCCACTTAAACTTTAGTATTACATATTATTTAAATTTCAAAGTTGTAATACATTATGAGAAATGTGCATAAAATTCAAATCTTTGTATCTTAAACATGTTCAAAACTGCTTAAGCTTTGGTATTAAATTTCATTCAAATTTAAAAGTTGTGATTCATTATGAGAAATGCACATAAATTTCAAATGTTTGGATTTTATACACGTTCAAAACCACTTAAGCTTCAGTATTATATATCATTCAAATTTGAAAGTTATGATGCATCATGAGAAATGCGTATAAAGTTTAAATATTTGGATCTTGAATAGATTCAAAACCACTTAAGCTTCGATATTCCATATCATTCAAATTTTAAATTTATGATGCATCATGATAAACATGCTAAAATTTTAAATTTTTGGATCTTAAATACATTCAAAACTACTTAAACTTTGTATTACATATCATTCAAACTTTAAATTTGTGATGCATCATGTCAAATTTGCATAAAATTTGAATCATTGGATGTTAAACACATTCAAAACTACTTAAGTTCAGTATTACATGTCATTCAAACTTCAAAGGTGGGATGCAATATGACAAAGGTGCATAAAATTTGAATCTTTGGATCTTAAACATGTTCAAAGTCACTCAAGCTTCAAGATTACATATCATTTAGATTTTAAATTTGTGATTCATCATGAGAAACACACATAAATTTTAAATCTTTAGATCTTAAACACATTCAAAATTGTTCATTCTTCAGTATTACATATCGTTCAAATTTCAAAGTTGTGTTTCATCATAAAAAATATGCATAAAGTTTGATTATTTATATCTGAAACACCTTCTAATCCACTTAATCTTTGGTATTACATATCATTTAAATTTTAAATTTGTGATGCATCATGAGAAATGTACATAAATCTCAAATCATTAGCTCTTAAACATGTTCAAAACTACTTAAGCTTTGATATTACATATCATTCAAATTTTAAAGTTATGATACATCATGAGAAATACATATAAAGTTTAAATATTTAAATCTTAAACATATTCAAAACCACTTAAGCTTTGGTATTACATATCATTCAAACATCAAAGTTGTGATGCATCATGACAAACATGCATAGAGTTTGAATCTTATGATATTAAACACATTCAAAGCTACTAAAGTTTCAGTATTACATATCATTCAAACTTCAAAGCTATGATGCATCATGATAAATACGCATAGAGTTTGAATCTTTGGATCTTAAACACATTCAAAACCACTCAAGGTTAGATATTACATATCATTTAGATTTTAAAATTTTTATGCATCATGAGAAACATGCATAAACTTTGAATTTTTGGATCTTAAACACATTCAAAATTACTCAAGCTTCAATTTTTCAAATTTTAAAGTTGGAGTTCATCATGAAAAATGTGCATAAAGTTTAAATCTTTGTATTTTAAACACTTTCAAATGCACTCAAGCTTTGGTATTACATATCATTAAAATTTTAACTTACGATGCATCATGAGAAATGCATTAAGTTTGAATCATTGGATTTTAAACATGTTCAAATACACTTAATATTCGGTATTACATATCATTTAAATTTCAAGTTGTCATCCATCATGATAAATGTGCATAAAGTTCAAATCATTAGATCTTAAACATGTTTAAAATCACTTAAACTTGTTAAATATGAAATATATTGAGAGAGGGGTGAATTAGTATATTATATATCTTTTTACTTAATCTGATTTCTTTTCTTTAACCAATTAATCACACATTCAAGATATGCAATAAAATTGATACAATAATTTTCACTACACAAGAGAGAGAGAGAGAGACACTAGATTTTTATGTGGAAACCTAAAGTGGGAAGAACCACAGAGAACAATCTCAAGTATATGAATGAGCACCAACTCAAAATACAAAGTTTGCAAGCACCAACTTGCAGGAGCACCAACCCCTTTACTGATTACCAGCATAACAACTATTTGTGAGCACCAACTCACAAGAGCACCAACTACTTGTAAAGATTTGTGAGAACCATCCCATAGGAGCACCAACCCCTCTTGTGTATAAAACACAAATATATCTCAATGTTTCTTACTCAATAAATGATAGAACTCTATAATATCTCTTGCTCTTCTCTCTTCAAAAATAAATACAAACCATGCACTCTCTTACATTTACAAATGGCTTCTCAAGCCTTTATTTATAGCTTTTCAAATGACCTTTGGCATTCACCATTTGTGACTCTTCAATATTCATGAAAAATGATGCCAAACTTACATGACCATTTGTATCCTTGCATTTGAAAAGTCATATGGTGACCCTTCATAATCAAAAGCATCATTTCCTCTTTTGTCTTTATCTTGGTGACTTTTCATATTCCTCAAAGTGTCTCTTCATGGAAAAATATGTCATACCTCTTTTGTCTTCACATAGTGACTCTTGGAATTCCTCAAAATGGCTCTTCATGAGAAAATGCATCCCATTCTTCTCTCATCTTTTACCCCATGACTCTTTGACTTCTCTATGGACCCTCTTTTGAGTTATATGCAACTAAAAATATATTCATTAATATTAAATAAATATTAACACACATTAGCCAGGATATGAATATTTAAAACACCATTAAATGCAATAGGGCCTTTATCACCAATAATGATAGACCTTTGACATCAATGACAATATTTCTAATAATCTCCCCTTTTGTCATTGATGGCAACCTCACACTGAAATTTCTACATCTTGAAACTTGCACATACTACCATTTGAGAAACATATAGTAACTCCCCCTTATTGTAGCAACATGTACCTACTCCTTGTACCTATTTTTGCACCTATACATGTACCTATTATTCTCTCCCTTTGACATCAATGGCAAAGGGCCTACCTAGAGCTAACACTTAGCTCCCCCTCAACTGATGTTGAACCTTAATGGCAGGGAGTAAAATAAATTACTCTCAACTTCTCTTATAAATACTCAAATGTGTCTTTTGGTAGTGCCTTTGTGAAAATATCTACAATTTTCTCTATAGTGCTGATATATTCCATCTTAACCTATTGATCTGCAACCTGTTCTCTCAAGAAGTGATATCTAATGGGAATATATTTTGTTCTTGAATGCATCACTAGATTTTCTAAAATATTAATAGCACTTGTGTTATCATAAAAAATAGAAATAGGTTCATCATACTTTACCTTGATATCTTCCAAAGTTTGTTTCATCCAAAGCACTTGAGTACAACACAATACCACTGCTATATATTCTACTTCAGCTGTAGAAAGTGATATTGAATTCTACTTCTTACTTAACCATGATACTAAGCTATCACCAAGGAAGAAAGATCCTCCACTTGTACTTTTTCTATCATCCAAGCACCCTACCCAATCTAAATCTGTATAAGTAACCAAAGTGAAATCTCTACCTATGGGATATCACAATCCATAATCTAACGTCCCCTTGATATATATGAATATTCTCTTCACCAATTAAAATGAATGTCTTTTGGAGCTGACTGATGTTTTGAAACCATACCTACTACATGCATGATGTCTAGCCTCAATGTTGCTAAATATAAAAAACTACCAATCATAGATCTATATAAAGATTCATTTGTAATAGGTGAATATTCATCCTTGATTACCTTATTTCCTATACATATTAGTGTTCCAACTGATGCACAATCCTCAAAACCAAATTTTTTCAACTTTTTCTTGTCATATTTACTTTGAGATATGCAAATTCCTTTATCTAATTGAAATATTTGTAATCCTAAGAAAAATGACAATTCTCCAAGCATAGACATCTCAAATTCTTTTTACATATTATCAAAAAAATATTTTGTCATCTTTTCAATATTTCCTCTAAAAATGATGTCATCAACATATACCACAACAATCAATTGATACTCACCTTTTATTTTGATGTAGAGATTACTATCAGTAAATCTTTTCTTGAAACCTTGATCCTATAGGTACTTATCAAGTCTTACATACCAAGCTCCGGGAGCTTGTTTCAATCCATATAATGCTTTCTTCCATCTACATACATGGTTACTAATATTTGAAAGAATAAATCCCTCAAGCTGCTTAATGTAGACTTCTTCTAAATTCCTATTTATGAAGGCAGATTTGACATCTATCTGAAACACTTTGAAATTTTTAAACATTACATATGCAAGAAACATTCTAATAGCCTCTAACCTTGCCACTAGTGCAAAATTTTCTTCAAAATTTATTCCCTTAATCTAAGCATATCCTTTATATACTAATCTTGTTTTATTTTTGGTCACTTCTCCATTTTCATTCAACTTATTTCTATAAACCTATTTTGTTCCTATCACATTGTGACCTTTTAATCTAGGCACTAATTCTCAAGTATCATTCTTTTCTATCTGATTTAATTCTTCATCCATATCCTTAACCTAATGCTTATCATGTCTAGCTTCTCAAAAAGTTCTAGGCTAAATTTTGGATAACAAAGAGAAATTAACTTGCTTAGATTCACTTACCATCACTCTTCTGGTGTGGATTCCTTCATTTATGTCCCTGACGATGTCACTTTTATTATGATTTCTCTGAACATATTTGGATGGATTTTTGGTTTCATTTTTCTCCTTCTCATTTTCATCTAATTCTTCAAAATCTTCCTCTTCAATGATTTCAAGAATGTCTACTAGATCAATAATTCTTTATGTTTCATCTTCTTCTATCTTGACACTTGCCCTTTCAACAATTTTCTTAGTTCTTTTATTATAACATTTATAAGCTTTACTTTTAAAATAATAACCAATAAATATACCTTCATCTACTCTAGATTCAAACTTACCAAGTTTTTTATTGATTCTCTTTATGAAGCATTTGCTGCTAAAAACTCTAAAATAATTAATTTTTACTAGTTTGTCTTTCCATAGCTCATAAGGAGTTTTGTCACTATTGACTCTCAATAATGATCTATTTTGAATATACACTATTGTATTAACTACCTCTCTCTAATATTTATCTAATATCTTGGATTCATTTAGCATTATCCTCGCCATCTCGTGAATTGTTCTATTTTTCTATTCAACAACTCCATTTTTCTATAAAATTATGGCTACTAAATAATATCTTTTTATTCAATAGTCTTCACAAAAACTCAATAAATTGATCTAACATAAATTCTCCTCCTTAATTTAATCCTAGACACTTAATATTCAAACTAGTTTCATTCTCAAATAATGCTTTAAATGCTTTGAAATGTCTGAAAGCTTCTAATTTTTTCTTTAAAAAAATCACCCAAGTCATACATGAAAAATCATAAATAAGCAACATGAAATATTTCTACCATTGAGTACTTTAAGTTCTCATAGGTCCACATAGATCAGTGTGAACAAGATCTAACATCTTAATGGTTGAGTATTTTTTTGTTTTGAACCACTTTTTGGCCTATTTCTCATTTTGACAAGGTTCATGAAGCATGTCAAATGACTTTGTAATCTTTTGAAGATTTTTGACTACTTGCTTCTTACTGATGTTGACAAGATTATTAAAATTTATGTGCCCCATTTTCCTATGTCATAGCCAACTTTATTCAATCTAAATCAAACAACATCTTTGACCTTTGATGTCTGATAGCATATATAAATTATTACCTATTCTTTGAGTATTTATAACCAACATATCTGAATCTTTTTTTCTAATTTCACAACCTTTTACATAAGACTTTAGTGTGTGCCCCTGATCACACATTTGACTTACACTCAAAAGATTATGCTTAAGATCCTCTACATATAAAACATTTTTAGTTTTAGTTTTACCATTATCCAAACTTAGTGTACCTTTTCTAGTAATTCTGGTAGTAGTATTGTCTCCAAATTTCACTTTGCCACCATTGATCTTCTTCAAGGTTATGAACTTGATATTGTCTCCTATCATGTGTCTCAAACATCCACTATCAATGAACCATAGATTATCTTCATTTCTTGCATGAAAAGTTGTATGTACCAACATAGATTTTTTAGGTTATTTCTTCTGCAATGAACCTATCTGAGCTTTTTTCTTGATGAATAGAGCCTTAAAATCCTGATCCTTCTTGACTGACTCGAACACACTTCTGTAGTACCAAGCTGTGTCAAAAGTTGTTACACTTGTAACATATTATGACCCTTCATTAAATCTTGATAGAGAAGCAAAAGATTTATGGCTTTTGCTTGACTCTGCATGACTTTCCTTCTCCTTATTTTTGAAATTATTATCCCTTTTTTGGCATTCTATTTTTTTATGACTATATCTATTACAATAAAAATAGTAACCATAAAAATAGGACATGTTTATGTATCTTTGACTTGATTGCCTTTTATAGCTTTGTTCCCTCTAGCCTTCTTTATTTGAGATGTCCTTTGTATTCTTAACTTCTTCCCTTTTTATTTCTTATTTTGTAAGAGATTTAGCATAACTCTTTCTTCTTTCCTTATCTGTGAAAGTAGTGACCTCTTTTTATTTTTCAAATCCAATACCTATCTTATCTGACATTAATCTTTGATTTTATAATATTTTATTCAACATATTAGTGTTATTCTCAAATTTTAAATCATTGGTTGCTCTATCATTGATTACTTTATTTGTTTTCTCAAGAACTACTTTTAAAGAAGCAATTTTAATAACATACCTTTCACATTATTTACTTACTATTTTCAACTATGCCATTATATGTTCTTCATTCTTCTTGGCTTCTTCAAAGTGTGTTTGTATATCTTTAATTATTTTCTTTGACTTTTTTTTATTTTTTATCATCTAGAGCTTTAATCTTCAATTCTTCTTTTCAAGATATTTTAACTCTTCTAAGGCACAAATAATTTTTCCTTCTAAATTCACTTTGGATTCATCATGTTCTTATTTTTGATCATCTATACTTTTACTTGTAGAGACATCTTCTTGTATGACCATGAATAAAATCTCTTCTTCTTCTAAATCACTAACTCCACTATCTTTGGCTAAGCTAGGATCTTTAGAATACAAACTCTTCTTATTGAATCATTTCTTAGATTTACCTTTAAAATTATTTTTGTATGTAGACTTTCCTTCTTCATTGTCATCATTACCTTTATTTAAAAATTTAGCTACAAAATGTTCAATATTTTCACAATTAAAACATTTAAAAGGTAATTTTCCTTAATATTTATCTGTGCCCTTTTTCATCTTATGAATGAATATATCTTTATTGTCATCGTCATCATCACTAGAACTATCACTTGATTCTTGAATCTTAGCTTTCACTTTTTTTGATGTCTTGAAATCAGCTTCTCTCTTTGAGGGTTTATCTTATTCAGTCTACATCTCATATGCTGTAAAAATACCATAAAGCTCATCCATCTTTAGCTTGGCTAAATTATTCATCTCTTTAATTGCCAAAATTTTTGCATCATATCTCAATGGTAGAGATCTCAAAACTTTTTTAACCATAGTTGATTCTTTTAAATTTTCTCTAAGACCTTGAATTTGATTAACTATTTGATCAACCCGCAAAGATAACTTGCTATATTTTCTTCCTCTTCCATCTTCAAACTCTCAAACTATCTTTTGAAAGTATGAATCTTAGCTTGTTGAACCTTTTCATCACCTTTGTAAATATTCTCAAGTTTTATCCAGGTTTCATGAGCAGATTTATATTGCATAACTTTAAAAAAAATTTATTCACATAAACCATATAAAATAACATTTAAAGCTTTAAAATTATTTTTATTTTCCTTCTTTTCTATCAGAGTAGTTATAAATGTCTATGACTCTTCACATTCCTCCACCACTGCTTGTCATATGTTGAATTCAAGGGCTATCAAATAAGTCTTCATCCTTATACTCTCAAAAACATAATTTGTCCCATCAAACAAAGGTGTTTTATTTGTATAAAATTCTTTATGTGATCCAACCATCATACTTTCCCAATCTACCTTCAAGCTGTAAAACTTTTTTAAAAAGAACCTGCTCTGATATGAATTATTAAGCACAAAATATACTGAGAGGGGGGTGAATCAGTATATTATATATCTTTTTACTTAATCTAATTTTTTTATTTAACCACTTAATCACACATTTAAGATATGCAATAAAACTAAAACAATAATTTGTAACACATAAGAGAGAGAGACCAAATTTTTATGTGAAAATTCAAAGTGAGAAAAACTATGGAAAACAATTTCAAGTATATAAATGAGCACCAACTCAAAATACAAAGTTCATAAGAACCAACTTGTAGAAGCACCAACCCCTTTATCGAACACCAACACAACAACTATTTACGAGCACCAACGCACATGAGCACCAACCCCTTGCAAAGATTTGTGAGCACCAGCCTATAAGAGAACCAACCCTTATTATGTATAAATCACAACTATCTCTCAATGTTGCTTACTCAATAAATGATAGAACTCTACAATATCTCTTACTTTTCTTTATTTAAAAATAAATACAAACTATGCACTCTCTTACATTTCTAAATGTCTTTTCAAGTCTTTATTTATAGCTTTCTAAATGACCTTTGGCATCCACCCTTTGTGACCCTTCAATCCTCATGAAAAATGGCACTAAACTTGCATGACCCTTCATATCTTTGCATTTGAAAAGTCATATGGTGACCCTTCATAAGCAAAAGCATCATTTTCTCTTTTATATTTATCTTGATGACTTTTCATATTCCTCAAAGTGTCTCTTCATATAAAAATACACCATACCTCTTTTGTCTTCATATGGTGACACTTGGAATTCTTCAAGATGACTCTTCATGAGAAAATGTGTCCCATTCTTCTTTTGTCTTTTACTACGTAACTCTTTGACTTCTCCATGGGCCCTCTTTTAACTTATATGTAACCAAAAATATATTCATTAATATTAAATAAATATTAACACACATTAACCAAAATATGAATATTAAAAACACCATTAAATGTAATGGGGTCTTTATCATCAATAATGTTAGACCTTTGATATCACTGACAATATTTCTAACAAAACTTTGATATTACATATCATTCAGATTTTAAAGTTATAATGCATAATGACAAATGCACATAATTTTTGAATTTTTAAATCTTAAATATGTTCAAAATTATTTAAGCTTTGATACTACATATCATTCAAACATCAAATTTATGATGCATCATTAGAAACATGCATAAAATTTGAATCTTTAGATCTTAATCATAGTCAAAACTTATTAATCTTTGATATTTTATATCATTTAAATTTTATAATTGTGATACATCATGACAAACATGCATAAAGTTTGAATCTTTGAATCTTAAACATGTTCAAAACATTTCAAGCTTTCATATTACATATCATCAGATTTCAAAGTTACGATGCATCATGAAAAATGTGCATAAAATTTGAATTTTTAGATCTTAAACATGTTCAAAACCACTCAAGCTTTGATATTACATATCATTCAAATTTTGAAGTTGTGATGCACATGAGAAATGAGCATAAAGTTCAAATCTTTGAATCTTAAACATACTTAAATCTAGTCAAACTTCAGTATTACATATAATTGAAATTTTAAAGTTGTGATGCATCATGAAAAATATGCATAAAGTTCAAATCATTGGATTTTAAACACATTCAAAACTATTTCATATCATTCAAATTTCAAAAGGGTGATGCATCATAAAAAACATGCATAAAGTTTGAATCTTTGGATAATAAACACTTTCAAAATCCCTTAAGCTTCAGTATTACATATCATCCAAAATTTAAAGTTATGATACAACATGATAAATGTGCATAAAGTTTGAATCCTTAAATCTTAAACATGTTCAAAAGTTATTAAGCTTTGGTATTAAATATCATTCAAACTTTAAGGTTGTGATACATCATAGCAAACATGCATAAATTTCAAATCTTTGGATCTTAAAAATATTCAAAATCAATGAAGCTTGTGTTTTACATATCATTCAGATTTCAAAGTTGTGAAACATCATTAAAAATATGCATTAAGTTTGAATCTTTAGATCTTAAACATGTTTAAATCTGCTCAACCTTTAGTATTACATATCATTCAAATTTTAAACTTATGATGCATTATTCAAAACATGCATAAAGTTCAAATCTTTGGATCTTAAACATGTTTAAATCTGATCAAGTTTTAATATTACATATCATTCAAATTTTAAATTTATAATACATCATGAAATATGTGCATAAATTTTAAATTCTTGTATCATAAACATGTTCAAATCCACTTAAGTTTTGGTTTACATATCATTCAACTTTCAAATTTATGATGTATCATAAGAAATGCATATAAAATTTAAATCATTAGATCTTAAACATATTCCAAACCACTTAAACATTAGTATTACATATCATTAAAATTTAAAAGTTGTGATGTATCATGATAAATTGCATAAATTTTAAATCTTTATATCTTAAACATGTTCAACACCATTTAATCTTTCGTATTACATATCATTCAAACTTTAAAGTTTTGATGCATCATGACAAATGTGTTTAAATTTTGAATCTTTGTATCTTAAACATGTTCAAAACCACTTAAGCTTTGGTATTACATATCATTCAAATTCTAAATTTATGATGCATCATTAAAAATGTATATAAACTTGTAATCTTTGGATCTTAAACACATTTAAAACTGTTTAAGTTTTGATATTACATATGATTCAAATTTCATAGTTACAATTCATCATGAGAAACATGCATAAAGTTTGAATTTTTGGATATTAAACAAGTTTAAAACTACTTGAGTTTTAGTAATATATATCATTAAAACTTTAAAAGTGATGCATAATGATAAACATGCAAAAAAATTGAATATTTTTATCTTAAACACATTTAAAACCACTTAAGCTTCGATATTACATATCATTCAAATTTTAAAGTTACGATACATTATATAAAACACACATAAAATTTGAATATTTGGATCTTAAACACCTTCAAAGCCACTTAAGCTTCGGTATTATATATCATTCAAATTTAAAATTTTTGATGCATCATGAGAAACATGCATAAAATTTAAATCTTTATATTTCAAACACCTTCAAAATTGCTTAAACTTTGATGTTACATATCATACAAATTTCAAAGTTGTGATGCATCATGAAAAATATGCATAAAGTTTAAATCATTGGATCTTAAACATGTTCAAAATTGCTTAAGGTTCAGTATTACATATCATACAAACTTGAAATTTGTTATGCATCAAACACATTTAAAACTACTTAAGCTTCGGTATTATATATCATTCAAATTTCAAAGTTGTGATGCATTATAATAAATGTGCATAAAATTTAAATCTTTAGATCTTAAACAAGTTGAAATTGCTTAAGCTTCGATATTACATATTATTCAAATTTCAAAGTTATGATGTATCATGAGAAATGTACATAAAAATTAAATCTTTGGATCTTAAACACAATCAAAACACCATAAGCTTTGATATTATATATTATTCAAACATCAATGTTATGATGCATAATGAAAAACACTCATAAATTTTGAATATTTGGATCTTAAACACATTTAAAACCACTTAAATTTCAATATTACATATCATTCAAATTTCAAATTAGAAATGCATCATGAAAAACATATATAAAGTTGAAATCTTTAGATCTTAAATATGATCAAAATGCTTGAGCTTCAGTATGACATATCATTCAAATTTTAAAATTGTAATGCATTATGAGAAACATGCATAAAGTTTTTATATTTGAATCTTAAATATGTTCAAAATCACTTAAATTTTGATATTACATATCATTCAAATTTTAAATTTGTAATGCATTATGAAAAATATGCATAAATTTCAAATCTTTAGATCTTAAACATGTTTAAAACTGCTTAAGCTTCGGTATTACATATCATTCAAATTTCAAAGTTATGATACATTATAAGAAATGTGCATAAATTTTGAATCTTTAGATCTTAAACATGTTTAAAACCACTTAAGATTTGGTATTTTATATCATTTAAATTTTAAAGTTATGATACATTATGAGAAATATAGATAAATTTTAAATTTTTAGATCTAAAACATGTTTAAAACCACTGAAGCTTTGATATTACATTTCATTCAAATTGAAAATTTGTGATGCATTATGAGAAACATGAATAATTTTGAATATTTAGATCTTAAACACATTCAAAATTGTCTAAGCTTCAATATTATATATCATTCCATTTAAAAGTTATGATGCATTATGATAAATGTGTGTAGCGTTCCAATATTTGGATATTAAACACGTTCAAAATTATTAAAGCTTCAGTATTACATATCTTCTAAATTTTAAATTTATGATGCATTATGAAAAAAAATTTATAAGGTTTGAATCTTTAGATCATAAATATGTTCAAAACCACTTAAACTTCAGTATTACATATCATTCAAATTTCAAAATTGTGATGTATTATGAAAAATTCACATAAAATTTAAATTTTTGGATCTTAAACACATTCAGAATCGCTTCAGCTTCATTACTACATATCATCCAAATTTTAATGTTATGATACACTATAAGAAATGTGCATAAAGTTTGAATCATTTGATGTTAAACACATTCAAAACCACATAAACTTTGATATTATATATTATTCAAATTTCAAAATTATGATGTATCATGAGAAATGTGCATAAAATTTAAATCTTTGGATCTTAAACATGTTTAAAAACTGCTTAAGCTTTGGTATTACATGTCATTCAAACTTTAAAGTTACGATACATCATGATAAATATACATAAAATTTAAATCTTTACATCTTAAACACATTCAAAACTACTAAAGTTTTGGTATTACATATCATTCAAACTTTAAAGTTGTGATGCATCATGACAAACATGCATAAATTTTAAATCTTTGGATCCTAAACATGTTTAAAACCTCTCAAGCTTCATTATTACATATCAATGGGATTTTGAAGTTTAGATGCATTATAAGAAATGTGCATAAATTTTAAATCCTTGGATCTTAAACATATTCAAAACCACTCAAGCATCGGTATTGCATATCATTCAAATTTCAAAGTTACGATGCATCATTAAAAAATATGCTTAAATTTCAAATCTTTGGAATTTAAACACATTTAAATTTACTCAAATTTTGATATTACATATCATTTAAATTACAAAGTTGTGATACATAACGAGAAACATGCATAAAGTTAAAATTTGTATATATCAAGCACGTTCAAAACCACTTAAGCTTTTAGTATTATATGTCAATCAAATTTCAAAGTTATGATTCATCATGAAAAATATGCATAAAGTTCAAATATTTAGATCTTAAATATGTTCAAAACTGATTAAGCTTCAATATTACATATCATTCAAATTTTAAAGTTATGATGCATCATGAAAAATAAACATAAAGTTTGTATATTTGGATCTTAAACATTTTCAAAACCACTTAAACTTCGGTATTACATCATTAAAATTTCAAAGTTACAATGCATCATGAGAAATGTGCATAAAGTTTAAATTTTTAGATTTTAAATATGTTCAAAATCACTTAAAATTTGGTATTACATATAATTTAAATTTTAAAATTATGATGCATTATGAAAAATTTGAATAATGTTCAAATCTTTGGATCTTAAACACGTTTAAAACTACTTAAACTCCAATATTACATATCATTCAAATTTTAAAGTTGGAATTCTTCATGAGATATGTGCATAAAGTTTGAATCTTTGGATCTCCAACATGTTCAAAACCACTTCATCTTCAGTATTACATATCATTGAAATTTAAAAGTTACAATTCATTATGATAAATGAGCATAAAATTTAAATCTTTGGATCTTAATCATGATCAAAATCAATTAAGCTTTGATATTACATATCAATCAAATTTTAAAGTTATGAGGCATCATGAAAAATACACATAAATTTTGAATCTTTGGATCTTAAACATATTATAAACCACATAAGCTTCACTATTACATATCATTCAAAATTTAAAGTTACAATTGATCATGAGAAACATGCATAAAATTTAAATTTTTGGATCTTAAACACATTCAAAACTGTTTAAGCTTTGGTATTACATATCATTCAAATTTTAAAGTTGTGATGCATTATGAAAAATATGCATAAAATTAGAATCTTTAAATCTTAGATACATTTAAAACTGATTAAGCTTCAGTATTATATTTTGTTCAAATTTCAAATATATGATGCATCATGTGAAATACACATAAAGTTTGAATCTTTGAATATTGAACATATCAAAACCACTTAAACTTTAGTATTACATATCATTCAAATTTCAAAGTTGTGATGTATCATGAGAAACATTCATAAAATTCAAATATTTAGATCTTAAACATGTTAAAAACTACTTAAGCTTCGGTAGTAGTTATCATTCAAACTTCAAGGTTGCGATATATAATGATAAAAATACATAAAGTTTCAATTGTTGGATCTTGAACATGTTTTAAACCACTTGAACTTTGATATTACATATCATTCAAATTTTAAAATTCTAATGCATTATGTGAAATGCATATATAGTTCAAATATTTAGATTTTAAATACATTCAAAATCAATCAAGCTTCAGTATTATATATCATTCAAACTTTAAAGTTACAATACATCATGACAAACATGCATGAAGTTTAAATCTTTGGATCTTAAACACTTTCAAAATTGCTTAAACTTTTGGTATTACATATCATTCAATCTTCAAAGTTGTGATGCATCATGAGAAATGTGCGTAAAATTTGAATCTTTGGATCTTAAACACGTTCAATTCTACTTTAGCTTCGATATTATATATCATTCAAATTTCAAAGTTATGATGCATCATAAGAAATGTGCATAAAATTTAAATTATTATATCTTGAACACATTCAAAACCACTTAAGCTTTGGCATTACAAATCATTCCACTTAAACTTATAATCTTTGGATTTTAAACATATTTAAAACTATTTAAGCTTTGATATTACATATCATTAAAATTTTATAGTTACAATTCATCAAGAGAAATGTGTATAAAATTTGAATTTTTAGATATTAAACATAATTAAAACTACTTGATTTTTAGTATTATATATCATTAAAACTTTAAAAGTGATGCATCATGATAAACATGCAAATTTTTTGAATATGTTTATCTTAAACACATTCAAAACCACTTAAGTTTTGATATTACATATCATTTAAATTTCAAAGTTACAATACATTATATAAAATGCACATAAAATTTGAATCGTTGGATCTTAAACACCTTCAAAGTCACTTAAACTTCGGTATTATATATCATTCAAATTTGAAAGTTTTGATGCATCATGAGAAACATGTATAAAGTTCAAATCTTTACATTTTACATAACTTCAAAATTGCTTAAACTTTGATATTACATATCATTCAAATTTCAAAATTATGATGTGTCATGAATAATGTGCATAAATTTTAAATATGTCAATTTTAAGCATGTTCAAAACCACTTAATCTTTAGTATTACATATCGCTCAAACTTCAAAATTATGATATAACATGAAAAATGCACATAAAATTCAAATTTTTGTATCTTAAACACATGCAAAACCACTTAAGCTTTGGTATTACATATCATTCAAATTTCAAAGTTATGATGCATCTTCAAACATACACATAAACTTATAATCTTTGATAGTTGTGATTCATAATGATAAATGTGCATTAAGTTTGAATCTTTGGATCTTAAACACATTCAAAACTACTTGAGTTTCAGTATTATATATCATTTAAACTTTAAAGTTGTGATGCATCATGATAAACATGCATAAAGTTTGAATCTTCATATCTTAAATATGTTCAAAATCGCTTAAGCTTTCATATTAAATATCATTCAAATTTCAAAGTTATGATATATTATGTAAAATGCACAGAAATTTTAAATCTTTAGATCTTAAACACCTTAAAAACTATTTAAACTTCAGTATTACATTTAAAAATTTTAATGCATGATGAGAAATACACATAAAATTAAAATATTTAGATCTTCAACACATTCAAAACCACTTCAGCTTTAGTATTACATATCATTCAAATTTAAAACTTTTGATGTATTATCATAAATGTGCATAAAGTTCAATTCTCTAAATCTTATACACATTTAAAATTCTTTAAACTTCATTATTTTATATTATTAAAATTTCAAAGTTGTGATGCATCATGAGAAACATGCATAAATTTTAAATCATTATATCTTAAACATGTTCAAAACTAATTAAGATTTGGTATTATGTATCATTCAAATTTCAAATTTGTGATGCATCATGAGAAATGTTTCAATATTACATACCATTCAAATTTCAAAGTTATGATATATCATGAAAAATGTGTATAAAATTTGAATATTTAGATCTTAAACACATTTGAAAACTACTTAAGCTTGATATTAATGTCATTCAAATATCAAATTTATGATGCATCATGACAAATATGCATAAATTTTGAATCTTTATATCTTAAATACATTCTAAACTATTGAGGCTTTGATATTACATATCATTCAAACTTCAAAGTTGTGATGCATCATGACAAACATGCATAAAGTTTGAATCTTTGGATTTTAAATATATTTAAAACCATTTAATCTTTAGTATTACATATCGTTCAAATTTCAAAGTTGTGATGTATCATGACAAATGCACATAAAGATCAAATTTTTTGGTCTTAAACATGTTTAAAATTGCTTAATCTTTGATATTACATATCATTCAAATTTCAAAGTTATGATGCATCATAATAATTGCACATAAAGTTTAAATAGTTAAATTTTAAACATATTTAAAACTAATTAAAATTTGGTATTACATATCATTCAAACTTCAAAGTTGTGATACATCATCAAAAATATGCATAAAATTTGAATTATCAGATCTTAAACACATTCAACACCGCTTAAGTTTCGGTATTACATATCATTTAAATTTCAAAGTTGTGATGCATCATGAGAAATACACATAAAGTTTGAATCTTTGGATCTAAAACATGTTCAAAAACACTCAAGCTTCGGTGTGACATATCATTCAAACTTTAAAGTTGTGATGCATCATGAAAAACATTCAAAAACTTTGAATCTTTAGATCTTAAACTCCTTTAAAATTGTTTAACTTTTAGTATTACATATCATTAAAACTTTAAAGTTGTAATGCATCATGACAAACATGCAATAATTTGGAATATTTAGATCTTAAATAAGTTTAAAATCTCTCAAGCTTTGGTATTACATAATATTCAAATTTAAAAGTTGTGATACAACATGAAAAATATGCATAAAGTTTGAATCTTTGTTTTCTAAACATGTTTAAAACTAGTTAAACTTTGGTATTATATATCATTTTAATTTCAATGTTATGATGCATCATGAGAAACACATATAAAGTTCTAATATTTGGATCTTAAACACCTTTGAAACTGCTTAAGCTTAATATTACATATCATTCAAACTTCAAAGTTACCTTGCATCATGATAATTGCACATAAAGTTTGAATCTTTAAATTTTAAATATGTTCAAAATTCTTTAAGCTTTAGTATTATATATCATTCAAATTTCAAGGTTATGATGCATAATGAGAAACATGCATAAATTTTAAATCTTTAGATCTTAAACACATTTAAACCGTTTAAGCTTCGATATTACATTTAATTCAAATTTCAAGGTTGTGATGTATCATGAAAAATAGGTATAAATTTTGAATCATTGGATTTTAAACACTTTCAAATCCTTCTAAGATTTGGTATTACATATCATTCAAATATCAAATTTGTGATCCATCTTGAGAAACACACATAATATTCAAATCATTGGATCTTAAACACATTCAAAACCACTTATACTTCATTATTATATTTCATTCAAATTTTAAGGTTGTTATCATCATGAAAAATGAGCATAAAGTTTAAATCTTTGGATCTCAAACACGTTCAAAATTATTTAATCTTTGGTATTACATATTATTCAAATTTTAAAGTTATGATGCATCATGATAAATGTGCATAAAGTTCAAATATTTAGATGTTAAACATGTTCAAAACATCTTAAACTTCAATATTACATATCATTTAAATATCAAAGTTGTAGTGCATCATGAAAAATGCTCAAAAAATTTGAACCTTTAGATCTTAAATATATTCAAAACAATTTAAGTTTTAATATTAAATATCATTCAAATTTTAAAGTTATGATGCATCATAAAAAACATGCATAAATTTTAAATCTTTTAAATCTTAAACATGTTTAAAACCACTTGAGCTTCACTATGACATATCATTCAAATATTAAAGTTGAAATACATTATGAGACATGTGCATAAAGTTCTTATCTTTGAATATTAAACATGCTCAAAACTATTTAAACTTTCGTATTACATATCATTCAAATTTTAAATTTATGATGCATTATGAGAAATGTGCATAAAATTTGAATCTTTAGATCTTAAACACATTCAAAACTGCTTAAGCTTGAGTATTAAATATCATTTAGATTTAAAAGTTATGATGCATCATAAAAAATGCACATAAATTTAGAATCTTTGAATCTTAAACACTTTCAAAATCACTCAAACTTTGGTATGACATCATTCAAATTTCAAAGTTGTGATACATCATGAGAAATGCACATAAAATTTGAATTTGTATATCTTAAACACATTCAAAACCACTGAAGCTTCAGTATTACATACCATTCAAATTTTAAACTTGTGATGCATCATGAGAAATGTGCATAAAGTTTAAATTTTTAGATCTTAAATATGTTAAAAAACACTTATGCTTCAGTATTATATATCATTTAAATTTTAAAGTTGTGATGCATTATGAGAAATGCATATAAAGTTCAAATCTTTGGATTTTAAACACTTTCAAAATTACTTAAACTTTAGTATTACATATCATTCAAACTTGTAATTTGAGATGAATCATGAGAAACATGCATAAATTTCATTTCTTTGGATTTTAAACATATTTAAAACCACTTAATCTTTAATATTACATATCATTCAAATTTTAAATTTATGATGCATTATAAGAGACATGTCTAAAATTTGAATCTTTAGATCTTAAACACCTTAAAAACCACTTAATCTTTGGTATTACATATCATTTAAATTTTAAAGTTGTGATGCATCATATAAAATGCACATGAAGTTCAAATCTTTTGATTTTATACATGTTCAAAGCCACTTAAGTTTCAGTATTATGTATCATTCAAGTTTCAAAGTTGTGATGCATCATAAAAAATACGCATAAATTTCAAATCTTGGGATCTTAAATACCTTTAAAACCACTTAAGCTTCTATATAATATATAATTCAAATTTAAAAGTTGTGATACATTATGAGAAACATGCATAAAGTTTGAATATTTGGATCTTAAACATATTCAAAATTGTTTAAGCTTTGGTATTACATATCGTTCAAATTTCAAAGTTGTGATGCATCATGTGAAATATGCATAAAGTTTAAATCTTTAGATCCTAAACACATTTAAAACTATTTAAGCTTCAGCATTACATATCCTTTAAATTTTAAAGTTGTGATGCATCATAAAAAAGGTGCATAAAGTTTGAATCATAGGATTTTAAACACATAAAAAACTACTTAAACTTATGCATTATAATCATTCAAACTTTAAATTTATGATGTATCATGATAAATACACATAAATTTTGAATCTTTAGATCTTAAAAACATTCAAAACCACTCAATCTTTAGTATTACATATCATTCAGATTTAAAACTTGTAATGCATATTTAAATGATATGAATGTTATGATGCATTATGATAAACGTGCATAAAGTTTGAATCTTCTGATCTTAAACACTTTCAAAACTATTTAAGTTTTTTTATTACATATCATTCAAATTTCAAAGTTACAATGCATCATAGAAAATGTGCATAAAGTTTAAATCTTTAGGATCTTAAACACATTCAAAACTGCTTAAATTTTGATATTACATATAGTTTAAATTTCAAAGTTGTGATGCTTTATGAGAAATACGCATAACATTATAATATTTGGATTTTAAACATGTTCAAAACTACTTAATCTTAAATATTATATATCATGCAAACTTCAAAGTTGTTATGCATCAAACATGTTCAAAACTGCTTAAACTTCTATATTACACATCATTCAAATTTTAAAAATGTGATACATCATGATAAATGTGCATAAAATTTAAATCTTTGGATCTTAAACATGTTGAAACTACTTAAGCTTTGGTATTACATATCACTCAAATTTCAAATTTATGATGCATAATAAAAAATATGCATAAAGATTGAATTTTTAGATCTTAAACACGATCAAAACTACATAAGCTTCGATATTACATATCATTTAAACATAAATGTTATGATATATTATGAGAAACACTCATAAAGTTTAAATTTTTGGATCTTAAACATATTTAAAATCACTTAAGTTTCAATATTGCATATCATTCAAATTTCAAAGTGGTAATGCATCATGATAAACATGCATAAAGTTTAAATCTTTAGATCTTAAACACATTCAAAATGCTTGAGCTTTGATATGACATCATTCAAATTTCAAAATTTTAATGCATTATGAGAAATATGCATTAAGTTCTTATATTTGAATCTTACACATGCTCAAAACCACTTAAATTTTGATATTATATATCATTCAAATTTTAAATCTGTGATGTATTATGAGAAACAAGCATAAAGTTTAAATCTTTGGATCTTAAACATGTTCAAAACCGCTTAAGTTTTGGTATTACATATCATTCAAATTTTAAATTTACAATGCATTATAAGAAATGTGCATAAATTTTGAATCTTTAGATCTTAAACATGATTAAAATCACTTAAAATTGGTATTATATATTATTTAAATTTCAAAGTTATGATACATTACAAAAAATGTGGATAAAGTTTAAATATTTGAATCTGAAACATGTTTTAAACCGCTAAAGCTTTGATATTACATTCCATTCAAATTGAAAAGTTGCAATCCATTATAAGAAACGTGAATGATTTTGAATATTTAGATCTTAAATACATTCAAAACTACCTAAGCTTTAGTATTATATATCATTTCATTTAAAATTTATGATGTATTATGATAAATGCATATAAATTTCTAATATTTAGATATTAAATATGTTCAAAACTACTTAAGCTTTGATATTACATGTCTTTCAAATTTTAAATTTATGATGTATTATGAAAAATGCCATATAAGGTTTGAATCTTTGGATCTTAAATATGTTCAAAACCTCTTAAACTTTGATATTACATATCATTTAAATTTTAAATTTGTGATACATTATAAGAAATATGCATAAATTTTGAATCTTTGGATCTTAAATACGTTCAAAACTACTTAACCTTCATTATTACATATCATTCAAATTTCAAGTTTGTGATGCATTATGAGAAATGCGCATAAATTTTGAATCATACGATGTTAAACACGTTTAAAACCGATTAAGCTTTGATATTACATATTATTCAAATTTTTAAATTTTGATGCTTCATAAAAAATGCACATAAAATTTGAATCTTTAGATCTTAAACATGTTTAAAACCGCTTAAGCTTCGGTATTACATGTCATTCAAAATTTAAAGTTGCAATACATCATGAAAAATGTGCATAAAGTTCAAATCTTTTGATATTAAACACATTCAAAACCACTGAAGTTTTAGTATTACATATCATTCAAACTTCAAAGTTGTGATGCATCATGACAAACATGCATAAAGTTCAAATCTTTGGATCTTAAACATGTTCAAAATTGCTTAAGCTTAGATATTATATATCAATTAGATTTTAAAGTTTAGATTCATCATGAGAAATATGCATAAAGTTCAAATCTTTAGATTTTTAACATGTTTAAGATCCAAAGTTACGATGCATCATAAAAAATATGCATAAATTTTGAATCTTTAAAATTTAAACACATTTAAATTTACTCAAACTTTGGTATTACATATCATTCAAATTTCAAAGTTGTGATACATAATGAAAAATATGCATAAAATTAAAATATTTATATATCAAACACATTCAAAACTACTTAAGCTTTAGTATTACATGTCATTCAAATTTCAAAGTTATGATGCATCATGAAAAATATGCATAAAGTTCAAATATATAGATCTTAAATATGTTCAAAACTGATTAAGCTTCAATATTACTGTTGACCAAGTTTTGGTCTAGCAAGCCAAAAAATCGGTCTCCCTTTTATTTTCTTATTGTCCTGATTAGCTAGTCTCTAATGTCTTCACCTTACTACAATTATGGTTTTTTTCCTTTGTAATAGGCCTATTCTACTAAAGAGCCAAGTGATTTGAGTCCTATAGGTTTTTGGGTTGATCTGGGGCTTATTTCACTTCAGCAATTACCTTAGACAAGCCTTTTTTGGCAAAAGAATGAGCCAATTTCAAAAGGATATAAGTCTTTCAGGAGGGTCCAAAGGTCAAGTGCCCTTGCGGAGGGCAGACAGGTGACAAATGAGACCATTCAAGTGGGCTTCAAAGGGTAATTTCAAACCCAAAGTACCCTTGTGGAGGGCAATGAGTGCACTCAGAAAGTGAGCAAGGTAGAGGACCTGAAGGAGGATTCTCCTTTGAAAAAGAGAACAAGGCAAAGGATTCCTTTGAATTTTTTGTTTGAAGGAAATCCAAAGAAAAATACAATGGATTCCTTCAAACTTTTGTTCGAAGGAAATCCAAGGAAGAACCAAAGGGTGAATTCCTTCAAACAAAGTGCCCAAAAGGAATTCCTTCAGACATTTTATCTGAAGAAATTCATAAAGAAAGAAACTAAGGAAAATTTCTTTAGACAAAATGTCTGAAGGAATTCCTTCAGACATTTTGTCCAAAGGAATTTATCAAAAGAAAAGACCGAAAGAGAGGGCCGAGGCATTAAGGCAAGTTTTCCTTTGGGAAAAATGTCTGAAGGAATTCCTTCAGATATTTTTTTGAAGAAATTGAGAAGCCAAAAGAGCCTGAAGGGTAACTACCCTTGTGGGGGACTCTCAGCGACCCAAAAGGGATCTTTTCCATTTTTTTAAAGGGACACCTTCCCTTCGAAAAGGTTCATTCCATAAAAGCTGAAGGACTTACCAAAGATAATGATGGGCCTAAGAACATCAACTTCTTCATGACAAACTAACTGTTGGAGGTTCAAATGTCTAGTGACATCCCCATGGTGTCAAATTTAGGATAATGAAATATCCATTGGCTTTCAAATGATGATGGGCCTGCAGATGTCAACTTTACGGTGATAAGATAGTAATTGATTTTTAAATGCTTAAGGATGGCCATGTCCATGGAAATGGGTTAATAGTTGAAAGGGGGCCCAAAGAGCCAAGAAAAGACAAAAGCCAAGTGCAGGGGTAGATAGAGTAGTCCAAGTGGCATAGAAAGCATCAGCATAAGAAGTTATTACAGTAGATGAAATAGTCTCCACCAAGTGACTACCAAGGGGAGCACGAGCATTCAATAGAGTGGCCATTTTTTCCTCATTTTACATTAATGAGTAGGAATTCATATGAACTTCATTGAGAAGTGGCCTTGTCATTCAAATAGACAAAGTGGCCCATGCTTTTATAATGACATTTAATATGTTTTAAGCACCAAAGTCAAGACTTGTGATAGCCACAACATGGTTCCTTTAGCTGACTTCTTCCTTCCTAGGCATTTAATGTAGTATGGGTTGCCTATTCTTGGAAAGCACCAAAACTATTTCTCAAAAATCTATATATTGTAACCTCTTAGTTGAGAAAGATATCTCTCATTTTGTAAGGTGAAGCCCTACCAAATTTTACCTTTGAATCAATAAGAATGCATTTTACCTCTATCTGACTGGTTATACTTCTGAGTATGTCTATGTATCAACTCTATGTTCACAATCATCTTACAGTCATTTTAGCTTGATACTTTCATAGATTGACACCAACATACCTAGTGTAGCCAAAGCCATTTCTGCAAGTTAACAAGAAGTGTTTTATCTAGAGTACAGACATAGGAGAGTAGTTATCTAACAATGTGTTTTGTTAGCACCTATGGTAAATTCTTTTTTCTTGTGTCTTCATTAAGCCCCCTATTAAAGCACCCTACAATCTGGTCTTTTTGTCAGATAAAGTGTCTATTTTCCCCCTTTTGGTTTGAAGTGTTGATATAGCTGAGTAGATCAAAATCATTTGGTGCATCACCACTTAGATTAGATTCTATTTTGGTTATATCCTTCTCCTTTTTCACCCCCCCCATTAATAACATTAGTAGTGAAAGACCTCAAAGATGCATCAAACATAGCTAGCCCTTATCTAGATATTCTTCCCTTAGTTTTACCAAACCCACAGCAAGAGGGGAGTCTCCATTGTGCCACATGAAAGAGATAAGTTGAGCCTTCTTTCAAGGGTGCAATCCACAGCATCAATAATTTTTGGCACGCCTGATAGGATTCATTTGTTCGAGGAGTTGAAGGATTGTTTGGTGTGTTCTTCAACCAATCAGCCTCTGTAGGCATTTCAACCGACACCAATCGTGACTCTGAGTTGAATCAGCTGGTTAAGTACTCCTGGTGCCATCAAGAAATCACATTTTGGTATGTATAATTCCATTGCTCAATAGCATGGGCCTTGTGTTCCTTCATATAACTTTGATCAAGCTCATGTTGTTCATAGAATCACCTCAAGAAGCTCTCTTGATTGCCCTTCACCTATTGTAAAGGAAGTAATGCTAGAGCTTGAGAAGTAAGTGATGGAGATAAATATATTAGAGGAGTAGAATAGATATCAGCAAAAGCTTATGTACAAAGAGGAGTACTTATTTAGGCAAGCTTAGGGCTTACAATCCATGAAGGAGGAAGTAGCAAAATGGGAGAGTCCATTCATTCAAGGAAATCAACCTTATGTGCCTTCTCCCATTCCAAAGTAGCCCCCTCATATTCTAAATAAATCCACCTCTTATGCACCAAATCCTTTCTACCAAATAGCACTTGCTCACTCTAGCTCATCTGATGCAGTAACCACTCCTGCTCTTAATCCCTTGCACCTAGATTTTTAGCATCAAAGGGAATTAGAGAAACCTCCCATAGAAATGAACCTTCTCAATTCCTTAGATTGTGAATCCTCCTTTGAATGGAATCATCCTTTGCCTTTCAAAAAATATCACGTCCCTCTTCAATAAATTCTTCCTGTGCATCAACAGTCTCTTCCTAGTCTTCCTCAACCTCCTCGAGTCTTTCAACATGATGCTAAGATTCCAAGTTAGAGGAGGGAATACCATGAACCAGCTCTAGTCCTTGGAAATGATGAAGTTACCCCTACTCATGGTGATCCTCATGATCTCCAAGAAAGGCTCTCCCAAGAGAATATAGCCAGGTAAATTATAGAGTTGAAGTCCAGAATGAGATTCCTCAACTAGGGTGTGATGGATGATTTAGACCAAATAGCAAATTTCATGTCTAAACACACCCCATCTACACTCCTTCAAGAGAGATATCAAGCCACATCTAATTTAGATGAAGTGCTATCCAAATGGAAGGAAGATAATCATTTGATTCTAGCTCAAGGATTACCTCCTCTTCCACATGAGTTTATCCATCAACCCTCCACTCCATTATTTCTCAAGGAGGACCCTATTTTGAAAGAGGCAAGTGAAGAAGAGAGGATCCAATTTATAGCTACCCAAGAGGCTATCATGAGTGACAATGAGGATGAGACCATCATGGATTCTCCCTTTGAATACATCATCAACAATGGAGAAGACATAGGTCATGCATACATGCGGATTTTCTAGCAATATGAAGAAGTTGACAAACTTTATTTGTCAACAATGGATGATGAGGAAAGTAAGCATGGTGAGCTCTCTCCTCCCTTGTTTGATGAACTTCCTTGTTGCTTTGATGAAGAGAATGACCATGCCATAGGACCCAAGTTGGAGGAGGATTAGGAGCATGTCTTAGAACAACTAGAGACTCTTATTTTTTAGCAAGAAAAGGAGAGGCTTGTCCATCTTATTGAAAGCTTTGAAGAAGAGAGCCTTGAGCAAGAAGTTGACATTCTATGGGATAAGCAAGCATTTTGTGATCTCATTTCAGACATCACAACAGACACCCTTCTTCAAAAAAGCCATGAAGAATTAGAAGATCAGTTTGATAGGCTCTTTAATGAGGCAAAAGGGAACAAGTCAAGGGGGCTATGAGCTAAATGAGGCTTATGGTGATAAGCTAGCATTCATTGATTTCTTAATGAAATACACTAGCATGAGGGGCCAACATGAATCGGGTCTCAAAGGGTAAAGTGAATACATAGATGTTAAAGACATGTTTGACCTTGATCCACTCAGATATAAGCCAATTAAGGAGGCAGTCAAGAAGGGCAAGTCATCAAGTCTCATTCCATTCAGTCACTTGTCTAGCACCATAAGTTTTTTTGCCCTAGAGACTTGAGAAGTTTTCCCTTTGATCAAGGAGGGAGGAAAATATATCTAATTAGATGTACATAGTAGTTTGCTTTCAGTTATCTTTATTTTCCCTAAGTGTCATTTGCACAAGTGTAGTATTTTTAGCCTTGTGTGTCATTTTTCTTATTGCTTGAGGTAAAGCTTTGTTGGTTCATAGGTCTTTAGAAGGTTGTTGCTAACTTTTTCAAGCTGCATCCTGACTCCATGCCCAATGGACTTTGAGGCTACCAGTCTTCTTTATCATAGCAGGCATGCTCCCCCTTATGAGTCACCAAATGTGTTGACCAAGATTTGGTCTTACAAGCCAAAAAATCAATCTCCCTTTTCTTTCTTTGATGTCCTGATTAGCCAGTCTCTGATGTCTTCACCTTATTGCAATTGTGGTTTTTTCCCTTTTTAATAGGCATGTTCTTCTAAAGAGCCTAGTGATTTGGGTCCTATAGGTTTTTGAGTTGATTTGGGGTTTATTTCGCTTCAACAATTACCTTGGACAAGTCTTTTTTGGCAAAGGAATGGGCCAATTTCAAAAGGATACAAGTCTTTCAGCAGGGTCTGAAGATCAAGTGCCCTTGCAGAGGGCAGGCAGGTGGCAAATGGGATCATTCAAGTAGGCTCCAAAGGGAAATTTTAGACCCAAAGTGCCCTTGTGGAGGGCAGTGAGCACACTCAAAAAGTGAGCAAGGTGGAGGACCCAAAGGGGGATTCTCCTTCAAAAAAGAGAATAAAACAAAAGGCAAAGGATTCTTTCAGATTTCCTATCAGAAGGAAATCCAAGGAAAATTACTAGGGATTCCTTCAGACTTTTGTCTGAAGGAAATCCAAGGAAGAACCAAAGGGTAAATTCCTTCGAAAAAAGTGCCCAAAGGAATTCCTTTAGACATTTTATCTGAATAAATTCACAAAGAAAGAAACTAAGGCAAATTCCTTCGAATAAAATGTCTAAAGGAATTCCTTTAGACCTTTTGTTTGAAGGAATTTATCAAAAGAAAAGACCAAAAGAAAGGGTTGAGGCATGAAGGCAAGTTTCCCTTCAGGCAAAATGTCTAAAGGAATTGAGAAGTCGAAGGAGCCTGAAGGGCAAGTGCCCTTGTAGGGGACTCTTAGTGATCCAAAAGGGACCTTTTCCAATTTTATAATGGGACACCTTCCCTTTAGGAAGGTTTATTTCATAAAAGCTGAAGGACTTACCAAAGATAATGATGGGCCTAAGAATGTCAACTTCAGCATGATGAACTAGCCGTTGGAGGTTCAAACATTCAGTGACATCCTCATGGATGTCAAATTTAGGATAATGAAATAGACATTAGCTTTTAAATGGTGATGGGCCTGTAGACGTCAACTTTATGGTGATAAGATAGCTATTAATTTTCAAATGCTTAAAGATGGGCTCATGCATGAAAATGGGTTAACAATTGAAAGGGGGCCTGAAGAGCCAAGAAAAGACAAAATCCAAGTACAAGAGTAGATAGAATAGTTGAGGTGGCATAGAAAGCATCAGGATAGGAAGTTATTATAGTGGATGAAATAGTCTCCACCAAGTGACTACCAAAGGGAGCACGGGCATTCAATAGAGTGGCCCTTTTTTCCTCATTTTACATTAATGAGTAAGAAGTCGTGTGAACTTCATTGAGAATTAGCCTTGTCATTCAAATACATAAAGTGACCCATGTTTTTGCAATGACATTTAATACAATTTAAACACTAAAGTCAAGACTTGTGACAACCATAGCATGGTTCCTTCAACAAACTTCTTCCTTCTTAGGTATTTAATATAGTATGGGCTGCCTATTCTTGAAAAGTGCCAAAAATCTTTCTCAAAAATCTATATATTGTAACCTCTCAGTTAAGAAAGATATCTCTCATTTTGTAAGGTGAAGCCCTGCCAAATTCCACCTTTGAATCAATAAGAATATGTTTTACCTCTATCTGACTGGTTATACTTCTGAGTATGTCTGTGTATCAACTTTGTGTTCAGTGATTTTAGCTTAATGCTTTCATAGATTAACACCAACATAGCTAGTGTAGCCAAAGTCATTTCTACATGTTAATAGGAAGTGCTTTATCTGGAGCATAGAGACATGAGAGTAGTTATCTAATAATGTGTTTTCTACAGCACCTGTGGTAAGTTCCTTTTTCTTGTGTCTTCATTAAGCCCCTTATCAAATCACCCAACAATCTAGTCTTTTTGTGAGATAAAGTGTCTATTCACCCCCTTTTGGTCTAAAGTTGATATAGCTGAGTAGATCAAAATCATTTGGTGCATCACCACTTAGATTAGTTTCTATTTTGGTTATATCCTTCTCCCTTTTCACCCCCCCATTATTAATAGTAGTATTTATCCTTCTCCCTTTTCACCCCCCCTTTGAGGACATAGAATTTCCAACGTAATATTTTCAAATTAAAATCACCAAATGATATCTAAAAAAAACATTATTTATTCCCAAAATATAATACTCATAAATTTTAATTGATAAGCAACTGGGTTCATCAGAGGACTACAACTTTAATGTCCATTCTCAAGATAAAACTAAAAACTTTAATGTTGAGATGTAGATCTAATAGAAACCTCATTTTTAAATCTAAACCTTTAAAACAATACTTGCAACTAAGAATTGTCATAAATGACTCAGGACTTCAATACCCATATTTATACATTGACAACTTTTGATATATCTATTTGCATAATGGCCTACTAACCATTAAATCTTTTTGTACATAATATTATCAAACAAACAGAAACTACCTTAATGGAAACCAAAGTTCAGTCTTTTCAAAAATAACCAAAGCTTCATGACATCAAAATCCTGATGTAGTTCAATTTCTATGCATGAAAACCCTTTTTTTGAATTAGAACTGACATGCATGCATAGTAACTGGTCGAATCTTCCAAATTTATACAAAAGATGGATATAATTTATAAAATTGAGATCCTCATAAAAAACTCTTCAATCACATATGCTTATAAATATACCATTTAACTATTCTGATATAATCTCAAAATATATTTGAAAAGAAAAATGATGCCTCAGAAAAAGTTAAACCCCAAAAGTATGACCATATTTTTTCAAAAAAAGACTAATAAAAACATTTAAAACCTTCAAATTCAATATTGAGGTGAAAATTCAACAAAATCCTTACTACACAAATATGGCTTTGAAACACAATATACCTCCAAAGGCAATGAGACTACCAAATCTCAAAACTCAAGCACAAACTGGGTAAATCTTCTCATATTAAAATTTGGATAGTCACATGCATGCAAATATATAAATAGAGAAACCCCTTAGGAATCTAAACTCGATAGGCTTTGAAATTGTTTCCTCAAAAACATTCAAAGTCCTACAAAGTATACATGCAAGTTATATCTTATACAACCCAAAAGAAAATAATGAAATCTTTCAACTATACACATTTCTAAACCATCTTGAACTGAGAACATCATAACCATTTTTATGACTTCACAGGGAACCAAATAACTAAAAAAAATTATATATCTGCTTGAAACTAGAAATCAGTACATAATTTGTGAACTGCCAAAATATATCAAAATTAGAACCAATTTTAATCAAAAATCTATGCACAGATTAAACCATTAACTTCTTTAAACTTGAAAGCGTATGTAGATTGATATATCTCATATCAAAGCCCATATTTCATCATGAAACTAAAATAAAAGTAACTCAGAGCTTCCATGAATGTCCATGCAGACTAAGACTAATTCTATTCATGCAACTAAGGAATGATTTCCTTCATAACTACAAACTTCATTAAAAAATCACCATTAATATTTTCAAAACTTATCCAAAACTATACGAATCATACCTAGAAATGCACCCTCAAAACCTTTCTATTCTAAAATCCTCAAAATTTCTCTTCCACAACTTCAAGAAACCAACTAACCAGAGCTCCAATTCCACGAGAAGATTTCCAAAATAAATAAAACCAAGAAAAATGACAAATTTATATCTATTACCTTCTATCATAACCTAGAGTATACTTTGGTGATCTTGTATCTTGCTATCAGCACAACCAACTTAGTTATTACTAATTCTTCCCACTAAACTCATTCCAACTTCTACCTTTCAAGGCATGTCTACTTGGTATTATCTCCACCTTACCACCAAATCTTTGACATATCTCAAAACTTTATAAATACAACTTTACGTTAACTAATCATGCCAATTGGTGCCATGTTATATGGCCATTCAGATAACATCTCCATGCCACATAGAAAATAAATGGAAAATCAAAACCAACTCACCATCACAATGAAATGCCAACTTGTTATCTTACATCATGTAAGATTTCAAATTTGAAACAAATCATGCACATAAGCCTTTGAAATATTTCAAAGCCCTTATGATAAGAAAATTAGGTCTTTGAAAAATATACATGATGATGAAGGTTTTATAAAAAATTTAACCTTAAAATAACACCTTGTGCCATCAAAAACATCCCATGAAACAAATTTGAGGTCAACAAGTTAACCTAATTTATATAAATATTAGAGCAAGATATGAGCAAAACCCATCATATCTTATATTTCTATAAATTTAAAAAAACATTGAAAACTATATTTTTAATTTTTTAAAATAATTAAAATAACCCTTGTGACATGTCCTCTAAGTGTTTCCTGGTGAAAATTTGGCTAAGTGATAAATCTTCCTAGGAGGGTCACTTTGTACCATCATAACTTTTCACTAAAAACTCCAATGGCTATAAAACTAAGTGCATTACCTTATCATGCCATCAGGGTACAATCATGAAAAATTTCATAGAATTTGGACTTAATTTGTTCCTAAAAAAATGGGATTCAAAAGTACTCATTGGGTAGATTTAGCTATTGGGAGATGTAGAAAATGACCAAGTAAAAATCAACATAGAAGCTGATTTTGATATCTACGCATTTTACACATCATATCTAATATGTGTGCACTATCTTTCCCATTTCACTCTAATGATATTTATATATCACCTTGAGAAATTTAAAAAATATTTTATCTCATTTTCCTCTGTAAAAATATGCTTGAAATGTGTGCACTAACTAGATCTAAAAATTGGAAACAACCCAGAAAATTGACCAAGTAAAAATCAGCTCAGAAGCTAATTTTTAACCTTGTACATTTTACACGTGGGAGATAATTTTCTATAAATTTTTTGATATGAACATTATTCCCTAATTTTTCTACCATCATATGAAAATTCAATGTGATTGGACTCTATTTAATTCTATAAAATTGTGTTTGAAAAGTGTTGTGCATGTTGTTTTGGCACCTAGAAATACCCAAAAATCTATGCATTGGATAGTTTTCATGAATATGCTATTTTAATGTGAAGAATAATTATCTATTACCACCTTCACCATTATATTCCCCTGACATTTGACTACTATCAAACAAGTTTTTGAGAGAAAAAAGCATGATTTAGCCTTACAAAATTGCACTCAAAAAATGTTGTGCCAATGGATTTGGACACACATCATATCTTACCCTCTAGAAAAAAAAAATTGAGACCTTGAAATAATTTGACACTTGAAACCATGATAATAATATCTTAAACATGTTTAAAACTACTCAAGCTTTGGTATTACATATCATTCAAATCTAAAAGTTGTGATGCATCATGAGAAACATGCATACAGCTCAAATATTTAGATCTTAAACACATTCAAAACCATTTAGGCTTCAGTATTACATATCATTCAAATTTAAAAGTTGTGATGCATCATGAAAAATGTGCATAAATTTCAAATATTTGGATCTTAAAAATGTTCAAATCCACTCAAGCTTCAGTATTTCATATCATTCAAATTTCAAAGTTGTGATGTATTATGAGAAATGTGTACAAAGATCAAAGCTTTGGATATCAAACGCGTTCAAAATTTCTTAAGATTCATTATGATATATCATTCAAATTTTAAATTTGTGATGCATCATGAGAAATATACATAAATCTTGAATAGGTTTATCTTAAATACATTCAGAACTACTTAAGATTCAGTATTACAAATATTTCAAATTTCAAATTTGTGATGCATTATGAGAAACACAAATAAAGTTTGAAATTTTGGATCTTAAACATCTTTAAAACCACTTAAGCTTTGATATTACATATCATTCAAATTTCAAAGTTGTGATGCATCCTAAAAAATGCACATAATGTTTGAATCTTTGGATCTCAAACACATTCAAAACTACTTAAGCATAGGTATTACATAGCATTCAAATTTCAAAGTTGTAATTCATCATGAGAAATGCACATTATTTTCAAATCTTTGGATCTTAAATATATTAAAACCCACTTAATCTTTGGTATTACATATCAGTCAAATTTCAAAGTTACGCTGCATCATGAAAAATGTGCATAAAGTTCAAATCTTTAGATCTTAAACACATGAAAAATTGTTTAAGCTTCAATCTTACATATCATTCAAATTTCTAAGTTTCTATGTATCACAAAAAACATGCATAAAGTTCAAATATTTGGATATTAAATACTTTTACAACCACTTAAGCTTTGGTATTACATATCATTCAAATTTTAAAGATTCAATGCATCATGAGAAATGCACATAAAGTTTGAAGCTTTATATATTAAGCACATTCAAAACCACTTAAACTTCATTATTACATATCATTAAAATTTTAAATTTGTGATGAATTATGATAAATGCACATAAATTTCAAATCTTGAGATCTTCAACATGTTAAAACATCTTAAACTTTGGTATTACATATCATTGAAATTTCAAAGATGCGATACATTATGAGAAATGTGCATAAAGTTTAAATATTTGGATCTTAAACACATTCAAAACCACTTAAGCTTTGGTATTACATATAATTAAAATTTGAAAGTTGTGATGCATTATGATAAATGCACATAAAGTTTGAATCTTTGGATCTTGAACACGTTTAAAAAACTTAAGCTTCGATATTGCATATCATTGAAATTTCAAAGTTGTGATTCATCATGAAAAATGAATAAAAAGTTTGAATAATTGGATCTTAAACATGTTAAAATTTTCTTAAGCTTCAGTATTACATATCATTCAAACTTTAAAATTGTAATGCATCATTATAAGCATGCATAAAGTTTGAATCTTTGGATCTTAAACATCATGAAAAATGCACATAAATTTCAAATCTTTCGAACTTAAATGCATTCAAATCCACTCAAGCTTCAGTATTACATATCATTCAAATTTTAAAGTCAAGATGCGTCATGAGAAACACACATAAACTTCAAATAATTAGATATTGAACACGTTAAAAATTACTTAAGCTTCAGTATTACATGATAAGCCTCAGAATTATCATGATTTTTTCCTTATTTGTCACTCTCATATTTCTTATTTATCATGCTTTTAAACTACTTTCCCATAAGCTTTTATCCTCAAATAACCATAATCTTTCAAATAACATTATGTTCTCATAATCTTTGAATAGTTAAAACTTTGTCTTGGAATCAAGTATATAATAGTTATCTTTTACTATAGGATGTTTTTATCTATAATGTGTTTTAAAGATGTTTTAAAGCAATAGGTATATAACACAGACCATCTTGTAGCAAAGAGATCTCATTACATAGATACATCCTACAGCCACTACATAACCAAAGTCACATATAAACAAATTTTGATTCCTAATTTAATCGACTCACAGAAATGATAACAACCTCCATAGAGCATAATAAGGATGTGATTGAAGAATAAAATAACCTTTTTTGTCCTGAGATAGTATTACAAGATTCACATGATTAGTGACCTTAGTAGAAGGAACCAATTTATGTTATTTTATAGTTGAATGCTTCTTAGTTTGGAATGTATATTTTTTTGTATAAAATAATCTCCCCCATTGTGTGTGTGTGTGTGTGTGTGTGTGTGTGTGTGTGTGTGTGTGTGTGTGTGTGTGTGTGTGTGTGTTTGTGGAATAGTAGGGTTGAGAGGTAGGTAGAGATCAATTAAATAAATATATCAAAAGTATATTTTGTAATACAACTATTATTGTAAATTTCTTGTAGTAATTTTTTACTACAATTTGATTAATATGAACAATCATTTCTGAGTCCATTTTATTATTTTAAGAGGAAGGATTTAAGTTGGATTCAGAAAGAGGAAGGGTCTCCTTAGAAGTCTTGCAACAATAATCCATCTTGTTAAATAGCCAAGCATGTTATTTAGTTTATTTATGTGTTGTGCATTTTATTTTTGAATTGTTTTAAAGAAGCTTTCAAAGATAAAATAAGTGTAATCATTTAATTTACACTATTTCATGAGTTTTGAATTTTAGCATTCCATTTCTTGCATGGTTATATCATCTTAGATTATAATTAGTAGAAGGTCAAATTAGAATATTGAGTGTGTACATATAGTGACACAATCCAATCAAGTTTACATCCTTGAGTTAACAATTAAATGAAAGTAGAAGATATAATTATATGGTAACTCTCCTTTTTCATTTGAATTAAGAGAAGTATATTTGATTGTGAATCTGCTACTAGTCATTTTTGGCACCATTACCAGGGAAGGGTGGCACAAACTTATAATATTCAGTCTTGATAGTGGTTGTTTCTAGATGTTTGTTCATTTTTTTTTATTTCTAGAGATTTCTATTTTTTAGATTAAATATTTCATATTTTTATAGTTTAAATTTCCCTATTTTTAAGTAGAATTGTGTAAATATTCAAAAAAACCCATATTACTAACCCTACGTAGGCAGGGTGGGTAAAATTTTTTTTAAAAAAAGAGAAAAAGTGGTTGATGTACATGTAAATCGAAGGGGATTATATAGGAAAAGTCTTGCTTTATTCATAAACTATTATTGAAAGATCGTAAATTCATCCTACAACAACCAAGGAGCATGGAAAATTTCTTGAGGATCACTCACAGTTGTCAATAGAAGAGGTAGAAAAGGAAGATATTTTGGCTAGATTGGTAGCACAAGCTAGAGACCTTGAATAGGTTCATACCCATAGAAGAGACCCACATGTACCACCCTTGATAATTCCCATCCTATCACCTCATACTTAGGAATCTAAAATTCACCTCCCCCCTTCACCCAAATTTCTTGCTAAGGAGGCATCTAAGGTTTTCTTGTTCCTAGAAGGAGTACCAGGTTAATATAATCTTCTAATTTAGAAAGAATATTTCCTTAGACACAATTTAAATCTTTTCAAACCTCTAAACCATCCCCATTTTATAAAAATCCATTTATTCCTAAGAAAAATGATAAATTCTCCATCTTATACACCCTAGGAAATAGAAAAATTGATAGGAATTTTGAGAAGTGGGGGGACAACAACTTCTAGTCTACCAACACAAAGAGTATTCATGGAGGATCCCTAGGAAGAAAACACTACCAATGATACTACTACCTTCAAATTTCCTCTCCTTAATCCTAATGGAAATGCACCCATGAAGAATATTACTCACTCTACCCTCCCTAATTTTAGGGGAAAAGCATCTAAAGATCTAGACACATTTTTTTTTGAGTTTGACATCTTATGCCACAGCTATGATTATAATCAAGACACTCAAAAACTCAAGTTGATTATAACAACACTGAAAGATGCAGCACTTAGATGTTTCATGGGACTTGGAAAGGATGTCATTTCTACTTGGGAAGAAATGAAGGAGAGGTTGCTAATAAAATACTAAGACTATTATAGAGGTAGAAACTACAGGAGAGATGACATATTTAGAATGACATAAGCTGATGATGAGTCATTGGAAGAATATATGGAAAGATTTATGTTTAGATTACAAAATTCCAAATGTACTGCAATGAAGAAAGAATCGATCAAGCTGATATTCTTGAAAGGAATTAGAGATGATTGTTTGGAGGCACTAGATTTAATATCTAGTGGTGATGTTTCTATGCTATCCTTTATGAACTAACAGTTATATGCATAAACTACTCTATATCAACCATGAACAAAAGTAGGGGCAAAACCCTTCCTACAGCATCTATAACAAGACTATGTAAAGGTGAAGTCAGCAACCTACTATAGGGCATGAAGTAGGACATTATTAGTCACCTAGCTACTCAGGTTGATATATGAAGTAGGAAGAAACTAAAAAAGCCTTAGTTATCTATTGCCTTAAATGCATAAAAAATGGTAGATTGCATATGTCATTCTATGAAATCTCATGTATCTAGCATAACTAAGGAGAATCTTAAAACATTTTATTTGGCCTAATAGAAACCATGGGTGCAAAGATCTAGTATGCCACCAAACTCTATGTTTGTAAATTCTCAATTCTTAAATAATATTCAATATGGTTCTTGGATGAATATGCCCAACCAAAATTGGATCCAAACAAATTGGTAGTTACCCCAGAATCAGTTATGGATCCAACAGAATGGACAACAACCTCAACATGGGAAATTCTAAAACTAGCAATGGATCTTTCCCTCTAATCCATGGTAATAACAATGGAGAGGTAACCAAGGCTTTTCTCAACGAATACAAAAACAACAATAGTATGCCTTAATGCCAAACACTCGAAAACCTTCTAGACCTACTCAATTACCCACCTATCCCATCCCTAGCCCTACTAATAAGTTGGTTCAACCAACACAATCCATCAAAATAATACAATATCCAACATACACCTTGGATATCAATCAAGTCCAACTTTGTTCAGGATGTATTCTTCTACAACTCACCTCACCTATAATCATAAAACATTTTGAAGAACCTGATCCACTCCATACTAATCCATGACCACCCATAGCCAATCCTAAGCCAAGTCCACTAGAAAACCAAAAAAAAAATTGACAATCCTCTTTTTTAGAGAGATTGAACATATCACATCTTGAACTAGAGCTTGAATTCAAGATCTTAGGATAAATCAAGAATGTGTGCATAAAAATCCCACTCTTTCATGCAATAAAATATGTTCCTATCTATAATAAGGTTTTTAGAGAGCTATGTTTGAAAAAACCAAAATCAAAGAAGGATCCTAAAATGGTCCAAGATATTGGCTAACTAATGGATATTATGTTGGGAAACATAGTTCCCCCAAAATATTTTGATCTTGGAAGTCCTGTAGTCAATGTTAGCATCCATGGCCAACCCATCTATAATAATTTAATTAACTTGGGTGCAACCATCAACATGATTACCATGGAGACCATGTAGTAACTAAAATTAATAACTCTTCATCCAACACCCATCCTCTTCTAGATGGCTGATAGATCAACTATTAAGCCTTAGGGGATTATTGAAGACCTAGTTATCATTGTGGACTTTTGGAAATATCTAGTAGGCTTTATTGTCCTATATCCAAAAAGTAATTTGGGAGGTTATTTTCTCATCTTGGCCACCCATGGTTGGCCACGATTGATGCTTTTAATGGTTTTAGGTCAGAAAAAAATTTAATTTCCAATGGAAATGACACCAAGAAATTAGTTCTTTATTCATCAGCCCAACCTTGCCAGAATGATGGCCCAATGCCTTGGATTGATGACTTTGAGGAATCTATCTCCTTACAAACTCTGCATAATTGACCAAAGTACAACTCTGTAGGCACAAGAAGATGACACTGTCCTTATTGGTATCTTGAAAAATACCTATTGACAGGATCATGTAGCCACAAACATGTTGGAATTTACACCATGCTCCCTTCATAATACTTTTCCCAATAATGATCTTGATAAAACTGTAATGGACATTTAGACATTCCATCAATTTTTTCCCATAAATGTAGTTATGATCCTTTAATTGCCAATTTAGAAACCATGCTCTTTTTAACAAAGTAAGTGAGCATTCTCCCAAATAAACCTCTCAACATCAGCACCTCCTTAACACCCCAATAAGAAATCTAGTTACTTACAATGCTGAGAAAACACACAACATTTTCCTAAGACTACTATGACACGAGAGGAATACCCCCGAATTTATGCATGCATCATGTTTACATTAAAGAAGAATGTAAATCTATTCACCAACCCTAATGACAAACGAATCTTACAGTTAAAGACATTGTCAAGACTAAGATGGAAAAAATCTTGGATACAAGATTTATTTATCCTATTTGGGATAGCCAGTGGGTCTCTCCCCTAGTTATTGTACCTAGGAAAGGGTGAAAATTGCATATTTATGTTGATTATCAAGAGTTGAATGTTGATACCAGGAAGGATCACTTTCCCCTTCCATTTATTGATCAAGTGTTGGAAACATTAGTAGGAAAAAAGTATTGTTCCTTCCTAGATGGCTATAGTGGTTATAATCAGATATGAGTAGCTCCATAAGATAAAGATAAAACCACTTTTACTTGCCCTTGGAGAACCTATGCCTATTTCATCTTACCATTTCATCTTTGTAATGCCCTAGCTACTTTTTAAAAGGCTATTTTGAGCATATTTTATAATTTCTCCCATGATTGTGTTGAAATATACAAGAATGATTTCACTATCTATGGATAGACATTTGAAGAAAATATTACCAACCTAGAAAAAATTCTTCAATGCTCCCAAAACCACCAATTATATTTAAGCAATCAAAAGTGTTATATGCTTATGAATGAAGGGAATGTGTTAGGGCATCACATCTCCCCTACTAGAATTCAAGTTGACCCAACAAAGATAAGTATCGCTAAGGATCTACCCACATCAAATAAGTAGAAAGATGTTAGAATATTTTTAGGACATGTTGGTTATTATAGACAATTCATCAAGGACTTTAGTAAAATTACCACCCCATTATTTGGATTGCTTACTAAGGATGTTGAATTTACTTAGACTAATGATTATCAAACTGCTTTTTAGCAACTCAAATACCTTCTCATAACAACTCCTATTTTGAGAGGGTCTACTTGGAAGAAGCCTTTTCACATCTACACAGATGCATCTGACACCAATTTAGGAGTTGTCCTTATCCAAAAGGATGAATTTTTGAGTTATGTAATCTATTTTATCAACAAGAATATTCAAGGAGATGAACTCAACTATACTAAATAGATAAGGAATTTTTTGTAGTCATATATTCCATCAATAAATTTTAACACTATATTATAGGTTACCAAATATTCATCCACACAGAACATGCATCGATCAAGTATTTAATGAACAAACCTATTGTAATAGTCAGGTTAATTAGATGGTTGTTTTTGCTACAGGAATTTGATATTACCATTATGGATAGACTACATAAAGATAATGTAGTAGTAAATTTTATATCTTAACTATAAAATGATGAGCATAGTCCTATTGTTGATGATTCCTTTTCTAATGAGCATTTGTTTGCAATAACTATTCAATCTCCTTGGTTCACAGGCATTGCTATCTATCTTATTACAAGATCACTACCACAACATTTCTCACCTAAGAAAAAATAATATCTAATCCAAAATTGTAGACATTATTCTTAGATTGTAGGATATCTCTTTATCACTGGACTAGATTCAGTTATGAGAAGATTTATCTGAGAAGATGAAGCTTATGACATTCTCAAAGCCTACCATAATTAACCCTATAGGAGTTATTTTGTTTCCAAACAAGGTGCTATAGAATTACTTACTACCACATATTAGTGGCCTTATTTACATAAGAATTCCATGATGTATACCTATATATGTGATCAATGTCAACGTATGGGAAAACCCACTCACTCTGATGAAATGTCATTACAATGAAAAATGGTTCTAGAACCTTTTGAAAAATGGGGACTAGATTTTGTAGGTCCCATTGATTCTAAATCCAATAACAAGGAATATATATTGGTATGCACTAATTATATCACAAAATGGGCAGATGTCAAGGCCTTAACCCATGCCTGAGATGAGAAAGTAGTTAATTTTTTGTATGAAAAAATCTTTATCCGTTATGGAGTACCAAGAGAAATAGTCATAGACCAAAAACCATAGTTCACATCAAACCTCATAGCCACCTTGGTAAAAGAATATGAAATCAGACATAAAAGTTATATCCCTTACCATCCTCAGTCAAATGGTCAGGTAAAACTTACAAATAGATAATTGGAAAATATACTCACTAAGACTATCGACCTACATAGAAAATATTGATCAACTCATCTTTTGGAAGTAGTTTGAGCTTACATAATCACCTAGAAAACCACAACTGGTTTCACCCTATATGAACTAGTTTATGGTAAAAATCCTATTTTTTCCATTGAGTTTGAGCATAAGCCATTAAAAACAACACTTGATTTGGGTTTCAATCTTCCCCAATCTTGATAAGATAGGATCATGCAGTTGAATGCACTTGATGAATTTATAAAGGAAACACTTCATCACACTGAAGTATTGCAAAGACAATGCATGGGTTGGCATGATAAGAACATCAAGACTAATAATTTTCAACCTAGTGACTGGACACTCCTTTTTGACTCTAAATACAAAGATCATAAAGGAAAACTTCAGTCCAGATGGCTTGGAATTTATGAGATCTAGAAAGTTTTTGATAATGGAGCAATAAAGCTCATGACCATTGACTATGTTTGGTTTGGTTTATGGCCATGGGCTCAAGCTATATAAAAACCATTTTCTAAGGAAACTCTCGCTCACTAACTTCTTGAATAATAACATCTGTCTCTTCTTCATGAAGCAAGTCAACCGATTTCTGTAGCCAAAAGATATTTTGTCAACCCTTCTCTAATATTTTCCAAGTGCGATAAAGCTTCCTATATACAATGACAACCCATTCACATTGGATTGCTTTAATATGAATAAAGTATTACCTCCTTGGCTTCTACAATTCTAGTTTAGTTGAGACCAAAAAATCTAAAAAAAAATAGAAAATTTAACAATGACAACCTTCAGGCATTGTTGACGGATGTTGTATCAAAAAACTAGGTCATTAGCTTATCAAAATTCATTATAAAAATAAATAAATAAATAAACTAAAATAATAAAACTTTTATTTTCATATTTTTTTTATTGAAGATTCATTCTTTTAGAGCAGAAAAAACTTTTCTTTGCTACAGGATGAAATTATCGATGCTGTAAAATATTTATTATTACTATAGGACACTTTTTGTTGCCATAGGAAACATTTCTCATTTCTAGATGAATTCTTATCACTCCATCATATATTTCATTTCTCACAAATCATTTTTTCTTCCAATCAAAGGCCAACACATACCAATACACCTCACATCCATCATTTCCATTCATCATTCATGCATTAATGAAAGGTATTCCTACAAGTATTAAGGTAATTATTTTATATTTATTTCATGTCATAAGTTTTAATTATTACTAATATGATGAGTCTTAATGCTATTAAAATTCCACAATATTTTATCTTTATCATGTCATTCTGAGATATCTTCTCCTTCACAGATTGATGTGACCATTGAAGCATTGTTACCACCACCCCTTGTAATTTCCATAAATCATTCGTGCATGTCAGATACATCCCTTGAGGACAAGTAACCAGTTAATTTTGGTGGATTTCATATAATTTAAATGGATTGTCTTTCTCCCAAAATAAAATATAAACATTCTTCCTAAAGCTATAGAACCCTTGCTACAAGAACACAGACTATGTAACTAAAATTTCATCCTATAATATGGGAGGATACTAACTTAAACACAAGCCACTTGATATCTCTCCTCTGATCAATAACCTAAACATCTTGGTCTTATTTAAAAAAGTAGGATGGGCCTACTTTTTTGAGAGGATACATGCTCTTGATCAAAGAATTGTAGAAGAATTCACTAGATCATTGTATAACAACCTGACAACAATGAGAGGAATGGAAATAAAGGTAATTGAAACTATCATTAGTAGAGTAACTGGATTACCATGAATATGGGAATTATAATAGGAGAATTTTGATGCCGAGGTAGAGAAGCCAAAATTCATTAAAGGAGATGAAAGCTTGGAGACTTCAAAATACGGCATTACACAGTTATCATTACCAGGAAGATGGGTCAGGGCTACTATGTTCATCTTTAGATATTTCACCTACAAAGGGAGATATTCTATGTTGCATGGCATTCACCTAAAATTCATAAATCATTTATGACATCGTATTGAGATAAATTTCCTCAACTTCTTGCTTAACATGATCACAAAAATGATAGAGGCATTTCAAAGAGGTGATCCCAAAGGTATCTCTCATCATTATTTAATTCGGTTAATTGTTAAAGATTGCTTATAGGACTAGGCCCAATATAAGTTGAGAATATTTTATCTAAATACTTATAAATGTAAAAAGTAATAGTGAGGAAAATTAAAAAGAACAGATAGAGGCAAAAGAGGAAATGGAAGTATAAGAATAGATAGAGATAAAAGAAAACCTTCATGCATCACCACAAAGCCTTGTACAAGAAATCCTTCCTATAGAACAATAATAACCTATAGAAGAAGACCTTCTTGTAGCTCCACAAGAACTTGTATAATAAGACCTTCCTACAGCTCCACAAGAACCTATAGAAGAATATATTCCTACAACCACATAAGAACCTATAGCAAGGATAAATCTTCTAGAACAAATTGTCAAGGATGAATCACTAGAGGCATTTAGTTTTGATAACCTAGAGACTGATAAGGAAGAATGTTCTCAAGAAGGCAATAAGGAGATAGAGCAAGTAAAACACAATCTTCAAAAATTATGAGAAGAACCAATGCAGACAGAGGTAGAACAAATGGAGCAACCCACCATACAAGTGGAATTTCCTACTTTGGAGCAAGCCCTATAGGAAATAGAGTGATTAAGGAAGAAACTATAGGATCAATCAGGAGGAGGACTCCATGTGCTTGTTGCAGTAGATTTTTAGTTACAACCCTCTATAGAAAGCCATCCTAGAGTCATTTTTTCACAACCTTCCATATAAAAAAAAATCAGTAAGAAAAACCTACAACTGCCTAAACTATTAGGTATAATTTCTCATCTACGATGTCTTTTAAATTAATGAGATAGATATATAGTCAATATGAAATTTTTAAGGAATTAACAAAGGATAAAAAGAAATTTAAAGAAGATGTTAGGTTGAAAGAAGAAAGGTTCTCCAAAATGTAATAGAAATTTGAAGATCTGGCTAGTCTTACTCAAGAGATCATTGATTATAGACCTCCTACAAGGGTATATTCAGTTTATATTGAGGAACAATGGCATAAGTTTAAGTTCATGATAATTTACTATGGCATGCCTTATGAATTAATCACTCATCTCTCTTTCTTTCAATTTACTTTGAGAGTTTATAATGTGAGTTCTATCTTCATAACTATGTTATGCCTCATGACAGGGAAAAAATCCTAAAATATACATTGGAGATGTCCTTTTAAAGGCATTTTCATCATATATTTTGAATGAGAATAAGAGAGGATGAGAGATGATTGAATACAAGAAAAAGGAAAGGGAAATTCAATTGCTTATCAGAAGAGAGTCAGATGCACCTAAGATTGCATTGATAGAATGGGATAACATTATGCTACGGAAGGAAGTCAAGGCTTGGTTTGCCAAAAATTATGATGCAAGCCAAGATTTCTACTTGGGGTTGAGAAATTTTGTTGGACTTGTATCAAAATATTCTTGCATAGGAAGATGGAAATATCTCACTCTTGAGCTAAAAAAGAAAGAGCCATATTGCCCTTTCAATTTAAAGGTAGCATTTGATAGAGTCATAAGATATATTTTGCTTACAAGTGAAATTGGATCTTAGCTATTGAGTATAAAAGTACAACCCCCTCTATTTTGGTATCCTATTCTAGATTGGTAGGATAAAAATCCATTAAATGAATTCAAGGAGATCAAAAACTTGTAACTCTATGAACAACGACATGGGTTTTATACTCACCTATCAAGTAGTGCCATAGAGCCTGTGGATTTCAAAACTATTTGTGAATTTGAAATGAGTAAGTTTGTTGCTGGAGGATGAGCAAGGCCTTAAGTTTGGGGGTGAATGAGCCTTGAAATTGTCATGTTTTTTTCCTCATCTTTCATGCTCATCCTTCTTATTTATCATGCCTCTGAACTACTTTCCCATAAGCTTTTATCCTAAAATAACCATAATCTTAAAAATAGCATTATGTTCTCATAATCTTTGAATATTTATAAATTTATCTTAGAATCAAGTATAAAATAGTTATCTTCTACTATAGGATGTTTCTCTCTATATATTGTTTTAAATATGTTTTGAATCAATAGGTATATAACACAGACCATCCTGTAGCAAAGGGATCTCAACACACAGACACATCTTGCAGCCACTACATAACCAAAGCCATAGACAAAAAAAATTTGAGTCCTAATTCAATAAACTCATATAAATTATAAAAACATCCATAAATAATAATAAGGATGTGGTTGAATACTAAAACAACTTTGTTTATCCTGAGGTAGTATTACAAGATTCACATGAACGGTGACCTTAGTAGAAGGAACTAATTTATGTTATCCTATAGCCGAATGTTTCTTAGTTTGGAATGTATATTATTTTGTATAAAACAATATCCCTTATTATATATATAGGTAATAATAGTGTTGATAAGTAGGTAGATATCAATTAGAGAAATATATTAGAATTATATTTTGTAAATCAACTATTAATATAAGTTTTTTGTAGCAATTTTTTGCTACATTTTGATTAAAATGAACAATCATTTCTAAGTCTATTTCATTTTTTTAAGAGGAAGGATTGAATATGGATTTATAAGGAGGAAGGGCCCTATTTAGAATCTTACAACAACAATCCAACCTGTTAAATAGCTAAGCATGTTATTTAGTTTATTTATGTGTTATGTATTCTATTTTTGAATTGTGTGATTTTCAATTTTACATAGAATTGTTTTAAGCTTTCAAAAATAAAATAAGTATAATCATTTAATTTATAGTATTGTATGATTTTTCAATTATATAATTCCATCTCTTGCATGGTTTTTAGCATCTTAGATTACAATCAGTATAGGTCAAATTAGAAGATTGAGTGTGCACATATAGTGACATCATCCTATCAAGATTACATTTTTGGGTTGACAATTAAATGAAAGTAGAAGATATAGGTTGATGGTAACTCTCCTTATTCATTTGAATCAATAAAATTATATTTTATTATGAATCTACTACTAGTCATTACATATAATTTAAATTTCAAAGTTGTGATGCATCATGAGAAATATGTATAGTCTACATATAGTGACATCATCCTATCAAGTTTACATCCTCAAGTTGAAAATTAAATGAAAGTGAAAGATACATGTCTATGGTAACTCTCCTTGTTCATTTGAATCAAGATAATTATATTTTATTGTGAACCTACTACTAGTCAATACATATAATTCAAATTTCCAAGTTGTGATGCGTCATGAAAAATGCATATAAATTTTGAATCTTTGAATCTTAAAAACATTTAAAACTATTTAAGCTTTGGTATTACATTTTATTCAAACATTAAAGTTTCAAATCATCATGACAAATGTGTATAAAGTTCAAATCTTTGGATCTTAAACACATTCAAAACCACTTACTCTTCTTATTATATATCATTCAAACTTTAAAGATATGATGCATCATGAAAAATGTGCATGAAATTTGAATATTTAGATCAAAAACACGTTCAAAAACTCTCAAGCTTCAGTATTACATATCATTTAGCTATCAAAATTGTGATGCATCATGATAAACATGCATAAACATTGAATCTTTATATCTTAAATATGTTCAAAACCGTTCAAGTGTCGACATTACATATCATTCAAATTTCAAAGTTGTGATGCATCATGAGAAATGCACATAAAATTCAAATATTTTGATCTTAAACATAATCAAATTCACTCAAGCTTTAGTATTACATATCATTCAAATTTTAAAGTTTTGATGCATCATCAAAAATGTGCATAAAGTTTGAATCATTGGATATTAAACATGTTCAAAACTGCTTAAGCTTAAAGTTTTGATGCATCAAGAGAAATACACATAAAGTTTGAATCTTTGGATCTTAAACACATGCAAAACTACTTAACTTTAGTATTACATATCATTCAAACTTTGAAGTTATTATGCTTCATGACAAATGTGCATAAGGTTTAAATTTTTGGATCTTAAACACGTTCAAACAGCTTAAGCTTTGGCATTACATATTATTCAAATTTCAAAGTTGTAATGCATCATGAAAAATATGCATAAAATTCAAATCTTTTAATAGTAAACACATTCAAAACTCTTAAGCTTCGGTATTACATATCAATCAAATTTTAAAGTTGGGATGCATCATGATAAATGTGCATAAAGTTTAAATATATGTATCTTAAACACGTTCAAAACTATTAAAACTTTAGTATTACATATTATTTATACTTTAAATTTATGATGCATCATGAGAAATGCACATAAAATTTTATATCTTTGTATCTTAAACACATTTAAAACCGCTCAATCTTTGGTATTACATATTGTTCAAATTTCAAAGTTATGATGCATCATGAAAAACATGCATAAAGTTTGACTATTTGGATCTTAAATGCATTCAAATATACTCAAGCTTTGATATTACATATCATTTGAATTTCAAAGTTGTGATGCATCATGAGAAACATGCTTAAAATTCAAATCATTGGATCTTAAACACATTCAAATCTACTTAAGATTCAGTATTACATATCATTCAAATTTCAAAGTTATGATACATCATGAGAAACATGTATAATGTTCGAATCTTTGAATCTTAAACATATTTAAAACTATTTAATCTTTGGTATTATATATCATTAAAATTTCTAGGTTGTGATGCATCATGAGAAATGCACATAAAGTTTGAATCTTTAGATATTAAACACATTCAAAATTGCTTAAGTTTTAGTGTTACATATCATTCAAACTTCAAAGTTATAATAAATTATGACAAATATCCATAAAATTTAAATATTTTAATCTTAAACATGTTCAAAACCACTTAAGGTTTAGTATTAAATATCTTTCAAACCTCAAAGTTATGATGCATCATGACAAATGTGCATAAATTTTGAATATTTGGATCTTAAACACTTTTAAAACTACTCAAGATTTGGTATTACATATCATATGGATTTTAAAGTTGGGATGCATCATGATAAATTTGCATAAAGTGTAAATCTTTAAATCTTAAACACATTCAAAACTGCTCAAGCTTCAGAATTACATATCATTCAAATTTAAAAGTTACAAATCTTAATGAGAAACCATCATAAATTTCCAATCTTTAGATCTTAAATACATTCAAATCCATTTAAGCTTTAGTATTACATATTATTTAAATTTAAAATTTGTGATGCATCATGAGAAACGCACATAAAGTTTGAATCTTTGGATCTTAAACACATTCAAAACTACTCAATCTTGGGTATTACATATCATTTAGATTTCAAAGTTGTGATGCATCATGAGAAATGTGTATAAAATTTCAATAAGTGAATCTTAAACATGTACAAAATTACTTAAGTTTCAGTATTATATATCATTCAAATTTCAAAGTTGTGATGCATCATGAGAAACACACAAAAAGTTCAAATCTTAAGGTCTTAAACACGTTCAAATCTATTTAAGCTTTGGTATTACATATCATTCAAATTTTAAAGTTACAATGCATCATGAAAAACGTACATAAAGTTTGAATCATTAGATCCTAAACATGTTCAAAACTGCTTAATATTTGATATTACATGTCTTTTAAATTTAAAATCTATGATGCATCATGAGAAATGCACATAAATTTCAAATTTTTGGCTCTTAAAAACGTTCAAAACTACTTAAGATTTGGTATTACATATCATTCAAAATGTTAAGTTGTAATGTATCATGAGAAATGTGCATAAAGTTTGAATCTTTGGATCTTAAACACCTTCAAAACCACTTAAGCTTTGGGATTACATATCATTCAAATTTTAGAGTTGCAATGCATCATGACAAATGCACACAAAGTTCAAAACTTTGGATCTTAAACACATTCAAAACTACTTAAGATTGAGTATTACATATCATTCAAATTTCAAAATTGTGATTCATCATGAGAAATGCGCATAAAGTTCAAGTCTTTGAATCTTAAACATGTTCAAATCCACTCAAGCTTTAGTATTACATATCATTAAAATTTTAAATTTATGATGCATCACAAGAAATGCACATAAAGTTTGAATTTTTAGATTTAAAACACATTCAAAATTGTTTCAGCTTTAGTATTGCATATCATTCTAATTTTAAATTTATGATGCATCATGAGAAACACTCATAAAAATAAAATACTTGGATCTCAAACACATTCAAAACTGCTTAAGCTTCGATATTACATATCCTTCAATTTTTAAAGTTGTGATGTATCATGATAACTGTACATAAATTTTGAATCTTTGGATCTTAAACACATTTAAAACTACTTAAGCTTCGATATTACATCATTCAAATTTTAAAGTTGTGATGCATCATGAAAAATGCACATAAAATTTGAATATTTAGATGTTAAACACATTTAAAATTACTTAAACTTTGTTATTACATATCATGAAAATTTTAAAGTTTTGATGCATCATGATAAACGTGCATAAAATTTGAATCTTTAGATCTTAAACACCTTCAAAATTACTTAAGCTTCAATATTGCATATCATTCAAATTTCAAAGTTACGATGCATCATGAGAAATAAGCATAAAATTTGAATCTTTGGATCTAAAAGAAGTTTAAAACCATTTAAGCTTTGGTATTGAATATCATTCAAATTTAAATTTTTTGATGCATCATGAAAAACATGCATAAAGTTTGAATATTTGGATCTTAAATACGTTCAAAACCACTTAAGCTTCAATATTACATATCAATCAAATTTCAAATTTTTTATGCATCACGAGCAATGTGCATAGTTTTAGAATATTTGGATCTAAAAAATATAAAGGCATGTTTCATCATTCTCTATCCAGTTATGTGTTATCATAAAGTTTCAAGGTCTAACTCCACATCTAGATAGTACTTCCTTTGTACATACCTACCCAGTTAGGCCTATTAGCCATCATTGCACTCCCATAATGATCAAAACTATACCTTACTATATTGTAACTAACTAAAACCAAATGAATCATTCTCTAAACCACAAAAGAAGCAAGATTAAAAAATTTAAGTAAATTATAATTCTTAGTATGAAAGTTATAGGGTTTTTGGTTTGGAAACCCTAGGTGGTTGTATACATCGATTGAAAGGTTTAAAAATTAACTTTATTGAGTTTTATAATGTTTCAAGGAATAATATACCATATCTAGGTATTTTTTTACCTTATCCATCTACCCAAATAGGTTAGTATCCTCCACCAATCTTGTTAGGGTTTAAAATGACCAAAGCACAAAATTATGTGCATTCTAGGAGGACTGGGTAATTAATTAGCAATCTGTGTATATTCAAAGAAGTATCCTACTTTAAAATATCTATGATCAGACCTTTTTCTCCTTCCTTTAAAAACAATACTTAACTAACTTCATGTCTATTCCCTTCATTAAGCACACCTACCTCTTTCTTGAGAGTTGATTGGTAAAATAGGGTATTACTCATGCAAAACATGGATATGTTTGTGTTCAATAGGTTCCAAGATTGCAACAAGATTATTCTTGATACTTATTCCCATTTTCACTTATTAAAATGATCTATCCATCCAATAACCACTCATCTCCTTAACTTATATTCTATTTCCTTGGCATATTAATAGAATGGGAACAGGGGTAACTGAGCAAAATAGGGTGTATAGTTAATGAATAAAATACTCACTATGGACTTGAGTTTTACCAATCAAAATTTCATTAAACCAACTATCAAACTATTTCATAAAGCATGTCATGTCCATATACCATCATTTCAAGCACATCCAAAGTTAACACTTTTAAACGCATCCATATACCTTCATTCTTGATACTTACAGGTGTACAATAGGGTACACAGATAAAGTTGTCTTTCTCTAAGTTTCTCCACTTCACATCAATCTATTTTTTAATCAAAAGAGTCTATAAGGTTTCACATGGATCTAGTATTAGCATACCACATAGATCATTCTTCCAACCCTCACCAACTTCAACAACTCTTCTCCTTTTCTTTTGACTGTAACTCTATACTTTATTGATTGTCTCCTACAGTCCATTGTTTGAACCTGCAACTACACACATAGTAACTCGATAATGGCCTCAAGGGCCTTTAAACGAAAATATATGATCTATAAAAATCCATAACACACAATAAAAATAAGTTTCTTTATTCATATGAACCAGCTTAATTACACTTGTAGTCCATTCATGGACTTGTACCACATGCACTGTACAAAACACACTATCTGATAACCCTTTTCTACCTATGCGCTCTAGATACAGCACTTCCTGTTAACCTACAAAAATGGTGCTTTATCTACACTAGGTGTGTTGATGTCAATTTGTGAAAGAATTAAGCTAAAATGACTAAATACAGAATTGATACACAGACACACTCAAAAGCATAACTAATCAAATAGAGGTAAAACACGATCTTATTGATCAAAGGTGAATTTTGGCAGGGATTTGCCTTACAAAATGAGAGATATATTTCTCAACTTGAGAGGTTACAATATATAGCATGAAAGAGAAGACTATGGTGCCTTTTTGAATAAGTGGCCCATGCTACGTTGAATGCATTAGAAAGAGGAAGTCTGGTGAAGGAACCATGCTAAGGCAGTCACAAGCCTTGACTTTGGCATTTAAATCATATTAAATGTCTCTTCAAAATCATGGGTTGTTTGATCATTTGAATGGCAAGGCCACTCCTCTTATGAAGCTTACGTGACTTTCCACTCATCCATGCTCAAATGAAGAAAAATAGGCCACGCCATTGAATGCTTGTGCTCTTTGACAACCACTTGGTGGAGACTGTTTCACTCACAACAATAACTTCTCTTGCCAACACCTTCTTTTGCCACCTGGAATACTTAATTTGTGTATGTGCTTGGTTGGGTGCATCTTTTGGAAAATTCCAAATGTTGGCATATGTGTGCATGGCCATGTTTTGGATTCTCTATTTTTTTCCCCTTTTCCTTGTTATTTTTTGTCACTTTTTGGCAATTTGAGCTCTCTCAAGTTATTCTTCTCATCTTTTACTAGCTCCTTGGGCTCCTTTCTTAGCGGCTAATGCATCCCATTAAAGTTGACATCTATGGGCATGTTTCCTGTTTGAAAACCAATGGCTATTTCACTACCTTGAATTTGACATTCATGCACTCATCACCAAATGTTTGAACCTCCAACGGCTAGTTTGCCATGTTGAAATTGATGTTCTTGGGCCCGTCACCCCTTTGCTAATTTCTTCAACATTTTGTATTTCAAACTTCCTAAAGGGAAGGTGTCCCTTCAAAACTTGGAAAAGGTCCCCTTTTGGGTCACTGGGAGTCCCCTGCAAGGGCACTTGCCCTTAAAGCTCCCTTGGGCTTGCTTGTCTCCTCAATTCCTTCGAACAAATGTCTTGTTAGTGTACCTAACCAAGCTCTGCTACCACTTGTTAGGATTAAGAGCACAATTGATTACCTTGTATAAGCAACTAAACATGGAATTAAACCAGAAGTAAAATGTAACTAGAATTCAGAAATAGCACAGAATATGAGAGACAATACAATCTTGTATTAACACTCTTCCAAAAGGAAATACAATGAAGAAATCACACTCTTCCCACACCTCTTGGGCATACCAGTAATTCTCCCTCAAGAGTTCTTTCTCTCACAACCAATTACAACCACAACTCAACAATGAGTTGTACCCTCCACCAGTCAATAACAATATTGCCAGTACACCAAGTACTCAAAGTACTCCAAGTAGATCTCCCTGATCTTGCAACAACTGTTAGGGTGTGGAGCTAAAAGCTTCAACTGTTGTAGACATGGAGAGGTTGCTGAGTTTTAGAAGTATCGACATCGACATCATGACCGACGTTGGTCAGATATAGTGCAGAAGGCAACCATTGTCGATAGGGAGTCGGCCGACGTCGTTCAGAACCAGACAGATAGGGACCGATGTCAGTCACCTGTCGCTGTTCCAAAACTATTGTTGATGAACAATCAGTTAAGTGAAGCGAGTGTTTGCATGTTTAAGGACTAATTATAGTCCCGAGCTGCGTGTCTAATTATTGTAATTAGAGTTCTATTTTTGTATGCATGGGATTCTATTTAAAGACCCATGAGGCATGTATTGTAAATCAAGCAGGCAAGTAAAAGCATTGAAGCATTGAAGTAAGGTCAAGGAGATTTACAAGCAAGTAAGGTCAAGGAGATCAGCTGTAGCATTCAAGGAGGGGATAGCAACTCAGGTTTTTGAGTTGGTTGTGTTGAGTAAGAGAGAGAGGGAAGAAGGTCTTGAGGTGTGGCAAGCCTTTGAGGTGGAGGAAGAAGAGGCATCTTCCTTATTGTATTTTCTTCTAAGATTATCTAATACAAGATTGTGTATTGTCTCTCAAATTCTTTGTTGTCTCAAGTTTCTAGTTACTTAATCATTCTAGTATAATTCTGTGTTTAGTTGCTTATAAGAAAGGTAATCAATTGTGTTTCCATTAGATAGGAGTTCCTAACAGTTGGTATCAGAGCCATGTTACAGAGAGCAGGTTATTGTTTGATTACAGGTTATTCACGGGGTTTTTGATTGAGTGGGAGTTTAGCAATGGCAGAAGAAAGTAAGCTACGAATGGAGAAGTTTAACGGCAAGAATTATCAACATTGGAGGATGCAGATAGAGGATTATTTGTATCATAAAGATTTGTACTTACCATTGGGTGGGGTTACATGCAAGTCCACAGATATGAAGGATGAAGAATGGAGTGTTCTTGATCGGAAGGCTCTAGGTTCCATAAGGTTGAGCCTTGCATCGTCTATGATTTCCAACTTATCACAGTGTAAGACAATGGAAGAGTTGATAAAATCTTTGGTGAATTTATAGGAAAAGCCCTCGGCTTCAAATAAGGTATTTCTTATGAAGTAGTTATTTACTTTGCAAATGTAGGAAGGTGGATCGGTACATACTCATCTTAGTGATTTCCATGGTTTGGTAAACTAGTTAGCTTCAGTCAATATTGTTTTTGATGATGAAGTAAAGGCTCTTTTAATTTTATGCTCCTTACCTAAAAGTTGGGATAGTTTGGTTATGGTAGTAAGTAATTCTGCGTCTATTTCTAAAATCTTAAAAGTTGATGATGTTGTGAGTATGAGCTTGAATGAAGAAATACACAGGAGAAGCACAGGTGAATCATCAGGGAATGCTCTAAGTGCAAAAAGTAGGGGAAGGCAAAGAGAGAAGGTCGAGCAAGGGAAATCAAGGTTGAAGGTGGGAAGGAGATCCGAATCTAGACGTGTCACCTATTGGTTTTGTGGAAAGAGAGGACACACCAAGAAAGAGTGTTGGTTGAGGGATAAAAAAAATAAACATGAAGGTAATGAAGAAGCAAAGGATGCAAATATTATGGTAGAGGATGCTCTCATACTTTCTTTGGATAGTCAGGTAGGATCATGGGTGTTAGATTCTGGTTCTTCTTTTCATGCATCCCCAAACAGAGATTTGTTCCATGAGTATGAACAGGGAGACTTTGGAGTGCTTTATTTAGGGGATGGTACACCTTGTCAAATAGTTGGCAAAGGGAAAGTGTAGCTAAAATTGCAGATGGACAACACATGGGTGTTGAAGGAGGTTATGCATGTCCCAGTTCTGAAGTAGAGTTTGGTTTCTATAGGAAGGTTGGGTGATGAGGGATGCATAGTAACCCTCACAGTGGATTCTTGGAAGGTTACCAAGGGTGCACTTGCTTTAGCAAGAGGTAAAAAAGTAGGTACTCTTTATCTATCTACTTGTATTACTAATTCTACTTCTATTTTATCTACTTCAACTGTATATTCGAAGATGTGGCTTAATAAGCTTGGTCACATGAATAAGAAGGGAATGGACATTCTTGATTCAAAAGGTATGAGTTCAGATTCAGAAGGCATAGATAGAGTTCATTGTAGAAAAAGAAAATTTGATGCTTTTGACAGGAATAGGGAAGCCTTGGTGTTTATGGAGGAGATGAAGGATAGAGATCAGTCACAGGGGCTGAACAATTCTGAGCAGGGTACTATGGATAGGGGTTTGATCCAAGATGAGCTCAAGGGTGAAGAATTTATCACGTACAGGAACACACAGACACTAACATCGGTCAGTTAGAACTGACGTCGGTCAGGCAGATACCGACATCGATCATGTGCAGACCAGCAGGGTCGGTAGAGTCAGGCAGGAGAAGTCCGACGTCGATCAGGAAGGAACCGATGTTGGCAGAGGGGACACCGGCGTCGGCTAGGGAAACGATGTCGGCAGTCAGGGTCAGTGTAGGGAACTGACATCGGTTGGGAGCAGACTGGGAGATGGCTGAGATCGGTCACTGAAACAGATGTTGGGCAGACAATAAGCTGTCAAGGAGTCTCAAATGCCCATATGGAGGTCAAAAAGGGTAAGTGAACCTCATATTCATTGTTCACCTTCTTTATATTGCTTACTGATGGTCAAGAACTAGGAAGATGTGAAGAAGTAATGCAAGTAGAATCCAAAAACAGTGGGAGCTTGGCATGGATGAGGAGTGTGAGTCTTTGGAGAAGAACCAAATAGGTATTTATTGGTGGAGTTGTCAGCTGGAAGAAAGCACTGGATGAGGGATGGATTCCCAAGTTAGAGAAGAGAGTGGATGGACACGTGAGACAGAAGGCTATGGTATATGGTCTTGATTAGGCTGCAGGACAATGGACGTTTGACCATTGTATTTATCTTTACCAGGTTGGATAATATTAGCTACATTATCCTGTTATTGTATTGTGTTGCTTTTTACAGGGTTTCATATACAGGGAGTTGCTGAGCTAAGGGTAAAGTTAGTTCAGAGGTATGTCATGAAGAATTTGGGAGCAACAAAATTCTTTTGGCATAAGTGACAGGTATAGCATCATAGGTTTTGTGGTGGTTGGTCTTCAAGAGTGATTTTGAAGAGGGATATAGAGCTAAGGGAACAAAGTAGATGGTGTACAGGTACACGTACAGTTGTAACTATTTATCTCCAAGTGGGAGATTGTTAGGGTGTGGAGCTAAAAGCTTCAACTATTGCAGACATGGAGAGGTTGCTAAGTTTTAGAAGTACCAGCATCGGCATCATGACCGACATCAGTCAGATACAGTGCAGAAGACAATCGGCATCGATAGGGAGTTAGCCGACATCGGTCAAAACCAGATAGACAGGGACCAACGTTGATCACTTGTGGCAATTCCAGAACTACTGTTGATGAACAGTCAGTTAAGTGAAGTGAGTGTTTGCATATTTAAAGACTAATTATAGTCCTGAGTTGCGTGTCTAATTATTGTAATTAGAGTTCTATTTTTGTATGCATGGGATTCTATTTAAAGACCCATGAGGCATGTATTGTAAATCAAGTAGGCAAGTAAAAGCATTGAAGCAAGGTCAAGGAGATCTACAAGCAAGTAAGGTCAAGGAGATCAGCTGTAGCATTCAAGGAAGGGATAGCAACTCAGGTTGTTGAGTTGGTTGTGTTGAGCAAGAGAGAGAGGGAAGAAGGTCTTGAGGTGTGGCAAGCCTTTGAGGTGGAGGAAGAAGTGGCATCTTCCTTATTGTATTTTCTTCTAAGATTATCTAATACAAGATTGTGTATTGTCTCTCAAATTCTTTGTTGTCTCAAGTTTTTAGTTACTTAATCATTCTGGTATAATTCCGTGTTTAATTGCTTATAAGAAAAGTAATCAATTGTGATTCCGTTGGATAGGGGTTCATAACAACAACATGTAAATCAACTGATCTTACTTACCATGTAGATCTCCTACCTGATCTTGCAGCAACCTGCAGATCAACCTGATCTTACAATTGGAAGGATCTCTTCCTTGTACTTGATTACAATATAGCCCCATGGGTCTCTTAAATAGATCCCATACAAACAATAATTAGACTTTATAATTACAATAATTAGAAACGTAGACTCAAGACTAAAATTATTCTTTTACATGCAAACTAACTATCCATCTAAAATTAGACCAGTTCTAGAAGCGCACGTAAATGCACGCACACACAGGTTGCTGACATTGGTTCCTGTTTGACGATGACGGTCAACCCCTAACTGATGTTGGTTATTGCGTAGCTAAATATGACTGATGTCAGTTGATAAGACTGATGTTAGTTGCTCTGTAACTCAGCAACCTCCTCCATTTGCATTAGTGAAGCTTTTAGCTCCACAACATAACAATCTCCCACTTGGAGATAAACAGCTACACCTATACCTGTACTTGTACATCATCTAATTTTGTTTCCTACCTTGTATCCCTCTTCAAGTTCAATCTTGAAGACCAACCACCACATATCCTATGGTGCTACTCCTGTCATCCAAGTAACCTACCATATCCGAATCTTCATACCCATGTAGAGAAGTGCTTGACCCTGCATAGCATGTTAACCTGTTGTTGATCCCTCTCAGATACCTGAGAATCCACTGAACTACTTTCCAATGCTTCTTTCCCAAATTTGCCACAAACTTACTGACAAATCCCACTGCTTAGGTAATATCAGGTCTAGTACACATGTACTCAACCTCATCATATGATTTGGGACACTGTTCTGTGAATTGTCCATCCATAGGTGTGTTAACTAGTTCTGCAATTTGCATATTGAACCTCTCCACTACCTTATTCACATAATCATCCTGAGACAACATCAACCTATGATCTTCCCTGTCTCTAGAAATACTCATGCCAAAGAATTTCACTGCTTCTAAATCCTTCATGGCATACCTCTGAACTAACTTTACCTTTAGCTCAACATCTCCTGCATGTGTGACCCTGCAACAAGCATATACACCACATATAGTAACAAGATAATGTAGCTAATATTATCCAACCTGGTAAAGTAAACACAATGGTCACATTGACATTGACTAAAGCCATGCTTTGTCATACACTTGTCAAACCTTAAACACCATTGTCCTACAGCTTGCTCAAGACCATATAACCTGGCCTTCTATCCATTCTCTTCTTTCTTTAACCTAGGAATCCATTCATATTTTAGTGCTTTCTTTTCGGCTGGCAGCTCTACCAAATCTCCCATTTGGTTCTTTCCCAAAGAATCAATTTCCTCATTCATGCCATGCTCCCACTGTTTCCTAGATTCTACCTGCTCTGCCTCTTTAAAACTTTCTGGTACTTAACCATCAGTGAGCAACAAGTAGTATAAAGAAGGGGAATAATGAATTTGAGGATTAATTACCCTTTCAATCCTCCACATGGGCATTTGAGACTCCTTGATAGCTTGATGTCTGCCCAAAATCTGTTTTAATAGTGACTGATGTCGGTCACCTCTGGTTAACCTTGGTCTGCACCTGACCGATGTCATTGCCTCCTGATCGTCGATGCCAGTTCCATGACTGATGTCGGTGTCCACCTGCCCAACACCACCGACTCTAGTTTGCACATGACCGACATTGGTACCTATTTGTTCGACATCGATTCCACCTGACCAATGTCAGTAACTATGTTTTCCTGTGAGTGATGACTTTTTACCCATGAGCTCACTTTGGATCATAACCTTGTCCAAACTGCCCTGCTCAGAATTATTCAGCCCCTTGAGCTAATCTCTATCCATCATCTTCTCCTTGAAAACCAAGGCTTTTTTGTTCTTGTCAAAAACATCAGATTTCCTCTTCCTGCAATAAACCCGATCCTTTCTTGTAGCATACCATTGTGATCCTCCAATAGAAACTCCCTTCTTTGTTGACCCAGTTTCAAGAAACCTCACTTTCTTTTGTTGCTTATAGAAATCTTGATCTATGCTTTCCAAATTGGAACTCTTACCTTTTGACTCAAGAACATGCATCCCCTTCTTACTCATGTGACCAAGCCTATAGAGCCACATCTTCGCATCTACATCTGAAGTAGATAAACTAGAAGGAGAATCAGTAATACAAGTAGATAGATAAAGAGTACCTACTTTTTTACCTGTTTCTAAAACAAGTGCACCCTTAGAAACTTTCCAAGATTCCACTGTGAGAGTTACTATGCATCCTTCATCACCCAACTTTCCAACAAAAATCAAATTCTGCTTTAGGCCTGAGACATGCATGACCTCCTTCAACAACTATGTGTTGCCCATCTACAATTTCAGCTGCACTTTCCCTTTGCCAACCATTTGACAAGGCTTACCATCCCCTAAATAAATCTTTCCAAAGTCTCCTTAGACATAATCATGAAAAAATTCTCTATTTAGGGTTGCATGGAAAGAGGCACCAGAATCTAAAACCCAAGATTCCACTTTATCCAAGGAACATACAAGAGCATCCTGTGCAACAATACCTGCAACATTTGCTTCTTCATTTCCTTCATGTTGATCTTCTACCAACCAACAATCTTTCTTTACATGCCATTTCTTTCCACAATTTCAGCATATTTTACTACCATACCTAGATCTGGATCTCCTGCCTATCTTTGACCTTGATTTCCCTTGCTCGACCTTCTCTCTTTGCTTTCCCCTGCTTTCAACACTTAAAGCATACCCTGATGATTCCCCTGTGCTTTTCCTATGAATTTATTCATTCAAGATTACACTAACAACATCATCAACTTTCAAGATATTTGAAGCAGACACAGTATTACTAACTGCCATTACCAAACTATCCCAATTTTCAGGTAAAGAGCATAAGATTAAGAGAGCCTTAATTTCATCATCAAAAGCTATATTGACTAAAATTAACTAGTTTACCAAACCATGGAAATCACTAAGATGACTATGTACAGATCCACCTTCCAACATTTGCAAATTAAATATTTGCTTCATAAGAAATACCTTATTGAAGCTGAGGGTTTTTCATATAAATTTTCCAAAGATTCCATTAACTCTACCGTTGTCTTAGCCAATGATAAGTTGGAAATCATAAACGATGCCAGGCTCAACCTTATAGATCCCAGAGCCTTTCGATCAAGAACATTCCATTCTTCATCTTTCATATCTGTGGGCTTGCATGCAACCCCACCCAACAGTAAGTATAGATCTTTTTGATACAGATAATCTTTTATCTGCATCCTCCATAATTGATAATTCTTTCCATTGAATTTATCCATTCTTAGCTTACTTTCTTCTGCCATTGTTATACTCCCACTTAACCAGAAACCCCTGAGAGTGACCTGTAATCAACAAACACTAACCTGCTCTGAACCAAGCTCTTATAAACTTGCAACCTCGCTCTCATACCACTTGTTAATGTACCTAACCAAGCTCTGATACCACTTGTTAGGGTTAAGAGCACAATTGATTACCTTGTATAAGCAACTAAACATGAAATTAAACCAGAAGTAAAATGTAACTAGAATTTAGAAATAGCACAGAATATGAGAGACAATACAATCTTGTATTAACACTCTTCCAGAAGGAAATACAATGAAGAAATCACACTCTTCCCACACCTCTTGGGTATACCAGTAATTCTCCCTCAAGAGTTCTCTCTCTCTCACAACCAATTACAACCACAACTCAATAATGAGTTGTACCCTCCACTAGTCAGTAACAATACTGCCAGTACACCAAGTACTCAAAGTACTCCAAGTAGATCTCCCTGATCTTGCAACAACCTAAAAATCAACTGATCTTACTTACCATGTAGATCTCCTACCTAATCTTGCAACAACTTGTAAATCAACCTGATCTTACAATTGGAAGGATCTCTTCCTTGTCCTTGATTACAATACATCCCCATGGGTCTCTTAAATAGATCCCATACAAAAAATAATTAGATGTTCTAATTACAATAATTAGAAACAAAGACTCAAGACTAAAATTAGTCTTTTACATGCAAACTATCTTTCTGTCTAAAATTAGACCAGTTCTGGAAGCGCATGCAAATGCACGCACACACAGGTTGTCGATGTTGGTTCTTGTCTGATTGATGCCAGTCAACCCCTAATCGATGTCGATTACTACGTAGCTGAATATGACCAACATCGGTTGATAAGATTGATGTCAGTTGCTCTGTAACTCAGCAACCTCCTCCATTTGCATCAGTGAAGCTTTTAACTCCACAACTTAACATGTTCTAAAGGAATTCCTTCAGACATTTTGTCCAAAGGAAAACCTACCTTCATGCCTTAGTCTTTTTCTTTGAAAATTCCTTCGAATTCCTTTAGACAAAATGTCTAAAGGAATTCCTTCAAACATTTCTCCTAAATGAAATGTGTCTTCAATGCCTCGTGTCTCGGCCTTCCTTTGTGAATTTCTTCAGACAAAATGTCTGAAGGAATTCCTTCAGGCATTTTGTCTGAAGGAATTCACCTTTGGTTCCACATGGATTTTATTCAAATAAAAGTCTAAAGAAGTCCTTTGTATTTTTTCTTTGCCATTTCTTTCAAAGGAAGACTTACCTTTTGGCCTTCTGCCTTGGCATTTTTCTGAAGGTGCTCTCTGCCCTCCACAAGGGCACTTTGGGTCCATAATTACCCTCTGTAGCTTGTTGGAACAATCTAGTTTGTAACCCAAATGCCCTCTCTGAAAGGGCACCCTATCCTTAGAGCTTTGTAAAAGACTTATATCTCTTTGAAGTTGGCCTATCCTTTTGCCAAAAGGCCTGTGAAAATTAGCTACTCACAGTGAAATATACCTCTAAATCAACCCAAAACATCTACAAAGCTCAAGTCACTTGGATCTTTACAAAATAGGTCTATTACAAAGGGAAATGGCATAATTGTAGTAGGGGAAATACATCTAAGATTGATGGCTTAGGACAGTAGGGAAAGAAGGAGATCATTTTTTGGCCTGTAGGACCAAAATGGTCAACAAATCTAGTGATTCCTAGGGGAAGCATGCCTGCCATGCTTAAGAAACTAGTGACTTTCAAGTCCATTGGGTACGGATTCAAAACATAGCCTGAAAGGTTGACAATGGCCTTGAGATATCCAAGAATCAATCATGAAGATTTTATTCCAAATGGTAAACAAAACACACACAAGGTTAAAAAACTATGAACATGTGCAAAAGCACTTAGGTAAAATAAAGAAAATATGTACATAACGAGGTAAAGCTCAGTGATAGTGCTTAAGATATATCCCATTAACTGGGATATGTAGTTCTTCACCATCCAACCTGGGGAGTTGTAATGCATTATGTTGTTTGTAATGAGTGATGATATACAGACCACTCCATAGGGCATTAAACTTCATGTGTTTTCTAGGTTTAGCTCGATCCTCATCCCACTTTAAGATGATGTTGCCTTTAGAGAAGCCTTTTGATGAGGATTTCTCATCAAAGTGCTTCTTCATTTGCTATTGATGGCCGGTCATAAAAACCATGGCTTGGTCCCTTGTCTCCTGAAGTTCCATCAATTCACATAACCTGACCTCCATGTTTTTTCCTTCTTCCAATTGCAGCTGGTGAGCAAGATCTAAGGCTGGAAATTCAATTGAAATAGGAAGTCTAAATTCTCTTCTATACACAAGTGTGTATGGTGAATTGCAAACTACCCTCTTTGGAGTAACCCTATCTGCCCACAGGGCTATTTTCAACTTGGCATGCCAAGTTATATGATTCTCCACCATTGTCCTTCTGATAATTTTGATTAGATTCTTATAGGTGGACTCAGCCAACCCATTCCCTTGTGGGTAGCAGTTGGAAGATGTGCTAAGATAGATGTCATATCCCAACACCCATTCACTCATTCTGGTTCCCAAGAAAGCCAATGTGTTGTCTGAGATGATGGTAGTTGGGACTCGAAACCTTGTCACCAGGCCTTCATAAAAATATAGGACTGCACTTTCATTGGCCTCCTTCAAAACAACAACTTCTACCCATCTCATGAAGTAGTCTATAGGTTTGATCATCCCTATGAAGTTTAGGCCTCATTGCATGAATGGTTATTCCACTTGAATAGGCTATAGAGGCATTACAGATAGCCATTATTTCCCATCAAAGAGCACACACTTCTATCACTTTCATACCCAAGCATGAGTGTCTCTAGATAAAGTGGGCCAAAAGTAACCAACTCTCATAATCTTTACAGCTATAGGCTTAAAAGCAAAGTGACCATCAGCTAGCTCATCATGGAAGTTGGACAGCACCCTATCAACCTGACCTAGGTCTATGCACCTCAAGAGTACTCCTGAGAAATCTCTTCTAAATAGCACCCCATCAATCAAGACATAAGGGAGATATTGGAGTCTAAAATATCTCCTCTTGGTCCTAGCAAGGCCCTGTAGGCACTCACCAATGAAAAGTAAATGTTTCATGTCTGATGCCCAATCCTTCATGACTATTGGTTCTTCTATTATAGCTTCATCATGGATTAGCAAAATGCCTTCTTTCTATTATTTAAGGTTTGTAGCAAGGTGTTCACATAGGCCTTTTCCCCTTACCATCATGGTGGTTTTAATGTCCACATCATATTCCATTACTTTAGTGATCATCCCGCTCTCTTATCATTTAGATCACAACTGATCAAGAAATCTTTGACATTGGGATGTGGCACCATGAGATGAACCCTGCTATTAGATAGCATATGTCTAAATTTTTTCAAACTTCATATGACCACAAGGAATTGCTTCTTCGTATATGTATACCTAGTCTCAAAACCTTCTAGACCTTGGCTAAAAAATGTAAGCAATTATTCAAGGTTATCTTCATTTGCTTGGGTAAGCATGGCAGAGATTACCTCTTCATTTTTGAAGGTGTAGAGGTTGAAATCCTTAGTGCAGTTGGGACTGATTAAGGTAGGAGCCTGGGTGATAGCCTGCTTGATCCCTTCAAAACTATCCTTCCTTTGTGCTGTCCACAGGAATTTATCATCTTTCTTCAGCATGGAGGTCAATAGCTTGACTATCTTGAAAAAAATTGGGATAAATCTCATGATGAAATTTATTCTTCCAAAGAAGCTTTGCAGACCCTTCTTATGCTTAGGCAAGGATAGTGCTTGGATGGCATGAACTCTTTCTAGATCAATGTTCAAGCCCTCTTTCAAAACAACATGGCCAAGGAGTTTACCTTCATGGATAGTGTTCTTTGGGTTGAGAGAGATACCAAACTCTCTACACCTCTTAAATATTTGCCTAAGGTGTTTTAGATGTTGGCCTACTTCCTTAGAAAATACTGTCACATCATCAAGATAGACCAGTACAACATTATTTATCAGGCCTTAAAAAGCCATGTCTAAGGCTCATTAAAAAGTGGCTCCAGCATTGGACAGTCCAAATGGCATTTTTTGGTAAGCAAACATCCCCCACTTGGTAGTGAAGGTTGTCTTGTATTGATCATAGTCTTGCACTAAAATCTGATTATATCCTGAATACCCATCTAGGAGGGAGAAACATTCATTGCTCGTCACCATTTGGAGGATCTGCTCCATACTTGGGAGAGGATAGTGGTCCTTCAATGAGACTCTATTGAGGTCTCTAAAATCTACACATAATCTAATCTCCCCATTATTTTTCCAAACAAAGACAAGGTTGGCCAGCCAAGAAGAGTGTTTGATCAGAAATATGATTCTGGACTCAATCAGCTTGGTGAGTTCCTTCTACATGAGAGGCTCAATCTTCAGGTTGACAGGCCTTTATTTCTATTTGATGGGCTTGGCACCTTCCTCCATCTCAATGGTATGTTGGGCCAAACTTGGGTTAAAAGCCTTCAATTTGCTATATTCCCAAGTGAAGACATCGTAAAATTCTTGGCATAACAAGATGAAAGCCTACCTTTCATGATCTGTACATACGTTCCCAAGTGCAAGCAACCTTTTCTTGAATATCTCAACCTTTGCATAGTTTTATTTTTTCATTGTGATGCTTGTTTTGTCATTTTTAAATTGATCATCCTTGTTGAAGATACTTTTGAGAGTGACCAAGCCTTTGGGAAGTTTGTTATTCTTCAGTTGAACAATTTGGTTGTCATACTATTGTTGTAGCTTGGCTTGATTTCTAGAAGCAAACTCATCCTCCTCTTGCAAGAAGAATTCTATCTAATGATCATTTTCAAACACCTATTAGTTGGTGATGTTATCAGGCATGAAGGGTCTAATTACCACTTTTAAATAGTGTGGACTATTGTCTTGGCCTATCTCCTTAGGGATGTCAAACTGAGCACCAACTACTGCTAGTCTGTCCGCTTGCTTATTCTGTTATCTTGGTATGGATTAAACATTGAAATCAAGAAAACTCTCCACTAATTCCCATACTTTACAATTATAAGACTTTAACAAGGAATTATTGGTCAGATTTTGGCCTCTCACTTGATATATGATCAACTCATTGTCCCCAAAAACCTACAGCTCTTTAATTCCTCTTTTTCTTGCCCACTCCAAACCATGAATGAAGGACTCATATTCTACAACATTGCACATGTAAGAGAATTGAAACATAAAATTTGAGAAGTATTTCTCATTTGAGGGGGAAATTAGCACTACTCCACCACCAGCTCCCAATTTGTTTCTTAAGCCATCAAAGAAGAGTTGCCATAAACTTGAGATTTCTTGGTTTGCCTTCATCAAATTTGGTACAGAATTACCCTCTTCATGCATATAATAAATCCTAAGGCTTGCCTCTTCTATGAACTTATATGGTTCATGTTCAAATTTGTCACTTCCCCATTCATCTAAGATCATGTCAGCAACTCCTTCAAGAGAAGAGGGCGGAGATTGATCCACTTGGAATTCTTCTTCATCAATAATGGCATAGCTAACATTCACCACTTTGAGTGAGTACAAATCCAAATGATCTCTATGGATTGGCTCTGACTCAATCTTGACCTTAGTCCCATATTTGGTTCTAAAAAACATGTAAGACCAATTTGATGTTAGGTACCCACCTATTTTGGAGGTGAAATCCCTAGACAAGTAAATGGCAAAGTAGGGAGGAACATCTACCACCACCACATTGTGGGGAACTAAGAAATTTGGATAGGCATGGAGCATTAAGTTCAAGCCTCTCACCACTCCTAATGTCTTAGCTAGTGATCCATCTAACTGTAGAACTCCCTTGGTCATTTGTTCATATTTGAGTCCCAACTTATCTGCTAAACATTTTGGCATTACTGAGGTGCTTGCCCCACTATCAATAATGCAATTGTGCACCAAGAAATATCTTATGACTAAGGATAGATAAAAAGGGGGGAATTTTTCATCTTTTTTTGCTTAGCCTGCCATGGAAGGGTGCCCATTCATGATCAAAACATTATCAGCCCTTTTTCAGATAGCTAGTTCATATAGCTCATGCAACTCCTTCTAGAGTATGTCCTTTTGTCCCAGCATTGCCAATGAATCCCACAAAGAGATATTCATGTGTAGCTTCTTCATCTAGTCCACCACATTGATTTGAGGGTTACTACCCTTAAAGTTTTCTTTGAGGGTAATTGCAGCTTGGGGTGTAGGCCAAGGAGCTGAGGGTGTAGCTGGTGGCCTATAATTTTGAAATTTTTGGTTCTCATGTGATGATGAAGGTGTCGCAGATGTTTGGGCAGCTACTTGAGCTTCCTCCATAGCTCTTCTTTTGGACCTTGTGTTGGCTGAAACATAATCACCTTAGTTTTTCATACTGCCCACATAGTTGACTGCACAAAATTCACCTTTTATATGATTCATGAGAGTGGAATCAGGTTGAGCCTGACTACTGCCTATGCCAAGTTATACTAATGTCTCAAAGCTTGGGAATTGGGAAGCCTAATTGTCTTGTGCATTCATATATTGACGTGATGTCTCATTTGTATAAGCAGCCTGATCTTGACCATATCCCAGGGGTGAACAATTTTGTTGTTCATGTACCAAATTATTTTGAGAAGGCACAAGAGCCTTGTACAATGAAGTAGTGCCTAGATTATACCCTTGATATGGTCTGGCTTGTGTAAACTAACCTTGTCCTTGATTATAATTTTAAAAAAGGGGTCTATTTGCTTATCCAAACTATTGATATCCCTAATTTGGTTGATAGTTTTGAGCTTGTTGCCTTTTGAGAGCCACTAATTCATTGGTCACACTTTGTAGCAAGCTCTTAACTTCATGAAGGTCATTGGGTGAAGTAGTAGTCAAATTTTCTATGTCAGGTAGAAGAGCTAAGGTGGGTGTAACAATCTGTACTAGAGGTGGCAAATCAAGGAAGAGCGGCATATGAGGTCTAGGGGCTATCTTTCCTGCTTGCACCAGGGAATTTTTAGCTGCTATGATGATTTCATAGGTAGCTAGCAGCACTTGTCCTCCCATGGACTATATCATGACATCAATGTCACTTCTCAAAGCTTTTAAATAATAGAGGAAGGCATAGCTTGGGGTCAGCCTTACCAAGATGGGGATTCTGTCCCATGTCTTTTGAAATTAGGTATTAAAATCCTACATGAATTCATGTGGAGCTCTCTTCATGGTAGTTAGTTGCTCAGTAAGAGAGAGGTGATCACTCTTCTCCCTAATTATATTTGTTAAGAGAGTGCCTAATTCATTCCATGTGTTGATTGAATTCATAGGCAACATCCCATACCAGTCCAAAACCTTACCCTTAAAATACAATGCCAGCAACCTGATACAATGTTCTTTTCAGTAACATTGTGAATATTATAGAGGTTGGGAATATTTTTGAAGTGCTCAATGGTAGTAATAGGACCCTCCCCATGAAAAGGAGGAACACTCTTAAGAGTCATCCCTGGGATTGGGTCATAATGTAGAATATTTAATGGGCTTTGACCATGAAAAGCTATGAAAGGTAAAGCCATGGTGACAATTAGGTTCTGCTAGGATCTTCTTACATAAGTATATTTTATAGCAGGTCTGGTAAAATGACTTGTTGTATAGGGATGGGTCTTTGCAAATCTTAGTCACCTTGTTGATTTTAATGGTAGTTCAACGAATTCAAAAGGGACACCCTTAGTAGAGGATCTTGTGGTGACCTTAGGCAAGGGATGTTAGACTAATCTCTGACTAGAGACTGATATTCTTGAAAATGGAGTCACCAGATGTTGATTAGTGGTTCATTCTTGCTGTAATAGGCCCAGCACCACTCCTAGACTTTTCTTGAGTATTAAAATGAGTCCCATCGGGCATGCCAAAAGAAGGTTTGGCTTCTCTCTTCCATGCAACACAATAGAGATTCCCCTCTTGCTATGGGTCTGGCAAAATTGAGGGGAGAATCTCTAGATAAGGTCTATTGCCCTTTGATGCATCTCTATTGTCTTGTACTACTAGTGCTAATACTAGGGGAAAGGGAGAAGGAATAACCAGAATAGAAACTACTCTAAGTGGTGATGCACCAAATAATTTTGATCTACTCAATTATTCACACTTTAGACTAGAAGAGGGTGGACATACACTTTATCTGATGAAAGGACCAGACTGTAGGGAGCTTTAACAATAGGCTTAATGAAGACACATGAAAAATGAACTTACCACATGCACTGTAGAAAACACACTATCTGATAACCCTTTTCTATCTCTACGCTCTAGATGTAGCACTTCTTGTCAACCTACAGAAATGGTGCTTTGTCTACACTAGGTGTGTTGGTGTTAATTTGTGAAAGCATCAAGCTAAAATGACTGAACATAGAATTGATACACAGACACACTCAAAAGCATAACCAATTAGATAGAGGTAAAACACATTCTTATTGATTAAAGGTGAATTTTAGCAAGGCTTCACCTTACAAAATGAGAGATATCCTTCTCAACTTGAGAGGTTACAATATATAGCATGAAAGAGAAGACTATGCTGCCTTTTTGAACAAGTGGCCCATGCTACGTTGAATACATTGGAAAGAGGAAGTTCGGTGAAGGAACCATGCTGGAGCAGTCAAAAGCCATGGCTTTGGCATTTAAATCATATTAAATGTCTCTTCAAAATCATGGATTGCTTGATCATTTGAATGGCAAGGCCACTCCTCTTTATAAATTTTGCATGACTATCCACTCATCCATGCTCAAACAAATAAAAATAGGCCACGCCACTGAATGCTTGTGCTCTTTGATAACCACTTGGTGGAGACTGTTTCACCTGTAACAATAACTTCTCCTACCGACACCTTCTTTTGCCACCTAGATTGCTTAATTCATGTCTATGCTTGGCTGGGTGCATCTTTTGGAACATTCCAAATATTGTCATATGTGTGTGTGGCTGTGTTCTAGATTCTCTATTTTGTTCCCCTTTTCCATGATATTTTTTGCCACTTTTTGGCAATTTGAGCTCTCTCAAGCTATTCTTCTCATCTTTTGCTAGCTCCTTGGGCTCCTTTTTCAGCGGTTAATGCATCCCATTAAAGTTGGCATCTACAAGCCTATCACCTATTTAAAAACCAATGGTTATTTCACTGCCTTGAGTTTGACATTCACGTGACCATCACCAGATGTTTGAACCTCCAATGGCTAGTTCACCATGCTGAAATTGACGTTCTCAGGTCCATCACCCCTTTGGTGATTTCTTCAGCCTTTTGTATTTGAAACTTCCTGAAGGGAAGGTGTCCCTTTGGAGCTTGGAAAAGGTCCCCTTTTGGGTCGCTGGGAGTCACCCGTAAGGGCACTTTTGCTTCGGGTTCCCTTGAGCTTGCTTGTCTCCTCAATTCCTTTAGACAAAATGTTCGAAGGAATTCCTTCAGACATTTTATCCAAAGGAAAACCTGCCTTCATGCCTTGGTCTTTTTCTTTACAAATTCCTTTAGACAAAATGTCTGAAGGAATTCCTTCAGACAGTTTTCATAAAGTAAATGTGTCTTCAATGCCTCGCGTCTCAGCCTTCCTTTATGAATTTCTTCAGACAAAATGTCTGAAGGAATTCCTTTAGGGATTTTGTCTAAAGAAATTCACCTTTGGTTCCACATGGATTTTCTTCAGACAAAAGTTTGAAGAAGTCCTTCATATTTTTGCTTTGCCATTTCTTTCGAAGGAAGACTTACCTTTCAACATTCTACCTTGGCATTTTTTTGAAGGTGCTCTCTGCCCTCCACAAGGGCACTTTTGGGTCCATAATTTCCCTCCGCAGCCTATTGGAATGGTCTACTTTGTAACTTGACTACCCTCCACAAGGGCAGTCTATCCTCAAAGCTTTATAAAAGACTTATATCTCTTTGAAGACAGCCCATTCCTTTGCCAAAAAGGCTATGAAAACTAGATGCCCATAGTGATATAAACCTCCGAATCAACCCAAAACATCTAAAAAGCTCAAGTCACTTGGATTTTTAGAAAACACGTATACTACAAAGGGAAATGACATAATTACAATAGGGGGAATACATCCAAGATTGACGGCTCAAGATAGTAGGGAAAGAAGTAGACTGATTTTTGGCCTGTAGGACCAAAATGGTCAATAGTTCCATATTTATAAGCTTGAACAATGAAAAGAGAGTAGATGATACTATTAAATAAAGCTTATAGATGGTTTTTATTTGAAAATCATAATGAAAATTAACTAATTATCATCAATTCATTCTTTACCATAACATAGCCAACAACAAAACCTGTAAAATAAGATCAAATCAAAAAAGCTTACAATTCTTGCTAGCAGTTGTTTGAAGTAAAAGTACTCCATGTTCCGAGTAGTAACAAGGGGCTTTTGTGGATAATAGACTACATATGCTAAAGTATCCTAGAGATAAATAAGCAAACAGTGAATGATGACATAACTAGAATGCAAGAAAGAAACTATAAGTGGTGAAATCTTCTCTCAAATATACATTCCTTAAAATTGTAAAACATACCATTCGTAGCTGGTAATGGTGACAAATTCCCATTGCCTGTTTACCCATAGCAGACTGGTATGTATTACGAGGAGACCGCAGTATATAAATAAAGGATCAATGTAATGCAACTCAGGGTATAAGCAATCTAATAACCCAAGAAAAAGCATTCTGCCATAACAACTACAAAGCTGGAAAATGGCATAAAACATAAATAACTATGAAAGATCCAAACCTGATTATGGTCAGGGAATGGAATGATTGATGCATAAATACCCAAAATCAATGATGGATGTTGATGGATGTATTTCATAGTGGATGCATGTATGAGAATAAGCATCCTCAGGATTTGTTCTTGCATTCACAAGGTCATGTGGCAAAATCATAAATTAAGTCCTAAAAATGAGAAAATCAAAATACAATCTTGGAAAATATGCTATATGCAAGCAAAGACATATTATATATGTGTACAATAGGAAATAAGACACTAACATTGATTTTCATGGAAATCAAAGTTGTCTCCTCTTCCTTTGTGTTCACGTACTCAATAAAACCCTGTGTAACAAGTTCATGCCATCCGTATTCCCAGCTCTATCTAAAAATAAATATTAAAACCAATGTAAAGTGTCACGGTTAAAAAGCACATTTTTCTATATATCAAGTAAGGATGCTAGACATTCTTTTCCTCACAGCGTGTAAATTGTTGATAACTGATTTCTTTATCTTCAAACATTTATTCTCCACAATAAATAGAGGTCGATTGTAGCATCCATAATCAGTATACAGTCTTAATTCCCTTAAACGAATGTCTCTGACAACTCCTACTTCTAGGTTGACATCAACCTAGAAAACTAACAAGCAGTTAGTACATACCACATGCATGTTTGCTTTAATTATGTAAATACCAAAGTTTGGTTTTAAAACATATGATAATTAGATATTTTGGAAAGTCATCTCGAGTGTGAATAACAACTAACAAAGGTGCATAAGCAAACATAAGGAAAACATAAAAGTGAAACTCTTCATATGAAGCAAAAAATAAAAGCTACATCATTTGGAACAAAAATAAAGTTCTAAAATGGAAAAGGAACTGATTCCTAAGGGGCTACAGCAAAAAGAAAATTTAGAAAGCCTTCATGATCAAGAACAAACTCTCAAAAAATTACCTTAAAATGTTTACTATTGTCAACCTGGAGCTGCACCCTGAATCAGAGACGTGTATTAAATAGCCAGTCCTCTATTCGGTTGAAACAATGGGATCTTCTCACGAGGGTGGGTTCCTCAATGGTGAGAAGAACCTCTAGAGAAGGCTAGTTCTTGTAAGATGTATCAATGAGGATCTCTACTCTATGTTTTGGATTACCATGAAAAAGGGAGAAGGAAACTCTAAGGGGAAATCCTACCTAATAAAGGTGATACACTAGAAGATTGATCCACTCAACTTGCAACCTAGAACACTAAACAAACAAGGGAAAAGGAAGACCTTAGATTTCAATCGACCACTATGCATAAGTATTTCATGAGAAGGTTTGATCCAATAACCAAAACATGAGGGAAAAATGATGGAGAGAGGTCTGATACAAGACTCTTTGCAGCCACCTAACATCCACTTACAGCATTAGTAAAAGACATAAAGAACACTTAACATGACCTCCATAATATGGTAAGTTAGCAACTAGGTATGAATCATAATTTGGGAAGGGAGAGAAATATACCACTTTTGCAAATTGTTGAATGAATATACATTATGCCAACACTTGAAATCTGAAATTACAATCCTTCTATTCATCGAAGAGGTTACACAACTCACCAATGGCAAAGTCTAGTCTAACCAAGAGAGGGATGATTTTAATCAAGGCTGAAAGCCAATTTATAGAGAATTACAAAAGCCAAAGATTGGCATTGAAAAATTGAAGAGAAAGATTAACTTAGATTAACTCAAGGCTGACTTGGCCTTTCAATAAAATATGATTTCTTTTTGTCTTTGTATGAAGCTTCTTGCGCTTGATGAAGTGAACTTGTCTTTGTTCTGAACAACCCACCTCTCTTTGCATGGAAATCCATGCCAATGTCAATTTTAGAACTCTATGTGAGCTACTTGATGCTGAGTTGAAACATTTGAAAAGCTAAGTTGGTCATTTGATAAGCTGAGTTGGACAAAGATATCATTCTCCTTTGCATGGGAAACTCCTGATAGATGTGGCATTTAACAATTAGTTAACTCTAAATCTAGAACAGTCAACTTGACACTCAAATTTGGAACTCTAGTTGAAGCTGAGTTAGACCTTCAGATGTATGAGTTGATCTGGAGATGAGCAGGACTTCAACAACCAGTCAACTGAAGCTTTGATTGGTCAATCAAAAATAGCCCTTATTTGCATGTATTTTATCCTATTTTGGTTTGCCTGTTCATGTCTATTTCTGGTAGGATTCTATATTTGGATGTATTAGTCTATATTTCCTCTATTTGGCCTTTTTTCAACTTCCCATCACTTAATTTGAGGTCAACTTCCCATGGTTTAATTCTTTAAAAATTATGGCTTAAGCTTTGTTTCAATGGTTACTTCCCACAGTCAAAATTTGACGTCTTGCGGGATGTCACCCTTAGTCTTCTTATTTCCTTCAGAATTCTTGTTGACTTTACCTTTGATTTCCTTCAGCTTTATGCTTACCAATTTTGCCGAACCTTTAGAATTTTTTGTTTGCAAATTTTTTGAAGGAATCCTATGACTTGATATTTCCTTGGCTTTATCCTTCAAAGTATTCCTTTGGACAAAAGGTCTAAAGGAATTCCTTCAGACTTTTTTTCGAAGGATATCTTCCTTTGTCATTTCCTTTGGCTCAAGCTTTTATTCCACAAGTCTTTCTTTTTTGGTGGCTTCTCTCTAAATTTCTTCAGACTTTTTGTCTGAATGAATTCCTTTAGACAAAATTTTGAAGATATTCCTTCATCTTTTGCATTTGCTCTTTGTTGATTTCAGACTTTGTTGTCGGCTTTTTTGCATGGGCCTGTCTTCCTTGGCTTACTCTGAATTTCTTTAGACTTTTTGTCCAAAGGTAAAGAAGGAAAAGATGAAGGAATATCTTTAGACTTTTTGTCCAAAGGAATTCCTTTGGACAAAAAGTCTAAAGATATTCCTTCATCTTTTCCTTCTTTACCTATTTCCTTGAACTTTGTCTTCTTTGTAATTTTTTGAATTTCTTTGGACTTTTAGTTCGAAGGAATTCCTTGAGACAAAAAGCCCAAATGAATTAATCCTTATCTTTTTTAACTCTACTGAGAATGTTGTTTGGATTTTTTACAAGGGTCTAGGCACTAACCAAGTGCCCTTTGCAAGGGCTTCTATCCCTCATCTGCACCTTTGTCAGAAAAATTATATGGCACCTAGGTTTTTTGCAGGGATCCTGAACTTGATGTGTACCTTCTCGAAGGGTAGGTACCCTTTGAGATTGTTGAAAATGACCCTTATAAAGGGTATCTTGCCCTTCAGGTTTATTTTTTTCCCTCTTCTACCTTCTAAATCCCTTACAATTCCATGGAATTATTCCTTCGGATTTCTCTAGACTTTTGTCTGAAGGAATTCCTTTGAATAAAAAGTCTGAAGAAATTATTACTTAGCTTTTCCTTGCTTTTTGGGTGGACTTTTGGATTTTCTAAAGTATTCCTTCAGACAAAAGTCTGAAGGAATTACTTCCTTTGTCTTCGGCTCTTTCCTTTGATATTTCCTATGGACTTATGTCCTTAGCACTTCTCCAAAGTTGTGTCCTTAGCAGAAGCCTTCTTTGATGAACCATTCCTTTAGACAAAAGTCTGAAGGAATTCATCCTTTTGTAGCAAAGGCCCTTACAAAAGAAAAAAAAATAATGTATTCTTTCCCAATATATTATTTCTTTCCTTGGATGGAGATGTGAATTTTATGAATGGCAAGAGACAATCTACCTTGTGGAAGAATTCTTAACATTTCTGGTGACTCAGCTGGCTCAACATGCCTACTATGCTTGAGAACTTAGACCATATATAGATGCTATTTAAATTCCCCAATGGTGACCCTAATTTCTAACTAAAAATCTCCTCTGATCATGGCTGAAGCAACTTCCTTCTTCAAAATAATAAGGAAAACACACGAAAGCAAAAAACTAAGAAGCAAGTGTGTAAACTGTTAGGATTGTGGAGCTAAAAGCTTCACTGATGCAAACAGGTGAGGAGGTTGCTGAAGATTGCAGAGAAGTTGGGGTCGGTCTGATCAGCCGACATCGGCAGGATAGCAAAGGGAAGCAACCGACGTCGGTCATATATCGGCCGACGTCGGTCACCTCTAGGCAGACAGGGACCGACGTCGGTCGCCTGTGTGGTTCGACTGCGAGCTATTTACGGCCAGTTAGCTAACGAACCAAGTGTTTGCATGATGAGTGCTAATTTTAGACTCATAGCTACGGATCTAATTATTGTAATTAGATGTCTAATTATTGTTTGGATGAGATCTATATAATAGACTCATGGTTGTATTGGAAATGTGTGCTAGGGAGTAAGAGAGCATAATTATAAGCTCCTTCTGTGTGTGAGGTAGAGCAATGGTGCGTTCCTCCTAGTGCCACAGTACCAGGTGTGTTGGTGCTGGATTGGAGAGCCAGCTGGGTTCTTCAGGAGTGTAGAATCTTGGTCACAGTTGCATGGCCTATATAGGAGATCTACATGGTAAGTAAGATCGTTGATCTGCAGGTGTATGTGTATGCAAGGTCGAGGTTCACAGGTGAATAGAACCATTGTTTGATTTGCAGGTGTGCAAGGTCATACAGACAGCAACACAACAGGGAGCAGTATCAGGCAGGATCTACTTGGAGTACAGGTGTGTACTCGGATAGAACAAGAGGAAGGCAAGGAAGTTCCTTCCATAAGTATGGTCTGTTGAATTGCAGGTTGTTGCAGATTCATGGGAGATCTACTTGAAGTACTTTGAGTACTTGTGGAGCACGTGGAGTGCTTGTGGAGTGCGTGGAGCACTTGTGTTATGCGTGGAGCATGGAAGAAGAACACCAACTCTGTATTTGAGTTGAGTGTTGTGACCTGTGAGAGGGAGAGCTTTGGGGAGAAGAAGTACTGTTCACTTGAGGTGTGGGAAACCTCTGTAAGGTGGTGGAGAAGAAGTGGCATCTTCTTTATTGTATTCTTTTCTGTATAAAGTGTTAATACAAGTTGTGTATTGTCTCTCATATGCTATGTTATTCTGAATTCTAGTTACTTGGTGAATCTGGTTTGTTTCCGCATATTAAGTTGTTTGAAGTTTGGTAATCAATTGTATGTTTCCGGTTTCGCATCCTGACAAGTGGGATCAGAGCATGTTTGTTGTTCTAGATTCCTGACAAGTGGTATCAGAGCCTTGGTTGTAGGTTCTTAGCTCGATACCAACAAGTGGTATCAGAGCTAAGGTTGCAGGAAGCAGGTTGTGTTTTTGATTACAGGGCACTCTCAGGGTTTTCTGATTGAGTGGGAGTAGAGCAACGGCAGATCAAAGTAAGCTAAGAATGGAGGAGTTGAAAAGCACAGACGATTACTCACGGTCTGATGGAAAGAAAGAGCAGGTAAAAGAAGATTATTGGTTGGTAACAGATCAGCATGAAGAAACTGAAGACACAGATGTAGCAGGTGTTGTTGCACAGGATGTGTTTGCAGGTTTCTTGGATAAAGTTGAATCTTGGATAAAAGATTCGGTTGCCTCTTTCCATGCAGCCCCAGGTAGAGGAGCTGGTAAGCCTTGCCAAAGAATTGGCAAAGGGGAAGTGAAGCTGAAATTGCAGACGGCCAACACACAGGTGTTGATGAAGGTCATGCAGGTCCCAGGTTTGGAGATATGGCTAATTTCTTCAGAAAGATTGGGTGATGAGAGATGCACAAGAACTCTCATAGCGGTAGCACTTGAATTAGCTGGTGGTAAGAAAACAGGTATCCTTTATCTACTTGTTTATATTACTGATTCTTCTTCTGTTGCGGAGACGTGGCTTCGTAGGCTTGGTCACATGAGCAGGAAGGAGATGCATGTTCTTAAGCGGAAGACAAATATATTTGATAGGCTTAAGAACTGGAAAGCCTTGGTGTTCTTGGAGGAGATGGCGGACAGAGTTCAGTGGATGAGGCTGGATACATCTGAGCAGAGCAGTTTGGACATGGAGATTGATCCAAAGGAGCTCGCGGGTAAAAAGTCATCACTCACAGGCGAACACAGGTACCGGCGTCGGTCAGGAGGAACCGGCGTCGAACAGACAGGTGCCGATGTCGGTCATGTGCAGACCGAAGCCGGCAGTGTCGGGCAGGGTAAGACCGGCGTCGGTCATAGGACCGACGTCGGCAGTATGTAAGACCGATGTCGGTCAGGAGGACCGACATCGGCAGAAGACACCAGCGCAGGCAGGTTGGTAGTCAGGTACAGACGCATGAGAACCGACGTCGGTCAGATGCAGACTGTGGAGTGACCGAGGTCGGTCACTGTAACGAATTTTGGGTGGACAGCAAGCTGTCAAGGAGTCTCAAACACCCATACGGAGGACTGAAGGTGTAAGTAGGCCCTCAAATTCGTTGTTCCTCTTCTTCATACTTGTTGCTGATTGTATAGCAGGAAGGATCCAGGAAACAAGTGTGAGCTTGGCAGGTTTATGATGCAGAACCAGACGGGTGTCTTGGTAGGTTTGCCAGCTGGATAAAAGCACAGAGACGAATGGATGCCTTAGTAGAAGAATAGAGAGAACGGATACGTGAGACGGAAGATCAGGTATATGGTCTTGTGGAGCTGCAGGACAGTGGTACAGGTTTTGACAGGTGGAGGACGAAGCATGGCTTCAGTCAATGTCAGGGTAACTACTGTGGTTTTGTCTTACCAGGGGGATGATGAGTCATGACATCATTCTGTTGCTGTATGTGGATAGTATGCTAGCTAGCAGGAGTGTACATACAGGGTTTTGCTGAGCTAAGGGTAAGGTTAGTTCAGTGGCATGTCATGAGGAGTTTGGAGCAGCGGAATTCTTTGACATGGGAGGCATGGAGATCACTGGTTGATTTTGTCTCGAGTGGGAGCTGATGTGAATCAGGTGTTGGCGAGGTTCGGGATACAGAACCGGAGCACACTAAGGGCTGGACAGGTACAGTGTCCGAAATCACATGAGGTCTGGTATAGACCTGAATATTCCCATGCAGTGGGAGCTGTCAGAGTTAGGAGCCAATTCGGGGAAGTGGGTTCTCAGGTTTTCTGAGAGGGACCGGCAGCAGGTGTTGCTATGCAGGGTCAGGACTTCACTACCTGGTGTTGTAGGTTCGGATGTGGCAGGGTACTCGGATGACAGGTGGTACATCACAGGTTGTGTGGTGTGTTGTCTTCAGGTGGGAGCTTGAAGAGGGATACAAACCAGGAAACAGATTAGACAGAGTACAGGTACAGGTACAGTGTAGCTGTTTATCTCCAAGTGGGAGATTGTTAGGATTGTGGAGCTAAAAGCTTCACTGATGCAAACAGGTGAGGAGGTTGCTGAAGATTGCAGAGAAGTTGGGGTCGGTCTGATCAGCCGACGTCGGCAGGATAGCAAAGGGAAGCAACCGACGTCGGTCATATATCAGCCGACGTCGGTCACCTCTAGGCAGACAGGGACCGACGTCGGTCGCCTGTGTGGTTCGACTGCGAGCTATTTACGGCCAGTTAGCTAACGAACCAAGTGTTTGCATGATGAG